>CM053770.1:356023761-356064328 GCA_028658325.1 Potorous gilbertii | reverse complement strand
AGGGATGATAGAAGAGAGGGCAGATTGGTGATAAGGGTAATTAGAATGTCCAGTGTATTGGGGAAGGGACAACTGGGGAGAAAATTTTGGAACCCAAAATCTTGTGAAAATGAATGTAAAAAGTTAAATAAATTTATTTAAGAAAATGAAAAAAAAAAGTTTAATTTGCCTTACTAACATTTTATCACTTTAATCCTAAACAGTCAACAAAACTATAAATCATGCGCTGGTGGGTAACATTTGTTGATTTACAAGATGTAAATTCTCACATTGAAAATTTTGGTGTTATTTATATATCTTGAAAATGAGATCTTCATCAGAGAGACTCCCTGCAAAAGTTTTCTCTTTTAACTATTTCCCTTCTAATCTTAAGTATATTAGATTTTTTATGTAATCAAAATTATCCATTTTTTTCTTCTATGATCCATTTTCTGGTTTAATCATGAAAAAATCCATTGATCTGAAAGGAATTTTCTTCCTTGGTCCTCTCATCTTGATTATGTGACTTAGGATATCAAGGTCAGGTATCCAGCTTATCTTGGTATATGCTGTGATTGCTGGTAGTCTAAATCTAATTTCTGTCAGACTGAACAGCTTTCCAAGCAACTTTTGTCAAATATGAAGTCCTTACTCTACTAACTGAAGCTTGGGGTTTATCGAACAGTGTATTACCAAGCTCTTTTGCTTCTGTTACCTTATCTGTTCCACAACCAACCTCACTATCTTCTAACCAGGGCTGAAATATTTTGAAGATAATTTTGCATTATAGTTTGAGATCCTTCTCTGCTTGGGTCCCTTTGATTCCCACTTTTTCCCCCATTATTTCCCAAGAGATTCTTGGTCTTTTGTTTCTCCAGATGAATTTCATTTTCTGGTAAATATAAAGCAATATCAAGTAATTATTGGTGGTTTCATAGGTATCCCTGTTAAAATAATTTATGTAGAATAATTTTTATTATTTTAGCTTAGCCTACTAATAAGCAATTAATATTTCTCCAACTACTTAGTTTTGGAGCTGTAGTTACAGTTCTGTATGTTATCTTGGTAGGTAGATTCGAGTGTTTTATACATTCTGTAGTTATTTTAAATAGGATTTTTCTATCTTTCTGCTGGGTTCTTGCTGGTACTATATGTTTGTTGTTGTTCTAAGTACATTATCATATTAGCCTGCAAAAAGTTTGTTTGTTTCTTCTTTGATTAGAGTTGTTACCTTAATATCATTTTCTTGTTACCATTTCAAACAAAAGTGGTGACCATGGAATTCTTAATTTACTTCTGAATTATTAGAAAGAACTGTTTCATTACATACAATACCGGTCCTTGTTCTTGTTTTTCTTTCACTTTTTACTACTTTCTAGTATTTTAATTTTTTCAGTCACATACAAAGATAGTTTTCAACATTCACTTTTATAAGGTGTTGAGCTCCAATTTTTTCTCCCTCTCTCCTGTCGCACCCCTCACCAAGATGGCAAGTAATCTAATATTAAACATATTTCAACACTAGTCATGTCATGAAAGAATCAGAACAAAAGGGGAAAAACAGTGTCCAGCCTAATGCCGTGGGCTGCCCGGTCCTCTTACCTATTCCAGATCTTCGGTGATCAGCTGGATATACTTATGAGAGAAGGGACCACCAGAGTGAAGCAGAGGTATAGGCTTTATTACGGATACAGGCTACATGTTATAACATGCAGGGCGAGTTCTCCCCGTGTGAACCTCCTTCTCCTTCCCAGGAGAGAGGAAATCTCCCTCTCAGGCTTTTCTGTCCCCAGTTAAGCTCTCCCAGCTACATAGTTCGCTCATGGACAGCATGCTCTCAGCCCCTTAGCCAATTAACAAAACCTGCTCAGACCACAGACCAACCTCAAGGGTGGGATGCTCTCCCCAGCAAGTTCCCACTGAGAAGAGGTGAAAAAACAAGATAACTCGTGTCTCACTCCTCAATTCCCAGCTGTTTCCTGGGGGGCCTCATGAGAGCTCAGTGGTTAAGCCCTTACTTTCACCTGACCCGAGGCCGTTCACATGAGAACTGAGCTTGTGCCTTAACAAAACAGAAGAAAGAAAAAACAAAAAAGTGAAAATAGTATGCTGCTTTGATCTGCATTCACACTCTGTAGTTCTTTCTCTGGAAGTGGATAGCATTTTCCATCATGAGTCACTTAAAATTGTACTGCAGAGAAGAGCAAGGTCTGTCAAAGTTGATCATCACACAAATTTGTTGTTATAACGTTTTGATCTTTGTTTTTTTATATATTATTAAACATGTTAAGAGGTTCACTTATTCCTATTTTCTAATGTTTTCAATAGAAATGAATATTGTTTCCTCTCATCTATCAATGAAAACACAATTTTTGTTGTTCTTGTAAAATGGTCTATTTTATCTAGCTTTCTAATATTGAAACAATCCTGTTTTCTTGGTATTCACTTAACTTTGTGTATAATCTTTGTGAAATGATGCTATAATATTGCTTATATTTAAATTTTTGTATTAATATTCATTAGGCATATTAGACTATAATTTTATTTTTGTTCTTTCTCCTGGTTTAAGATATCAAGACCATATATGAATCACATAAGGAATTTGACAAAACCCCTTATTTTCCTTTTTACAGAGTACATGTAACATTGAGATAATTTGTCTTTAAATATTTGGTGAAATTTCATTGTAAATCTATGGTCTCATCACTTTTTTCTATGAAAACTATTTTATGGCTTACTTTTTTCTATGATTGGGTTAATTTCTCATTCTAATGATCTGGGCTTTTCATATTTTTGTAATTATCCATGCAAATGTCAGTTTTATTGGCATGTAACTGGGCAAAAAGTTTCTAGAAATTTTATTTCTTCATCATTTGCTGTGAATTTACCTTTCTCATTTTTGTTTTATGTAGTGAAAATATAACTTTCAATACTCACCAAGGTAATACTGGGTAAATTACATAAGACCATCTACTAATTATATGTAAAGGACCATAAGATTACTTTATAATTCAACTATTAAAGGACATTTAATTGTATGCAAAGGAAAACTCCATTAGAAAGCTCATTATTAAGCTAAGGAGTGTCAGGAGAAAGGGATTAGAATTCAAGATATTTCTTATGTTCCCCAGTTAATCCACTCAGACAAAACACTGTATTACAATAGCCTAGTATTCAAACTCTTTACAATCTGCATTTTTTTCTGCCTCATTCCAGACACCTTTCTGGTTTCCTCCCAAACTCCACCCTTAGACTCCATTCCTATGTTCCCCCAGCTTCGGATAGGTGAACTTTCAACACATCTCACTTTGAACCAATGATCCACATCCAACTTCCTGGTCATTTCTTCACCTTATCACATAACTTGTATTTATATTTGCATCCCCATCCCTTAACAATAGGCCTGGTACTAGGTAAACATTGTTATCAGCTCTCACAAACTCTCCAGTCTTATTAACTTTCTACTCCAGCCAAATTAGCCTTGGAACATGCCTTTGCCCATACCATTCCTTTCACCTAGAATAACCTCCTTACCCACCAAGATCTATTGAAATTCTACCCATCATTCAACATCTAGATCAAATGCCAGTACTTTCAGGAAGCCTTTCCTGATTGTTCCTTGAAAAATGATCCTCTGCACTTTCCATCTATACTACTTGCTTGGATCTTATCTTAGACTGCCTTGTATTTTAATTGTATACTTTTATATTCAAAATTATAAAGGTCCAGGATGTAAGGGGAAACGAGTATTTTACACTTAAGCTCAGGGTTATTGAAAAGGCAAGCACTATCTATACTTTAGAATGCTACTTAAATACATGTGATTTCATACGGTGAGTTACACAGAAAAGGAACCCAGTATTCTGAATGAATACACCATAAAACTGTAATAACCAGTAAGAGCAACTGAAAATCATGATAACAATGGCATAATAAAAGAGCAAAGAGTCACAAGATGTAGAAAATCTGGCCCTGGGACTGCTATTGATGAGCTGTGTTGTTAAGAAACAAATCACTTCACTTCTGAACCTGTTTGCTCATTTCCTAAAATAAAGGGTTCGACTAGAGGATGTAGGCACATTTCCAATTCTATCCTATAATTCTGTGATTTAGCAGCAAAAGGAAGCAGATAGTAGTGGAAGCTAGGGACAGCTTAACCTTGTAAAGGATACTTAGTTCTATTATCACAGTTGCTTCTTTCAGCCACGACTTTCCTACAGAAAATGCATTGTGTCAGCTCTAGGGAAGAAGAGTCATTTCCCAACTTTCCTGGCTAAGGTATATAAGAAGACAGAAACAGACTGAGGTTAGCTGCCTGGTAGTTTGAGACCTCAAACTTACCTCTACTTCTTACCTCTATCATGCTGAGAAATATTAACTGAAAAAATGATTACAATCTCCAAAACAGTATATACAACTATAAACACGACTCCATTAAGGAATATTTGAATTATAAAATAAACCAAGATAATTCTATAAAACTTAAAGTGTTTCCTCAAGCAGTTATGAGAAATTATATACAGTATTCCGGAAGAACAAGGATAATGAAGTTCTGTAAACTGGATGGCAGAAACCTGGGAGAGAAACTAAATCACTACCATTAGTACTATAGCAATACAATTGAATATACAATTCAGGGGGTGACTAGATGAACATCTGGGCTAGCAACATCCTTTCTCCTTCTGAAGAACTCCAGGATTATGAATTTCTTATACTCCTCATAGCAGCAAGGGGGTGCACATGGGTAGACGTGATAAACCAAAAACAGTCATCTTTTGACCAAGTTACCCTTATTCCTAATTTGTAAATTTAAGTTTATTTTTATAAATACCTATGTTCCTATCTTCCCTTAAAAATCTTACTGCATTGCCTCACTGTGGTGTAGTGTCCTTGGATTTTGAAAGGTTATTGCCAGAGTGAGTTCTGGCAAGACCTAAGTTAGTAAAGTTTTAGTATAGGTCCAGCAACACATGCGAATTTCTGACTAGCTTATCCAATTTTGGAAATGTTCATCGATAGCAAAATTCATTATCCAATGACTAAACTATCTTGCCCAACCCCTTAAACTCCTAGAGTGATGTGGCAAAGTAGAAAAGATGTTGAAAGATCTAATAATTGCAATTTCAAGATAGACTACTTACAAGGTATTAACACTTTCAAAAAACTACGTTTGAAGAACTGATATACCTCTGAAAGAACTGAAACATATCCACACTGACAGATTATAACTGACACCAGGAGATAAAATTGCAGTGGAAATGGTCCCCAAGTTTTAAAAGTATATAGAACCGTAGATTTAGAGTAGGAATACACCTTGCAGGTCCATCCAGCCTAACGCTGAATTTTATACATGATAAATTGGAGTCCTAGAAAGGTCAAGTAATTTCTCAAGGTTACACAGGTAGCACATCTGAGATTCAAACCCAAGGTCATTGACTTTAAATCCAGTGTCCTTTCCACTACATAATGTGTCTTTCCATATTAGTTTCCCAAAAGTAACATATAATTTCACTGGGTCTTTGATTATCTCACTCTACAATGCTAATGATGAACATAAACTACCTATTAGATAACTGGTACTTACAAAATTTCTTGCAGATCATGTAACTAATGTGCACAGACTGAATTAGTACAAAAAGTGCTGAGAACTTGATGAGATTTTCAAAAAACCTGTCACAACTGGTAGGTGAAAAAGTCCAGAAACCACAATGCTAACCATAAAGACAATGATGGATTTGAACAGGCAGTAATGTTTATCAAAACATAAATAATAAGTGACCATGAGCCAATCATATAGTAGAGACACAGTAGGGAAGATGGGGTAGAGGAAGAAAAGGGAGAGGTGCTCATTTTGGTGATTTTAAAAAACGTGATTAAAAACAAACTTCATATGAATTAACTGGAAACAGTACTATTACGTATTTCAGCTTTCTTAAAGATACATAGCAACAGCAGCAAAAAGAGTATATTAAAATGTCACCTTTTCTAAAACTGCTAGGTTTACTTCAGACGCATACATTTTTCATGTTAAGTAATTTAAAACTCTTCTAAGAATTATTAACCAGTTATTCTACCCACCAAGGAAACCATTATCTAATTAGACACTGGATACTTTGTATAATTGAGTCATGCTGTTTCGAGTATCTAGTAACAAACCTTCAGACCTTTTAAAGAAATACTGGTCAACAATCTTGAGATACAGACACATCAAAACTAACTTGATGTCTTAACGCCAAGTCTATACAACAAAAGATGTATATAGGAAAATACAATTATCTATTGACCCTGCGTTTTTCTAGACAAATGATTCTCAAATATAGTTTTGAGATACCCCATAATGTCTCCTAGTAGTTCAAGTAAAATTAAAAAGCACACACTCAAAAAAAATTATTTTAAAACATTCTTTTAAAAAGTATTGTGTATAGCACTTGGAAGGGTTAAAAAAATTGCTATGCATTCAGTTTTGTACCTTTAGTATTTGGGGAATCATCAATCTATGTATATACCCTGTGGTTAAAAAAACCACCTGACTGCTTTTTTGGTAAAGCAGAATTTGATTTGAGGGTTAAGAAAGATTTTACCTAATCAAGGAACAAACATATATGTTAATTATATAGTTAAAACACTTTTCCTTGAAGTAAGGTAAAAAGACATTCTGTAGTACTGACTTTTATATTTACAGTACCCACATCTGGACAGTATGTGCAATGTAATTTTTTAAAAGAGGTCAAATGAATCAATTTTGCAAATTTTCTATTAAGTTCATTTTATTAAAAAAATAAGTTCTACGTTCAACATGTATATTAGCTTGCTGTAAGACTGCAGATCTAAAAGCATCTTACCATAACATTTATTAAATGATGATAAAATAAAACATTTTTTTCTTCACATCCTGAATGTGCAACTAGATCTAGGGTATTTCTAACAATAAAATAATCCTAACATCATCTGCAAGAAAAATTTTGTAATAAAGCACAGGTGTTAGTAAGGAAAAGAAAATTTAGTTCTAATGATGAACTTTAAAAAATGTTGTATTTCTCTACTAAATAAATGTACTAAAATTGTTTTTGCAAGGAAAGGACATAGAAGAGATGATGAAAGAAACAATCTCTATATAAATTATAACTAATTTTATCTCAATAGTTTTCTTTCTTTAAAGTCAACCTTTTTCCCTCCACAAATTTTAAGTTTTAAGTAGAGAATGGTCCTTGAAAGCTGCAAGAGATCTCCAAACTGACTTTTTTTAAAGAATAAAGTAATTTAAAACGCTCCCCCTCCCACCTTTGCTCCCACTTCATTCTTCTCTTCCCTTTACATAATACAGTACTTTTAATTCTATCATGGAATGCAAAATGAGTATAAAAATTATATTTCAATTCTGAATAGCTTAATGTTTCTTTAAATGGACAAAATTTCTTTAGATATATGAAGATGTCATTGGAAATGTAATGAATGACTGGGTAGAATCATGCAAGATCTGTACATGACAACTGTAAATGTCTCATCTCGATACCAATACCTTTGAAAATTACAAAGGAGAATGTCAGGTAGGAGCTAATTCTGCATTTTACAATGATTTAAGGCTGTCACATCCTTTACATGTAATAATAAATCATACTGTGAAAATAGATTAAAAAGCTTAAGTCTATCTAAAATCCAAGAAAAATCAATGAACACTGAAGGTATTTTGTAGCAGACATTACAAAAAAATAGTAATCCTGTATTTATATACGTATGCTCATACAGATTTTTAAAATGTTCATTACTTAACTGTGGCACACATATTGTAGCACACTTTGAACTATAATGTAGAAAGGTAATGGGGCCAATTTGCAATTCTAACCATACTTACCTAACAGTTCTGTAATGAAACCTTCAAAACTTTTCAAGATACGTTTATATAGCTAGTACAGCATATATAGCATATACTGAAAGCAGTATAACTCAGGATACTACTAGAAATTGCTCTTAATGCTGCTTTTGATTCAAAAGTTGTTCGCAAACAGTTAGAATGCATGACATGAAAACCAAAAGATTAAAAACCTTTAATGTTTACTGTTACACTGCTTGAATTTGTGCCTTGTATTTGTGGATAGCCATAATTTTTACTGGGTCTAAGTTGAATTTAGACATAGTCTAATACTATTTTAAAATTGTCCTCATAGTATTTTAAAATTAAATGTAAAATGTCAAAATAAGTTCATAAAATACCTGAATAGTCCCTTGAATTATGTACATTACTCTCACTGGGGAACTTAATATCAATTTACTAAAGAATAGCAAGTTAACCACTTTATCCTATAAGTATTTTCTCTTTATTTGTCTTATGTTTAGAAGTTGCTATTAAGTACTATTAACAGAAAATACATAACAAAAGCTTCCTAACAAGTGAAAAAATTAATTACAAATGCTGGAAAAATTGGCTTCATTAACATATTTACAGAATTTTAATTAATACATACTCCTTTGGGAATCAATTATGACACATTTATACAAACTTTTTTTTTTTTTAAAACATTCCCAATCTATTGTGAGTAGTGAAATACTTCAGTTCTTTAGTCTATTTAGATGAAGGTAAAAACATTCCGTTTCTGACAGGAGAGCTAACATGCAACAGAAAAGTTCAGTCTGAGCTGCTGTTGATATATTGATCTGCTTTTTCCTGTAAAGATGCTTCTGATAAATTAATGTCTCTATTTCCCTTCTTTTCTTTGCTCTGCTCTTCCTGTAGTTTTAGGATTATGTTTCGGATTTCTTCTCGTTTAGTTTTCATTCTTGGACGAGGAAACCAGTCTGTCAAATTCATTGGAAGTTCAAAATTCAAAATTGGATTCTTAATACAAAAAGGAAAAAAGATGTCCATTAGAAAATAACAAAATAATTAATTTCTATCTCACAGGACTGTGGTGAGGAAACTGCTTTTTATGTAAACCTTAAAAAGTATCAAGAAATTCCACATCTATGTATGTACATAATGTATCTATTATGTATATATGTATTATTATGTATGTCCAATAATTACAGAATGTGATGAATTTTTAGGAATTTCCTTCAACAACTGAAATAAAAGATAGTACTGAGTTGCAATGAATTGTTCTAATATGATAACCTGGCTCAAGAGCCAAGAAAACAATACACACAATTAACTACAACTATGTAAACAGAATGATAACAAAAAAAAAATCAAAAGTAAATCTAGCAAAATTATAGAGATCAAGAGGGGCTCAAAAGAAATGAGAACCTAACCTACTCCTCTGTGCGTAGGTAGGAGGTCCAACTTTTTCAATGTACTGATAAGTTTTGCTGACTTTTTTTCCTCTAAAAAAATTCTATTTATCATATGAAGATGGCTCTCTGGGAGGAGTAAGAGAAGGGATACATGGGATGCTATGGTGATATAAGAAACAGAAAATATCAAGAAAAACAAATGAAATTTATAAAGAAAAATGAAAAAGAAAAAAGTTCAGTCAAGTTAGCATTAAGTGAAATTTATTATGCAATCTTCTGGTTCTCAATTTCATCTCCTAATGTCAGATTTTTAAAGAGCATAAATAAAATGTTGGTTGTCTTAATTTTGTCTGACACCATGAAAAACATTTAATTACACCTGTTAAATGAATGAACTGAAACTCACCTCAAAAAAACTTTCCACATATTGCAATACATATACTCCACAATCACTGAAGTTATTTTGCTGGGGTACTTTTGGATTAGAGCCTTTCATGAGATCTTTGGAAAAACTTCTTTTACTTCCTTTTCTTACTTCCCATTCTACTTCCAGATACCTGTTGATAATACATATATAATAAGGCTGTTTTTGTACTTGTTCTGAAAAATCTAATATTACATAAAGTGCAAAAAATGAGACTTAGATAAACTTACTCTCTCAGTGTTTTTACAACATTTGAGCGAGAAGGACCTCTGAGGGAATCCATAAGCAAGATACAGGGTCTTTGTTTTTGGTGTGTATAAAAGGGTGGAGGAAGAAGACAAAGGAGGAAAAAAATTAAAGTCATTAAGTAACATAGCTTCTGCAAAGAAATGAAAAATTATACACTGAAAAATGGAAAACAGTTTAAAGCTAAAACATTATCATTTAACTTCTATAGCCTATAATGTTTGTATTTCTATAGGGTAAAGACACTAAGGAGAAAATAATCTCATAGTTTACTAATAGTACTTAATTATCTGTCAATATATTAAAAGTAGCAGTGATATGGTTTCAAAGGAAATTAACTATATTAATATTATATGGTATACTTTTAAAATAAAACTTCAAAAAGTATATAATTGGAGTCAAAGATATCTTGCAATATTCCAGAAGTTTTCCTAGGTTTAATCCAACCTCCCAGTGCCCACAGGCAGTTTTTTAAGATCAAAAATTACTTGATGTTTCCAGGAAAATCCTCATAGCAACCCAATCACAGGTCTGGAATAAATAATCCCACCTATAGCCCTAAAGATGACCACATGCTTGAAAAATACCTCTAAAAAAATTTAACTTACCAAAACCATATTAATTTCTATTTCAAAAGAACAAGTATCTAGAGCTGGAAGTCCCTCAGAATTCAGTCAACACTCTTCTTTTTCACATGAATTAACTGATGTCTAAAGAAGTGAAAGGACTTGGCCCAAGGTCACACAAGTAACAGGGAGCAAAAAAGGAAATTCAACTTGGGACTTCTGATTCTAGAGAAACACTCATTTCATTGTAACATTACTGTGTATATTTGGCTTGTGGATTAATTCTGAGTTGAAAATAAAAAGTAGCATGACACAAAAATAAATTAATCTATGCAAAGTCTTCTATCAATTGCTGATGTTGAAATACTATGTATGCATCCTCTCGGCCTGATGTAAAATGCAATGAGACACCCACTCAGAGATGTAAAAAAGTTTCTTAATTAAAACTAAAATCTGTTACAGATGTTTTCCAAAGTACAGAAAAATATGCACTAAGAGCATGAATGCAGAGGAAAGATAACTTTATTTTTGTCTTTTTTCCTTCACAGCATGACTTACATAGTAATGTGTTTTACAGGACTATACATGCATAACCTATGTCAAACTGCTTGCTTTTTTTGTGTGTGAGGGAGGGAGAGAATCAGGCTATCTGGTGATGGAGGAGGAGGAGAGAGAGTATAAGGCAAGGAAGGATAAATACCGTAGGAATGTTTTCACCAAACAGAATAATCACAGAAGTTAATGGTTCTCACTTGTATTTTCTAGTATCAGGTTTTTAAAAAAATTTCAAAGTAATGTTTTAGTTGACTCAATTATAAATGAAATGGTGATAAATTATTTGACTGTTTTTTTAATGAATTAACTCGAAACCGGTTTTCAGGAAAGAAAAAAAATTCACATGCCAGAATTTGAATCCCAAACTAAATGTTCAAAAGGGAGGATACTACACCTACAGGGTGATGTCAGTGGCTCTGGAACAAATCTATACTGGTATGGTTTGGAATCCATCAGCTTTAAGATTTTTCACCCCACATTATTTCTACACTACAAGTGGTTATTGACATAAGCCATCAATTTCTATTTTCCATCCTATAAAGCTTGACATTTTGCTTTTAGATAGTCTCACTTTGTACTCAAGAAATGTAATTTAATACTTACTTACTTTTTACTTTTTAATACTTACTGTTTACAGATAGTAGGCTTCAGATGCCATTGACCTAATTCAGAACTGCAGGCATCATCAAGACCCCCATCATCACTGCTATCTTCCTATAAAAAGGAACCATATTATTTTTATTTGTAAAATGTACAACCACCTAGAAATGTTTAGTCAAAATAAATGTATAAACATTCTTGTAGAAAATAATTCAAAAAAGTATATATATATATATATATATATATATATATATATATATATAAAAAATGTATAATTGATGAACTACAGGACAACTGCATGATAATTATGAGTAATATTTGACTAATGTTGTAAAATTAAATCATCAAATCCAATTCCACAAATGGCAATAGACACTGACATATAAAAAACAATATTATAACCCAGAGGTTATAAGAAGCTCTTTTACTGAACCAAGAATAAGGCCCTAAGAAGGGATTTCTAAAACTTGTAATAGTTTTATTAGATTGTAATCTACATGTATGTTTTCCTACAATTGCCCAGATTTGAATTTCTAAGTGGCAAAAAAAATTTACACTAGTGGTTTAAATGAAATTGTTACAAAACAGGATACAATTCATGTTAAAGACACATAAAAAAAGCAATACTGGACTTCTCTAGGATATACTTATACTTACTAATGCTTAATCTCTGAAGAGTTATTTATTTTTCTTACAAAGACATGCCAATGATACTTGTAAGATGTCAGCTTTTTAAAAAGTAAGTAGAAGAATCATAGATCTAAAGTTGGAAAGGATCTCAGAGGTCATCTAATCTAATTATTACGTTACAGATGAAGAAAATTAGGCCTAAGGAGGTTAAATAATATGCCTAAGATCACAGAAATAACGTCAAAGGTAGGTTTTTAAATCCTGCTACTCTTATTCCACATCCAGTGTTTCTTGTACTGCATCATACTGTTTATAGTAGTGCTTATGGCTTATAAGCTCTTGATCACTCTTGCTGCAAGACCCTTTGCCCCCAAAATAATTTTAATATTTTGAGAATGTTTTTGACTGGCATAAAAATGCAGCTCTCACATACACAAAAGAAGACACTCCCTCCCCTACTAGTTCACATGGTGTTTTGACCAAAGAGCAATGTCATTAGACAAAAATTAGAAATACAATTATGAGATTGATTACTTTTTAAGGGATAAATAAATTCAAATCTGGAACTCAATTACATGCTTGGTTGGCAGAGAAAGTGGATGGTCCTCAAAGGAAGGCCATCATCAGTACTGAAAAACAATCCAAAGACATCCTAATGGAAGCAGCAATATTATTAGCATCCATTAGCTGGCGTATCAAAAATATAACACATTACCCTTACATAAATGATTCACACACAACAAAGCATGTGCCCAGGCATAATTAACCTTTAGCCGAGGCTTCTAAGAAAAAGTGTCTGCATCTCCCCCTGACCATGTGAATTTCAAAGCTTTAGGGTCTGTATCTAATTGTAGGAAGAGACATATACAAACAAATTAGAGAAAATTCTGGCAAATATATGAAAAAAAATATACAGAACATGACACGTTAAATAAACCAAATCAAAAGATCATTGGAAAACTTGGAAGTGAAAAGATTATAAATTCAATAAATTCTAATAGCAGAAAAAACTAAATGTGAATTATAAATAATCTTTTGAGGGGAAGTAATCTAATTAGCATATGCAACTTCAATCAGATATTAAACGCTGATGAGAGGGAGATTAGTTCATAGAGCCTGAAGGGACTTATCCTAAACGCTTTTAATATAACAGTCCATTAAATTAAGAATAAATTTTGGAATAGGAAAAAAGTTGAGGAAATGAAGTAGTTTTGTTTTGATATTACCCAAATCAGAATAATTCTATGACTTTTCAGAACTTATGGAAACGGCTTAGTTGTTCAATTGTAGAGTTCTTTTCTTTATAAAAATGTCTTTGAATTGAGGCTAGGATACTACTGTTTCTTCTTTTTCACTTAAGCCTTATTTTTCACCTGGTTATCTTGATCTTCTGAGAAGTCAATAAGTTCATCTTCAAGCAATTTATTACCAATATCAGCTGGCTCCTCACTATAATTTAATCTGATTCTGTTCAAACCATCTGTAACAGTAAGGAAAGTAAACATTACATGAAAAAAAGTCACACATATATTTCAAGAATCCTATGGGCTAAATGTCACCTATTAATAGGTGCCTATTATCTAAACTATCTTTTCTAAACTTAGGAATAGTTGTCATCTTTTGCATAGTAGAACCACATATAAATAGGATCTAATGAAATCAATTTGTTATTAACATAAATACAAGATAATATAAATATACAAAATTGGGAAATACCAACACTCTAAAAACAATATTAATACAATTATAAAATATCTTTATATAAATAAATGTTTTAATAATTAGTGATAAAATTTGTTCGTGGCTGGTTTATGTTAACAGAAAAAAAAAGACAGTTACAGATTTACAGATTAACTTACAGATTTAGTACCATTACCAAACTACCAAAGGGTTATTTGGAATAAAATAGTAACAAGTTCATCCGGACAGAGGAAATATCAGGACAAAGGAAATGAAGGCCTAGCCCTAGTAGGGCTCTAATTATATTTTAAAGCAATTTTCAAAATTAGTTGTTACTGGCAATAAAAGTTTATTCATAAAACAGATCAGTCATATGAGACCCAGAAGCAAGTAAACATAGTAGCAGAATGTCTACTAAGCCCACTGAAAAGTAGCATGGCAGATAATAGTATCATCTCAAATTGCTATACGACCTAAACATAAAGATCTTTCATAGAGAAAGGTAGGAAGAAAGCTCCTTTTTTCCCCACAGCACTAGAGATGTTCATAAAAAAAAAGCCCATTTTAATTATATAAGGTTGAAAAGCTTTAGAACAAGCAAAATCAAAGCAATTAAAACTGAAAGAACTAAATGAGAAAAAAAACTGTAGCAAATTTGTCTAATAATGGTTGTCTTCCAAGATATCAAACAATTTGATATAAAATTTATGAACAAGGGCTACTCCCCAAAAGATAAATGGACATAAAGTATGAGGAGGCAGTTTTCAGAACAGGAAATTCATGCTTATCAATAATTGAAAAAAATTTTCAACATGGTAGAGAAATTTAAACCACCCTGACACTCTTACTTCAGAGCCATCAGATCGGCAAAAATGATAAAAAAGGGGAAAAGAGCAGTTGTTGAAGTAGATATTTTAAATATTCGTGGTGGAGCTCTGAACTGGTCCAAACACTAGGGAAAGCAATCAATCCATCAATCAGTATTTAAGAGTCTACTATCTTCCAGGGACCATGCTAGGTTCTGGGAACAACAGATAATGAAATAAACTCTACCTACAAGGACTAATGAGACAGAAAACAAGAATATATGGAAACACACATATATACATCTAATACAAAGCAAATAAAATATACATACAAAGTAGTTAAATACAAAGTACAATGGGAGGGTGGGTATTAGGAGTTAGGAGATCAGAAAATGCTTCATACCAAAAAAAAAAAAAAAAAAGTACTTGACTTATACCTTAAAGAGGGAGCAGGAGGACTCTGTGAGACAGAAGTAAAGAGGAGTACATTTCAGGAATATGGGAAAGGAGCTGGGAGATAAGGAGTACTATGTGTGAAAAACAGAAGGCCAGTTTGCTGGATCAGAATATAAGAGGGAAAACAATGTTTGATTAGGTTGGAAAGATAGATTGTTGTCAAATTGTGTGGGGCTTTAAAGGGGAAACAAAGGAATTTTTTTTGTTGTTTTATCCTGGAGGCAATAGGAAGCCACAGAAGACAAATGAGCAGGGGAGTCAAACAGTGTCATGTGTGAGAGGAAAAGGGGAGGGAGGGGGGAGGAGGAGAAGGAAGGAATGGATCTTACTCAGGTTAGAAGGTGTAGTGGCCATTCAAAGGCCTGATCTCACCTGCTGACAGACACAGTAACAATAACAGATAGCACTTTTACGTGTTAACTTGAGGGAGCTTTGACCCACCTAAGCTTGCAACCTAGGGCATTTGTCCCTTCTTGAGCAGCCTGGTGGCTCCCACTCTTGAGCACTCACCATACTGGTGGTAGACAGTAGAACTTAGCATACTGCAGTTCAGAAATTGAGCTCACACGATCCACGAGCTTCAGCCTCCCCACCAGCAGGGATTACAAGCATGAATAACCACTTCCAGGTCTTATCTACTTTTAAGTGTATAAGATGCATTGGAGTGGGGAGATTTGAAGGAGACTTTTGAAATAACACAGCGGGTAATGAAGGCCTAAACTGAGGTGGTAGAGAGAAGGAGTCAGATATAAGATGTTGTGTAGGCAGAAAAGGCAAGATCTGGCATTTGATTCTATATGTAGGGGTGAGGGAGAGTGATGAGTTAAAAGATAATGTCATGGTTATTAATCTGGTAGACTGGGAGGATAGTAGTGCCTTTGATAGAAATAAGGAAATTTAGAAGAGGGGAGGATTTGGTTAGAAAGATACTGAGTACAGCTTTGAATATGTTGAGTTTGCTGTGCAAAAGTAGGAAAGAGCTGAAACTGACAATGGAAATGAGCAAGGAATACTCTCACATTCTCCTCTAGGATCAGTGTGAAACTGTTCTCTCAAAGACACTAAAATGGGCACATTTTCTGACGCAATGATATCACTACTGGGTATGTACTCTGAAGATATCAAAGGCAGAGAGAAAGAACCTACATGGTCCAAAATTATATATATATATATATGGTTTTGGTCTTTTTTGGTAAGAAAGACCTGGAAGCAAAGTGGATATCCATCAAATGGAGGATACCTAGACAAATTATGGTAAAGGAATATAATAGGATGTTACTGCTTCATAAAACATGATAATTATGAAAGATCCAGAAAAAAAGGTTTATATAAATTGATCCAATTATAAACAAGTAGAATCGGGAGAACAATTGATAAAATGACTAAAATAATCTCAAGGAAAACAACTTTGAAAGATTTAAGAACTCCTACCAATTATGACTTGAGAAGATGGATGAGGAGGCATGTTTTCCCATCTCTTAGCAGAAATATGATGGGCTATGGATACAGAATGAGACAAACATTTTCAGATACTGTTAAATTAATCTATTGATTTGTTTTGCTTGTTTATACTTATGTGCTTTTACTTGAAGAGAGGAGGACAGGTGGATAGTGATAATGGTGCCAGTAAAGAGCAGTAATGAAACATTTCCAAAATACACATGAGAGTAAAAAGAAGTTTAGAAAGATATAGACAAGCAAGGCAGTTTTGTTACTAGCAGGTTAACTTTAATACATACAACTTCAAAAATGTAGATAACAGAAGAAAACTTTCGTGTTCTCTTTATATTGAAATGTTCATGATTGATGGTAAGTTCATATGGAAAAAGAATTGTTAAAAAAAAAAGTTAAAAGGAGAAAAAAGATAATTACAAGGCCAGAAATCTGTATTACTAACTGATAATTTTCTATAAAGCTAAAATGTTTTTTTTTTAAAAAAGGATGATTTTAATGCACTTTATTAAAAATACTGTGAACTCTTAATTTAAGTTGAGGCTAAGCTGGCCTTAATTCTAGTTGTGCAGAGATGGCTTGCTAAACAAAGTAAGAATGTAAAAAGATTAGGGTAAAGATTGTCTTATTAGAGGTATATCTTACTTTTGCACAATAATATTAGGTCCTGAAAAGTTTGCACATTAACTACTTTTGTGAAGAATTCTACTTTATAACATCCAAGGAGTTCTATGGCAAATTCCTTTGGAATGTAAAGAATCACCTTCAGATTTATATGTTTTCTAAATCTATGTGTTTTCCTTTCAGGTTTATGTAAAGGTTGTGTTTAGCTGTAACAGAAAACATATTTTTCAGTATCCATAAGAAATTTAAAAGCACTGATTCATATATAAGTGATCTATGTTCTATAACTCATTTTTGCTTCTAAATCTATTCATTATGAATGGATAGACTGATGAAGATCAAATGAGATACTATTTGTAGAGTGCTTGCCACACTGTCCAGCACACAACCCTATCCAGGCTGCATCCCTGACTTTTCTCTACCATGCTTCCATCCTGGGCACTTTCATTTTCTTCAGCCTCACGCTTCGTTTTCCATGCTGTCATACCTCTTTAAAATGTAATCACCTTGAAGGCAGGGACTGTCTTTATTTCTGTTAGTTGTTGTATTCCAGAGTTAAGCATAGTACTAAGCATACTCTAAGTGCTTAATAAAATCATGTTGACTGTCCAGTAGTAATAAATCTAAATTTCTCTAATTTTATATGGAGGATTGTTAAATTAGTATTAATCTTATGACTATTTACATCATAACTTTTAAAAAAATCAAGATTAAAAACTCTAAATATATACTATCACCAGACAGTGCATAATGACCATACTTTGAAAGGCTAATTAATTGGCAATAGTTGGTTCAAATTTATTCAGCATACATTAGCAAAGTACGTAATGAGGACTGGACATTGCCAATGGGGATTCAGGGATGATTTCACTAAAGAGCTTTAAAAGATGGATAGGAATTCAGCAGAAAGGATATTTTGGGAACAGAATGAGATAGCTATGGAAGGGAGAAAGTCCAGGACATGTGTTTTAAAAGATAGAGTGGTAAGGGATCTCAGAGTATATATGGCCTGGGGATGTGTCAGAAAAGGATTTTAATTTTACCTGGTAGAAAAAAGGAAGGCACAGAATATTTCTGTGCTGGAGTGATATAACCAGATCCATGACACTGTTATTAGTCATCTTCTATAGGTAGCAGGTAAATTAGCTGAGCAGTCATATTGCAATTTAGAATGAATAAACAAATTATTAGGAGTACCTCCCTAGATGTAAGACACTGGGGCATGAATGAAAAAAAGGTTTAAAAGATAGTCCTAATCCTCAGAGTTTATCACTAGAGAAGAAATAGTTAAGTAAATTAATGAAGGGGCCTGAGCAAAGGACATCCTTTACTTAAAAAAAATAAGTAAAAAAAAAGAATGTTAGGAAATTTTTTTTTTAATCTTAGGAAGCATAGTACTCATTAAAAAATGAAGTCATACTGAAATTCTAGCATTGTTAGCCACTTGCCTGAGATAGCAAGTCTCTGAATAAGGTTTAAGGCTGGGTTATAGGTTCAGTAATGATGACATTTAGACCTTAAATATGTTTTAACTGTGTACCCCACAAAAGCTTCTCTTGGACATATCATACAGATCATAAGATTTAGAGTGGATACGGATCTTAAGATTATCTAAATTTACTCATCATTTCTACATTTGATAAAACTGAGGTCACAAAGATGGTACAGAGAAGTCAAGTAATAAAAGAAAAAGCTGAATACCAAAAATGAAAGGAAAAAGTCTCAATAAAATCCTAACGTGTGAGCAGGTCAATCAACAAAGAGAATACTAAAATCAAAGAATGAGTAAAATCACAAGAAAATACAACACTCTCTTGGTAAACATAATATGAAGTGAAACAAAATGCTTGATGAAAGAAAATTCTGGGGATAGCTCAGAGAGCACAGAATAAGAAACCACAGAAAGAAAAATCAAAGAAGAAATGTGACAAATATAGGTCAGAAAACTTTGAGCTCTCAATGCAGAAAAAAATTTATTTTTAATAAAGAATAGCAGCAACGAAAATAATCAGATTATCCAGGACAACTGCTTCAAAGAAGTAGAATCTCTGAGGGGTAAAGTAAGGTATCTGAAAATACTGAAGTGGAAGAAAATTCAGAAGATAAGTAAAAGGCAACGATGTTAAAAGAACATATGATTTATATACAAACTAAAGTGACTGGTCTTGAAGTCAACATGCACAGAGATAACTTACAGAAGGATACAGGTATCCTATCTTAGAAAAACAAGACAAATCAGAAAACCATAAATACCATAAAGAAAAAAAAAATACAACAAAATAATCCAGAGAAGTTCTGAATACAGACACTATAGCATTCAATGGATAAATCTAAGTTACTGCCAGTAAGAAAAAAAGGAAAAAAAACCTTTCAAACTTTAAGGAATAATGGTTAATTTTAACAGTTTCCATGACAAAAAAAAAAAACCCTCGAATTTTTATAGAATTCAGAACTTTAAACGTGAAAGGAAATTTAAATAAGGTTAATCCACATTCAGGAAAAATTAAAGGCTAGGGACAGAAAGGCTTTGCTTCACTCCAAGATGGGGGGCAGAGGGTCTGGCTAAAGGATTTTCCCAAGTGGGAGGCAATGTCTGTCAAGGATTATTATTAGGGTCCTTTTAGGAGGTTGTGGATAGGGCGGGGGAAAAAAGACTGGTCTGAAGGAAGTTCGAATGTTGGTAGACCACTCTTTCGAAGACAGTGTTATGCCTTCAAGAGCAATATCCTGATGCAGAGATGTGTGAGTTCTTAGGGGCAGCCATCTCTTCTAGACTGTTCATGGGGAGGACATGGCTAAGAACCATTACCAGGATTTGGGGCACACAGTAACTTCTACAACACACCTCTGACACTACTTTTTCTCAGTTAGTATTTTAAAGAGTAAGGGACTTCTGGGGTCATGTCAAAAATCCCCATGATTTCTCAAATCTTTTCAAAGCAGAAATTAAGCATCAAAGGTAAAACAACTTCAGCTGTCTCATGTTCTAGAATAACCAGAATCCAAAGGAATGTTAAAACATAAAATATACAAAAATCACAAATCCCTAACAAGGAACCAGGAAAATAATTGATTCTAAACTCACATATAATACCTCCCCTCCCCCAAAGCATTTGAAATGTTACTAGAAGATTCAAGGACACAATAAACCTTCCAGCAAAACCTACTTCTATACCCAGTCCCTGTTCTCCACCCACCACCTTACAACCTTCCCTCTTTCTAGTGCCCCAGAGACCCTGAAGTTTGCTGGGATCTCAATAGCTAAATCAGCCACAACCTTTCACAAGCAAGAGCCTACCAGAGTTAGAAGACAGACACCAGTACTGCAAAGTTCTGAGCTGCTGTGCTGAGGAATAATCTTTCAACTTCCAGAGCCCAGTCAAAGAAATGAGAAAAGAAGGAGTGGACAGATAATCAGGTCCGTAAACCCAGTGTGCTGGGGACTGTGTAGCAAGCCTGCGAGAAAGTTATAGCACCCAGCTGGGGAGACATGTAACCAGTCAAGTCAGTTGAGGAAAAGACCTAGGCTGGTGAATCAGGAATTAACCAGTGAGGGAGGAGGTATAAAAATGAGTAGAAGTATCTAATATACAAAGAGACTGTGTTTCAAAATCTGTTTTGAAACTCAAAATTAATTTTTCTCATACAAATGCCACTATTTATGCCAGCAGTGAGAAGGGCTTAGCAATGTGCAAAACTGACCTTTTGGGGAATGTTTTCTATTTATATGCACCATTTGTTTTCAAATGAGCAATGGGTGGTGGTGCTAGTGGTATGAGTAAAAACTAAGACAAAGGAACAACAACAAAACCAAATGCTCTACAGTTCTTTTAGCTGCTGACAAGAAAGGCATACACAAATTAAATATGCCATTAATATTTTCTTCAAATTCCAAAAAATACATTTTAAACTCCTTTTCTAGAGAATACAATCTGAAAACCAACTACAAGCCTTTCCTGCAAAGAGCTCTTGCTAGGAATGGTTGATAAACTTAACAAGATTATACATATTAAGACACTCAAGTGAAACAAGTTGCACGTTAATTGTCTATATTTCAAGCAGCCTAATGCCTGACACTACTTCTTCCCCTGACTAGGTAAGACACAACTGGATATTTACAGAATCCATTTAGAGTGATGTTATTCAGTGGTGACACATGGATTGTTCCTGTCAAAGCCAAATTTTCAAAAGGCTAGCAATTTGAATAAGAAACAGACTGCATGCTATACTATGCTTTTAGCTAAATAAAACAAATCAAGAAGTTGTAAAAGGGTAATGATTCTCATAATGTGGAAAATCAGTGAAGTTACTCAAATCAACGACAATTAGATAAGAGATTTTATGCCATCAAAATCAGAGACTTTAAATCAATTTCATCACCCAAATATTTTAAATATTCAAGTATAAAAAAAGACCACTGTTTTTTATCCCAAGAGTGTACCCAGGAAGAGACAAAGAAGTGTGAGGGGGTTCAAGAACATTAATTCATCTGCCAAACGGATTATCCATGCCTCTTCATTACACAAAAAGGGTCCTTTTTGCTTGAAAGATAAACAACTTTTCAGGTCCCCCACAAATAAGCTTATTTCATACTGTTCTCTCTCACATACTTTATATTCCACCCATATCATAATCTTAACTGTTTACTGAACTCAACATTCTAGCCTAGCTTCTATTTCTATCTCTTTGCATAGGCTGTCTTTCCTTGTCACCAGTGTCTCAGTTAAGGTTAAATCATTAGCTTCCTTAAAGGATTAAGCAGGTACCTTCTTGGATTGGCACACCTCCCCTCAACTTGTTAGTGCTTGCTTTTCTTAAATTATCTTATATATGTTTATCTGTGCACATTTTAGAATACCAGATCTTTGAGGAAAGGATTTGTTTCTTTTGCCTTTGTATTACTAGCACAGTGTTTAGTACCACATAAATACCTAACATGTCTACAGAACTGAAATGAATACAGGCTTAAGAGTTTGGATCATAATTTCTGAGCAAGACAAGTCTAAAGGATTGATATTATTACTCTTTCACTACCCCAATTTTATTCAGTTTTATTCCTTGCCTAGTGTTGTCTCTCCAAAACATATTCTCCTTCTCTTCTTCTTACCTTTTCTGATAAATATTTCCTTCCCTATTTTTCCTGTTGTAAAGTTTAAAAGTTATAATTTATATAATGCTTCAAATTCCTAAGAAACTACCTACTTTTAAACTTTTTAAATCAACCTTAAAATGTTTCCTAACCTGACATATTTGACTTTAATTTAAATTAAACGCTATACTATACTATATATATAGTGAAAGAGGTTTTTTGGTGTTATTCTGAGGAATCTTCTACTTTTCTATCTATGTTACTCTGCAGTAAGAACAGATAGAATAGTTACCCTGAAGAAGTGGAAAGCACTTACATACTATTCAAAATCTCTATTAAAAACAAAACAAAACAAGACTACAACACAAATTAACCAGAATACTCCATTCACTAAGCATTTGGCCTTAAATTTAGGTTTTATCCTAATGCATTATTGAAATGCATTGAAATGCATTATTGAAAAACCTTAAATAAAAATATTCTTAAAAAGAAACTGAATCACACCATTATTTTTCTTCAGTGAAGAAATAGCAGTACCACTGTAACTGAACAGTTTCTAATTTGATATCTGAAACGAAAACAAATCCAAAAATTTCCACTGTAATTCATGATGTTAAAAAAAATGTGAAAGCTCAAAGGAGCCAGGCTAGCCATCTTATGGCACAAAACATGAAAGGGAATAGGTGGATGAGAAAGAACCATCAGGGATATTTTAAAAATATTTTATAACAATAATACTATAATAAAATAATGGCTACATATAATAACTTTTATTGAAGTTTTAACGTCAGCTATTTATTGTAAAAGTCATGCTACAACAAAGGCTCAAGGAATTACTGAAAAGTAACAGCAATGTTTTGATTTTTTAAATACAGATAAACTTTTCTTGTTTTTGCACAAATAATTTTTTCTGGCTTTGATTCTAATACAAAAATGATTTTATTTACATTTAAAAACACACCTTAATTCCTAATCCTCTTCATAAAAACATTAAAATTATTCTGAATCTTAGTCTTTTAAAAATATTTAAAATACATACCTGCATGATGTGAAGGTCGAAATTCATTCTGCATGCCATTCTCATCTTTAGTCCTATTATCAAGTTTCTGACAAGCAGATTCTACTTTAGTTTCACATTCAATATGATTTATTTTTCTTAGAACACTTTTCCCACAAGGGCTTCTATGACAGTATAAGTCACTTTCTTCACTTACAGTGCTTGAGTCAATTAAAGCCATGCTATGCTTTCTGTTTGGTATTTTCTTTATTACAGGCTTGGCAGGAGAGTTTTGTAAGCTATCCATTTCATTTGAGGAAGAGGAAGAAGTACAACTATCCTCTGCAGCTGAGCCTTTTTGGTTGACAATATTTTCATGGTACTGAGGATTTGCTTCATATTTGGGTTTCTCCAAGCCAGGAAAACAAACAACAGCTAAAAACCAATGTGCACTGCAAAGAAATTAACAAGAATGTCAAAAACAATAACAAAAAACAACTACTGTTTATTAGTGACATCTATTAAAGTTAACAATGAATTCAAAAAATACTTTTTCTGTTCTCAATAAATTAGAAAAGTGTGATACTTAAAAAAGAAATGATTCACATATTCATTGCTCTTATACTTAAAAAAGAAATGATTCACATATTCATTGCTCTTATCACCAATTTACTAACAGGACAAGTCCGCTTTAAAAGGACATTATTTACCTAAGTATTTTTAGAATTAACATTTATTTTAGTATAATACCACAAATATATACAAAGTTATAGGAACTAGGGCTATCTGTTTATTTAAAATGCAACCACAATGTTAGGTAATCTTTCTCTGTGAGCACAGCAGTGTTAATGCCTGTCCACCCGTATCTAAAAGTCTCTTGGGACCAATGGTAATTAACTTGAACTGTTAATGTTCACCTATGAAGAGTCAGGACATCTTCAAACCCAATCTAATTAAGCTGCCTGGTTATTTATCTCTCATTTGTCTGATCCATAGATGACCCTCACTTATTAAAAATCTGTTTTCTTTCATTTCCATCTTTCTATGAACTGTCCCATGACCTGTTAAAATAATTCATTTCCTAATCATAATACTAAGGATCAAGATATGTCAAATCCACCATACTAACTGAACTTGGAGCCTTCACTCTCTTGGTAGGCCCTTCATTCCTGTCCTCTTTCTTTGCTGGGGCAATTTTAACTCTCAGTGTCAGATTGACCTTAGAGGCCTTTTAGTAAAACATAAATCATGGGATATAGGAATTAATTTTCAGGAGACAATAAAATTTCAGGAAAACCAGTTTTAATATTTCTCTATTCATTTATTCTGATGTATAAATATGTATCCTCAAGAGTTAGGACTATGTATATCAATTTGTGAGAACACAGCAGTTTTATGTATTTTCTAATTTCACAAGGGAGTCCCAGGGGAATCCGTCTCAACAAGACCTTCCCTTCACCAGGAAAGGTCTCAGATTCTGGTACTACCACTAACTGTGAAGAAAAGAGAATTTATCCATTCTAACTCCTGACTATCATTCTTACGGGTTCAGGGGTAGTCTGCCACTAAGAAGTCACACAGTCTGTTTCAGATTTTCACTCTCCTTAATAACCCACTTATTAGACAAAAATAATAGTAACCATAACAGTAACAGAAGATATCATTTATACAGTGCTTCCAATTTCACAAGTGCACTACACATTATTTCAATTCATTCTCACAATAACTCTGCGAGGAAAGTCATCTGACCTACAAGGAAACCGAAGCTGACAAGGCTTACACCCCAGTAAGTGATGAAGGAATCACTTGAGAAAGTTGAGACCTTTTTCTCCTTAACAATAAATGCTCTAATTTTGTGCTTGAATCTTTCCCCCTGCTACTCCCCTGGCAACTTGCCTCACACTATCTCTCCTCTGTAATTTTCAATACCTTCTTATTAACTGATTCCTTCTACATGTTGCTTATAAATATACGTCCATTAAAAAAAAATTGTCTACTTGTTGCTTCTACTCTTTTGCCCATCTTCCTTTCAACCCTTATCTTGGCAACTGAATTCTATCACAACTGAAGTTGCTTTGCCTAGCAAGTTTTCTGTTAAGCAGATTTTCTCTCTGGGTTTTCTTCCCACTATTTACTGATCAATCTTCCTAGTCTCCTTTTGAAAGTTCATTATCAGGTTCTTTCTTCTTTCTATATTCCTTTGGTGCTTTCATAACCTCTCCTTGATTAAATCCTCATTTGATTCCTAAGTTTAATTATACAGCCCTCATCACTCTATTGAGCTTTAGAGTTCCTGCTAAACATGCTCACTGTGACATCCTACTAGCACCTTTGTCAATATGTCCAAAGCTGAACTTATTATTCCCTCTCCCTCTAAAAAATTCCTCTCTTTAAGTTCCTATTTCTGGTGAAGGTATCACTGTTCTAGCAACCAACGTCTGCAACTTTAAAGTTATATTATTACAACACCCTCTGAAATGGGCTCCTTATATCAGGACCCTCCCTTGTCCAATCTTTAATACACACACAGCTGCTAGAATGATAACTCTCGAAGCAGAAGCCTGATTATATAACTCTTCAAATCAAGATATTCAGCAGTTCCCTTGTGATTTGGAAAATCACACTAACAGAATTATATATGAAAGAGAATACTGATAGCAAAAAAAAGATCCCTTTTTTGGAAACTATGTGTCCAATTACTGAAAGGCACTTGAACAACTATGCTACAGTAACGTATGTGAAAATTTTATGATCCAGCAATATCATGTATTCACTAGAAAATTTTCAGTAGCTTACAAAATATGAATATATACATCTTCTTATGTTTTGTAAATATAATCAGTCAATAGTTTATTTGATTTTATCCTGAAAACAAGTATTCCAAAAAAACACTACCATAAATGTTGTAGATACAAAGGAAATTTTTACTCACGCTTCATTAAGGGGAACAAAAATAAAATCCTTTTCAAAAATATCTACATGCCGAGTCCACGTTTTAACACGCCCATGTCGTTTCTGTTGTATCCTACAAGACGAAATAAAAGAAATGACTCCACTGTTTTATAACCATATTCATTTTCAAACTAAAACTTACATCCTCCACATTTAGGAGTCAGAAAAAAGAAGGCTGAGGCCAAGTCAAATCTTCAAACCAACACATTTTAGGGATATCATGATTATAAATATGCCTTACATCTCACCTCTTTGTTACTAGTAATCAGCAAAAAATAAGTCATATCACCATTGGCACACCATCAGCATACTGTCTCTAACATGAACGAAACATTCCCCACTCATCTTCCCCCGACCAAAAAACCCCCAAACAAAAACTCAGACTCCAGGAAAACACACCCCTTTACTTCACAATCTAACAGAAGTGAATAGTCTTTATGATGTCGCCAAAAATAATTTTCCAATGAGAACAGCATATTATGACATTTATTAACATTTCAAGAATTAAAAAAAATTTTTTAACCCAACTTACGACAGGTTTGTTGTTTCATGAAGATTTCTTCTCTCTCTTTGATTAAGGCGTTTATAGAAAAAAGAGCTGAAGATATGAATTCGGTCAGCATCCTCTTTATTTAATTTTTCAAGTACCAAATACCTAGGTTCAGGAAAAGGTAATTCCATTATGTTTTATTATGTCAACTTATTATTTTAACAAAAACTAGATCTAAATTGCAGGGATAAAATAGGAATTTAATCCAAAATATGTATTCATTTCCTAGAACGGAAACAAATCACTGATATTTTACTTGGTTATGTAGTGATGATCCGCACATTTAACATCCTCTGGGATAAACTCAAATTTGGGGAAATGAAACTATGACTTGAAGGTTTTAAGTATTTTTACGGGTTTTTATCCAAACTATCACAAAATTCCTATCAATTTCACAATTTTTTCTACCACAAAATTACTATCATTAGATCTAAAGCTTTTTTCACTATCATCAGAATTTAATTCCACACCCATACTCACTGCTTATTTGCCCAGCACTTTCTATACTCAGTGGGACTGCAAGGTTTATACATGAGATGAAACAAAAAAGAAGCAGGAATTACAACATATTACATCTATTCTTCCCTCAGAGCACTGTAGCAAGAACATGACAAAACAGGAAGATGATAAATGTTGAAGAAAATGTGGGAGAGTTGGAACACTAATTCATTGTTGATGGAGCTATGAGCTGATCCAATCATTCTGGAGAGCAATTTGGAACTATGCCCAAAGGGCTACAAAAATGTGCATACCCTTTGACCCAGCAATATCACTTCTGGGACTCTATCCCAAAGAGATCATAGAAATGGGGAAGGGTCCCATATGTACAAAATTCTCTTTATGGTGGCCAAAAACTGGAAATCAGGGGGATGCCCATCAATTGGGGAATGGCTGAACAAGTTGTGGTATATGAATGTAATGGAATACTATCATGCTGAGAAATGATGACAAGGAAGACTTCAGAGAAGTCTGGAAAGATTTATATGAACTGATACTGAGTGAAAGGAGCAAAAACATGAGAACTCTGTACACAGCAACAACCATAGTGTGTGAGGAATTTTTCTAGTAAACGTAGTACTTCATTGAAATGCACAGACTAAAAGAATTTCCAATGGACTCTTCAAGCAATCCACATCCAGAGAAAGAACTATGAAATTGGAGCACAGATAGAAACAGGCCATTTTCTTTTGTATTATGTTTTGTTTTATGGTTTCTCCCATTCATTTTAATTCTTCTATACAATATGCATTTAATAGGAATGTATGTGTAGAATCCATATAAGATTGTACAACGTCTCAGGGAGGAAGTGGGGATGGAGAGAGGAATAAGGGAGAGGGAGTGGAAAAAAAAATCTAAGATGCATGGAAGTGATTGTTAAACACTGAAAACAAATACAAAAATTAAACAATTAAAAAAAAAAAGAATAAAGAAAGAGCCTGAGCCGTATTCTTGACAGCAATACCGGCATATCTAAGTTTCAGTTTTCTGTGTAACAGAAACAGCAAAAGCACTATTCCTTCCTTAGTAGAACGGTATGAAAAAATAAATATCTGTCTGTGAACATGTTCTGAACTCTCTGAGATTATTTTCTTCATCTGTAAAATAAGAGTTTGGACTAGATAATGGAAGTCTTGCAGTTCTAAAATTCTAGGCTCTTTGGGAGTAAATACACCTAAATTCTTTTGTCAAAATTTTTTTTTATAATTCACAAAACAAATGTACTAAATTTTATACAGAATATTTACTGAATATTCATTCAACTGCTTTGACATCACTGAAATCTGATGTTTATAATTTCTAGCATAACATCTGAAGTTTACATAAACTGGTATCTGCTTAAAAAAATCATAACACTTTTAATTATAGAAAAATCAATGTTTCAGTTCTTATGGATGAGGAAATCTATTTAGTACACTTGTTAAATTTGCAGTAATATAATCCTGCAATAAAATAACTCAATCACTTTGAATGACCCAAAGTAACATAAGCACTGAAGCCTAGAGTATTATTAATGCTACAACTGGTGTTGGGTAAAGCAGATCACATGTATCTGAGGAAAAGAAAAGCCCAAAAGAAAGAAAAGCGCTTGCAGAGTATAAAAAAGTTGTTTCCCACCAATAAGAACATGTTTTTTCCCCTTTTCTCTAAATGTTACTGTATGACTTTAGTAGCAGAAGTTGTTCTGCAAATTCAAAAAATAAATTCTAAATAAAGAAACTAAACTTAGAAGACTCAAAAAGTATTAGAGATGGAAGGGCTCTTAGAGAACAGCTAGTCTGAGGGAGGGAGTGAGAGAGCAGAATCCCATTACAAATTACATTTGTGCAAGTTTCCATTTGCAATCAAAACCTGTTTTAGCCATAAGCACCTCTGCTGTCGATCCCTAGAGAGCTCTGTGGGTCCTTTTCTTATTACCCAAAGCAATTAATTTCATCTCTAATCTTTCTTGAACATCTTTTCTACATTCTATCTATGTAAACAGATGCCAGAAATGAATGTTCCCAAGAGAATGGATAGAGTTTTACGAAGATGAGAAAAATAGGTCTGATTAAGAGGTTGGCTTTGTAGACAACTTGTTAGAATTGATTTATTTTGTAGTTAGAAAACAAATGAAGAAAATATTCTTTTCAATTTGTCTGACATATTCCTTTTCAATATACTCTAGTAAAAAGTTTAATGTATATAGAAAATTAATGACAAAATTGTAACAGGAATTTTTAACAATTAGCAATTACATGTTATTAAAAACATAATAAAAATGAAACAGAAAAATGAACTTACTTTAAATAAAAATCTATAATAACGTCATTTAAAAATTCTCCTTCATTTAGACAGTGTAGATCCTCATTAGTAACACAGATACCTCCCTTAGCTGGAGGTGGTGGATATACTATCAATCTGAAACAAAAGAAAAACAAATACATATACATAAACACACACGTGCATATTTAAGACAAAACAACATGTCATTTAAAAGTACAAAAATTTTCTCACTTTTCTATAGGACCAATGAAGACAGTATGTGGTTCTCCAATTTCCTCATCATCATCAAAAAATTGAAACTGCGGTGGTATGTTTCTTAATTGTATTTTGGGTTCAAATGAAACCTTGTAGAGAAAATTAAAATAAATATTAGTTCCCAAAGTCAAGAAGACACCATTTTTTCACTTTCATTAACAAGAAGACAAACACATGAAGAATCATCCATATTTTGTTTTTAAAATCAAATGATGGAAGCTTCAAATGAATCAAGAAAGTACTTCCTTGTATTAGACTTTCAAAAGTAACAAATGAAATTTGTGGCATAATTTCCATTTTTGATCAATAGTTTCAATTTAACCAACATTCACTAAACAATCATTGCATGAAAAGGCATTGTGTTTGCGGCTAGACTTACAGGGATGAAAAATAAAACTGTCCTTGCTTTCAGGGAGCTGACAGTTTACTGATGAGACGAAAGGGAAAACAGATCATTTACACTAATAAGTGTGACACTGGGATATAAAACAGATATGATAGGAAAAATCAGAGATCCAGAAAAAACATTACCAGAAAAGTTGTGAACTTTTTGTTCTTGAAGGGAATAAAAAAGGTTTTCTACTATAGTTTACTACTATAAAGACACCACATTACTCTAGGCTAGGGAAGCCACAATAGATATTTTAGGTTCTCATTTATTCTTCTACCAGAATCAGGATTGTTGTGAAATAAGATAATAATTGTGAAGTGCTTAGCACAGCGCCCGAGTACTATATAAATGTTCACTATTATGACAGCCAGGTAAAGTACGGAACAAATGTTGGCTAAATTTAGCTTCTCTAAGTATTGAAGCATTTAGATATTTAGTGTTATGTTTATAGTTCTAAACTCAACATATTTTTATGATTATTTAGCTTTTCTGGTTACTAATAACTACAAACATAGCCCCAAAGCCACAGCTTCTAGAAGCAGATAAACATACTGCCAATAAAAATACAACATTAGTTATCATCTCAAATATTCCATCCTGCAGATAATAAACAAAGGGACCAATACTCTCTGCAAGGTGTAGCATGAGGAAAGGGAAAATGAGAGGAAGGGGGCAATGAAAGAAAGTAGGGAGTGAAAAAATAAAGAGATGTACATATGTGAATAGTAGGATGCAAACAAGGAAAAGCCTATGATGTGACTACTCCCACGCCTTAACTGCACAAGAACAATCTGATACCTAGATTATTTAACACAACAAAAGGCTCTGTGATAAATTCAATTACATTTATGATTTTTAAATTTTAGGTATTCTGTGGAGGACATCACAATTATTAAGGTATTTTTAAAAATTTACATTTTTAATTTTGCTTTCTTTTTGCAGAGAACTTGCTTTGGAAACTTCTTCATAGGTTTTTGTAAAAGCAACGAGTCTTCCATTGGCCTCTTCAAAGGAGATTTTCACAAAAAAATCAGGAATATTATTTCTGATACCAATTTCAGTAATGATATTTTCAAATACTATATTTGCCTGTGTATCAAGGCCAGTTTCAAAAATTAAAATAATATATTGTTCTTCAGGACCTAAAAGGAAAAAAATATACATGTAAGCATAAAAAAGGGCCACAATTCATTCTGAAACAAACACACTATATCAGCTGCAGGGTTCTCTGTCAGGGGCATGCAACTTTCCAGAATAATATCTAAGACTGTGCCCACAACCAAGTATTGGATACTGTTCACTAACTGCAGCAGCCTATAGTTGTTAGCTAGAAAGGGTGGAGGAGGTCTGTGTCTTCTGAGTCTATCTCTGGAGCAATTATGAAAACTGGACCAACCTATAAACATCTATCAATCTGTCACAAGTTCATCTACTTCAAAATGTCAAGTATATTCACTAATATAAATATGTGCAACACATCCAATACTTTAAAATAAACAAGTTTAGTAGGATGTATACAAGTTGGTTTGAAAATGTTCCAAGTAACCATGCCAAAAGAGCTATAAAACTGTCCATACTCTCTGAACTAACAATGCTACTTCTAGGTCTATACTCCAAGGAGTAGAAAAAAGAAAAGAAAAAGGAAAGAACCTGTATGGACAAAAATATAGCAGCTCTTTTGCAATGACAAAGAATTGGAAACTGAGGGGATGCTCATCAATTTAGGAATGGTAGAGAATAAGTTATAGTATATGAATGTGATGGAATACTATTGTAGGAAATGACAAAGGGGATGGTTTCTGGAAATGATACCATGAAGTGAGCAAAACCAGGAGAACAATCTATACAGTAACAGCAAAATTGTCACGATAATCAACTGTGAATGACTTAGTAACTGAGCAATACAATGATCTACCACAACTCCAAAGGACTGATAATGGAACTAATGGACTCAGAATAGACATGAAGCATTTCTTAAACTGTGGGGGTCATGAAAAATTTGGCAACCATGAAAGGTTTCTGAAAACATGCCAAAAAATTAATTAACAATCAGAAGTATAATGAATTCTAGGTGTTTCTGGCAGTGCTTGCCTGTGTTACAGTGCACAAATTCACTGCAGACTTGGTTCTGAACCCCAAGCATGTGCCCTTTGCACTGCACATGCCCTCAGGCCACACAATATCAACCAACTTTGCTGAAAAGTGAAAACGGATTAACCACCTTACTTCAAGATAAGCTGAAATTAGTAGTGGAATTCAACAAATATCAACAAAACAAATACTAAGCAACTCTTATGTCACCGTAAGTAATATAATAAAAAAGCACTAAACTAGTAAGTGTAAGTAAATGATTTCTGATATTGAACCCCTCCCTCTATATATGCACATATATTTCTTTGGCCCCACCCCAATTCTCAACTTGCCAATTTAACTTACTTTCTCCTTCACAATCATACCAAGTATTATCTCTCTCTCGATTCATCTTCAGTTGCATTCTCAGGCTATGGCAAGCAGATGGTATTGTTTGTAGAAATACTACAGGCAACTTTCTGACACTACACCACTCACATTTAGTAAGTTCAGAGGTTTTTAAATCAATCTCTTGTATATCACCACTTTCAAATTCTGGAGGAAAAAAAAAATCAGTAATTCAACTCTTTATTAAATTTCCTTGAAGGGCATTCTTACTATGTTAAGAAAGTAAAAGGAAAATAAAACTAAAAACAGAAGAAACTGACTCACTATTTTTAAACCATTTTTAGTAACAATAAATTTCAAATCTTTACAACTATAAATAAAGTATGCAAAAAGCACAGCTGATGTAATAAACTGTTTTTCAAATAGACACTGAAATACATTAAGACACTTATAGACATCTGTTATAGACATTAAGACAATCTGTATGGACAAAAATATAGCGGCTCTTTTGCAATGACAAAGAATTGGAAACTGAGGGGATGCTCATCAATTTAGGAATGGTAGAGAATAAGTTATGGTATATGAATGAGATGGAATACTATTGTAGGAAATGACAAAGGGGATGGTTTCTGGAAAACCTAGGAAGACTTACATGAAATGATACCATGAAGTGAGCAAAACCAGGAGAACAATCTATACAGTAACAGCAAAATTGTCACGATAATCAACTGTGAATGACTTAGTAACTAAGCAATACAATGATCATTATAGACAGAAACATAACAAAGTGTTAGATTTTAGGAAAAATAGTAGCACACCGCAATTACAGATAGTCCAAATTTCTCAAAGTAACACAATGATGAACTGTGAAGTGAAAAAAAAAAAAAGCCAAATTAAAATTAGGGCTTGTATTTAAGGAATACTAACCATAGCCTCAAACCAGACAAAAGGGTGAGAGACAAGTTCTTTTACAAAAGTATACTTTTCTAAAAGTATACTTTAAGAAAGGAAAAGTGTGCTGTCAACTCGACTTCTAAAGTAGCAAAACAATTAAAGAATGTATTAAAATATCAAATTGATTTGAGACTCACAATCTACAAGAGAGTTAACTGCAAGTATTTTCACCTAGCAGAGGTAGAGAAACAAACTTAGCGAAGTTAAATGACCTGAGGCAGCTTGGTTTGGTGGAGATTGGATTTGGACCCAGAAAAATGTGGGTTTCAATCATGCCTCAGACACTTAATAGGTGACCCTGGAACAAGTTAAATAACCTTTCTGGGAGGGCCTCAGTATTTTCATCTGTAAACGAGGGTTGGACTCAATGTTCTCTAAATTCCCTTCTAGTTTTAAATCTGTGAGATTTATCAAATGAAATAACATGTAAGTAAGAAACTGTAATACTTTAAAATACACTATATATGCTATTAGGATGACCCTAGTCAAGATAATATATCCAATAAGTGGTAAGGGCCAGATCTTGAACTCAGGTATTCTAGCTTTGTCTTTAGCTTATACCATTAGTTCAATCTTAGTTATTTCATGTGTTTTAAGTTAAGATGATGCTTTACTAGATTGTACCTTATTTATTTTTGTATTCTTTACCCACCCAAAGAAGATCAAAGAAAAAGGAATTATATTTGAAGAGGATTTAAGCATTTAATAAAGATAATGAAATGACTATTTTTAAAACTGTTCCTTATGCATGACAACATCTAATAATGTCTTTATAAAATGCATTTTAATCATTGGAATGATAAAAAAAATTCAAGGGAAAAAGAAAAAGATCTTACCCTCTAGGTGAATCTTGATAAAATCTAAACAAAACTGTAAAAAAGGGATAATATTAGTACTTTTTAATGTCCCAGATATATATATATTAAAAAATGATAAAGCATAAAACAGCTTATACTTCTACAGGACTTCATTAATTTGTTTTTTTTAAATAATAGTTCCAAATACACCCTGCCACACACTCAAAATGAATCCCATTTTGTAACAAAGAAATATAATTAAATAATAGATCGGTCAATGGAGTGAATGGGAGCTAAACTGCTTCTCAGTGGTCTCATGTGCATTATTGTAATAACTATGCACATCACTCACTCAGTTCTATTTACTTCACCTCAGCACTAACGTCACACACATCCCCCCAGATCGCTCATTTATTATAGCACAACAGTATTTCATTGTATCCATATTCCAATCTATGCTGCTATTCCTGAATTTATGGGCAACCACAAAATGTGCCACAATGAATGTTTCTGTATTGCTATTTGTTATTTCTGTCTTTGATCTAGGAGGTACATAGGCCTAGTAGTGGAGATTTAGTGACTCTTTACACATTATCCAATTTTTTTCTAGAAGACTAGATGTTCCATTAATAGCTTTTGTAAACTATATTAACCATGACATTCTTTCAATACCATTTCCATCTTTTATCTTCGTTGCCACTTTTATCATTCCGAAGTGAAACTTACGAGCTGACTGAACTTTTATTCCACTCATAACTGACATGGAAAATCTGGGCTCAAATCATTGTTTTTATACTAACTGTGAGACCATGGATGAGTCGGAGTTGCTTCTTATGAGGCTTAGTATTCTGTTTATTTCCTTATTTTAGAAAAACACATTATTTTATTCAGGTTTGGAATCTGTGCTCTAAAGAGTATGTGCAACCTCTTGCTATGGAAGGAGAAAATATTTTAAAAGAAGTACATACAGAGTGTAGAAAATACTTGGTAGTCTGAAACTATGGAACACTCTATAGATACATCTAAAAATAGAGAAGCACAAATTTTTCATGGGTAAGCTGAGTTAATATAATAAAAATCATAATACTACCTAGAATAACTTGCTTATTCAGTGTCATACCAAACTAACAGAAGATTATTTTAGAGGCTGTAAAGTTAATGTAAGGTTAATGGTGGCTGGGGGGAAGAGGTAAAGATCTTTCCACACTTTAATAAGCTTCAGACACCTTTTGTTAATTTCTAATGAGCCCCAGGGTAGGAGGGTCGTACCTTCCAACCCTGAAAAGAGTATATATTCTCTGAGGTGAGGTCTTGGTTTGGGGTTTATTTTTTTTTGGAAGAAGTTGTGTGTGCCAGATGAGATTCTGGGCAGCCATTTTGAGAAACCTCTGGCTTTGAAAACTCAGATGTTGGTGCTTCTCTCTCTGGTTAAGGGCATTTGTATTGTCTATGGCCAAACAGTTGGAAGTCTTGTCTGTTGGTCATTCTGTTTGTATTTTCTCTGAAGTTCAGGGTGCTGACTTTTCCCCCCGAACTAAGGGAATGATGCATGTACCTGACTAAAGTAGATTGCTGATCTCTCAAAAGTTGCTTTCCTTTGCAGAAAGCAGAACTAAGAACCTGTACAGCAGGCCCTCTTGTATATGCCACGGTTCTTATTGACACAAAGATCTAGAAAAAAACTAATAGAATTCATTTGGAGGTAATAAAGGGTCAATAATCTCATAGAAAATAATGAAAAAAGTACCAAAGAAGGGGATCTAGGGGTACCATATCTCAAATACTACAATGCAACAAAATGATATGTTGAGAAATGGAGAGTAAGAAGTGGGACAGACTAGTAACATTACATACAAAAACTAATAAATCTAGTAACCTACTGTTCAATAAACTCTACAATCCCATATAAGGAAGCAAGGACAGCTACAGAATAAATGAAGCAACCTGGGAAAAATTAGGTATAGACTAACACATCACATTATACACTAAGATAACCTCCAAATGGATAAAAAAGTATAAAAATGGTCATAAACAAATCACAAGAGTAAATAAGAAATTAGCTTTTAGTGTTTACAGATGGGGGAAGAGTTTATGACCAAAGAAGATAAAGTGGACGATTTAAAAGTTTTTGTATAAACAAATCAATGCAGAATGAAATTAGAAGGGAAATATTAACTGAAAAATCTACATCAAGTTTCTCTGACAAAGTCTTATTTCCAAGATATATATATGTGCATATGTGTATGTACAATTCAAATCTGTAAGAATGAGCGTCATTCTTCAACTGATAAATGATCAAAGGCTGTTTTTAAAGGAAAAAAAAATCTAAGCAAGATGGAAAAAAATATTCCAAATCACTACTAATTATAGAAATGAAAAAACGAAGCAACTCTTGAGAATCTACCCCAACAAGCCCATCAGGATGGTAAAGTTGATAAAAACCACCTAAATTCAAAGACATATGCATATGTATAAAAAAATAGTTGCTCTTTTCATGGTGATAAAAAAACTGGAAACTAAGGGTGTGTGCCACAATTTGGGGAATAGATGAGTAAATTGTAGTATCTGTCTGTCTATCTATCTACACACACACACACACACACACACACACACACACACACACACACACACACGCATATATGAAAACTATTGTGCCACAGGATGAAAGGGTTATGTTCTTATGAAACGATGAAGAGTAAAGTCAGCTGAACCAAAGAATAATTTATGCTACTAAAAATATTGTAAAGATAAACAGTTTTGAACAATGACTCCAGATTCCATATCTATGTTTTCCAGAGGACCTATGTTCCACAGGACTCCATGATATGTTGAAACAGATTGCCTGAGAGAAAGGGGTGATGGATCTAAGATGTAGAATTAAGACATGTTTTTGGATGTTTTCAGGGGGAGATAGTGGGAGGGTGAGAAAATAAATTTCCATTCAATAAAATTGAGAAGAGAGAACTCTCCCCATATCAATGCGAATTCGTATCTTATAGTTTGGGAAAGTTGTAGGAACGTAGTAAGAGATTAGTCTCATTTGATTCACACAACCCAGGGAAAGCAGTACTATTATTTTCATCTCCACTTTACAGATGAGGAACCTGAGGCAGACAGCCCTTAAGTGATTTATCCAGAAAGATAGCTAGTAAAATTCAAATTCAAATTCAGGCCTATCCGACTCCAGGTATAGCGCTCTCCTCCTCTGCTCCCTTGTTATTTTCTCCAAGAGATGTGCAAGGGCTAACTAAGCTAGTGATCGATCAAAATGAGCAATTGTTTTCTTTCCCTGTGTGGATTGTCATTATTAATCATATAATTAATGATCACTTTGAAAGGCCATAGATATCACTGAAGAGGTCCTATGTTATTCTGGGCAAGAACATTACCTACCACGTCACCTACGAAAAGGAACATCTGGATGAACCTAAACATTTACAGGGACGCCTTCATCTGTAATCAGTGTAGGACAGTCTCACTAGATGAACTGACTTGGTGAGCCTGTCTACCTTTATATGCTCCCTTGATAGCTGTAAAGGACCATTTACAGTTACTTCTGTGATTCTATCTCTCAAGGATTCTGGAATGGTCCTTGAAGGAGTCCTTATAGTTTCACTTTCCTCTGCTGAATCAAATCAAACAATAAACATAGCACTATACTGTATTCCATACACTTTCAACAAAAGTGAATAAAGAGATGGTACGTTGTAGTGAATCATCTCTAGGCTCTTTCAATTGATCCTCATGTGGCAGGAAAATGTTAAAAAGTTATACAAATTGAAAAAGGTCAGTCAGTTATGGTCTTGATGAGGGAAGGGCACATTCACTGAAATCACACATCAATGTTTGTAAGTATATGGTCAGAAAGCCTCAAATATTTTCTAAAAAATATAAACAACTTGTTAGAAAAGTTTTGGGGTATTCTCTACAGTACCACACTTTCATAGACATTGGAAATTAATGAAAATATACACCTACTTTTATCTTATTAGCTCCCGTAATAATCTCTGAGCATATTATGATTCTGAAAGCACATTCGTTTTTCCTCCTCCCATTAGATTTTGGCACTACTTCATCAAACAACTCCTTTGCAATTGCTCAAATAAAGTTACCTTTCTGGACTTTTGTGTTTGTATTTCAAAGTTCCTACTTAGTTCTGGTCTTTTTATCAGAAATGCTTGAAAGTCTTTATTCCATTAAAGTTCTATTTTTTTACCCCTGTAGGATTATACTTAGTTTTGCAAGATAACTTGTTCTTGCTTCAAGCCTACTACCTCTTTTGTCTTTTGAAATACTGCCTTTCAAGACCTCACATTTATGGTAGAAGCTACCAGGCCTTATGTGATCCCGACTGCAGTTCCGTGATTCTTAAAATGCTTCTTTCTGGGTGCTTTTTGTATTTTTTCCTCTAATTTAGGAACATACAATTTTGACGGTGACATTCCTGGGACTCTTCCTTGTGGGATCCCTTCCAGGAAGGGTTGGTAGATTCTTTCTACCTGTACTTTGCTCAAGTGACAAAGCCATTTTGAATCGACTGCTGTACCACACACTCAATCTGAAGTCATGAAGTCTGAACTTATAAAACCAAAGCAAATTATGATCACTGTAACTAGCTGTAGATATAGAGAGATTTTTTACGTTGCAATTTACATAAAATACAATAAAAATCAAAGAATGTACTCACAATTACAGGCTCTGCTACCATACGCCGCAGAGTTCCTATCCGTATACTTCGACAATTCAGAATGACACTTTCAAAGTGACTAGGGAAATTTAAAGGTGTAGTATCAACTAATGCTTCTGAAGAAGTAACTTTGCGACGTTTTAGGGGTGTATTCGGTACAGAATTGCCAAACTGAAAGAGAAGAATAATTTCTTGAGTTTTTAAAAATTGGCCCAAAAACAATCAACTTCCATGTTCAAGAATAACATCCAGGAGACATAGTATCCTAACTAAATGAAGCTTATGTAGGGCTCTCCATGGCATTACTGAATTTGAGTCTCATGGCAACCTTGAAATCATGTCAATCCTCAACTTTAGTGACTTCAAACATTTGTGTGAGTTTACTATTAGTAGTAACCTAATTTTCACTTACGTGATGGCAACTGTGTACATTTGCAGCTATACAATAGCAGAAAAAAGGAGAAGTGTGCTGCATGCAAGTCTGTAGAGCAGCTGGTTTTCTACTAGACATTTTGCTGGTCTCATTCACTCTACCTATGAAAAGATCCCTGTGTATTTGTTGTATGTTTTGATGGTTTGCCTTTAAGACTCAAGTTTTGTGTTGCAATTATGTCCTCAAAGAGTAGCTCAAATACTTTGGATTCTAAGCCCAAGTGTGCAAAGTTAGTAATGTAGCTTAGTGAAAAAATAAAGGTGTTAGATAAATTTCATGTTACAATGTCTGCAGCAGCTACTGACGGCAAATTTGGCATTAACAAATCAATGATTCATTCTATCTACAAAAAGGAGAAAAGTATTTGTTAAAATGTCTATGAATCTACTCCAGAAAGAACTAAAGTAACCTTTCAGGTGTGTGATGAGGGAACTGAAAAAAAAGAAAAGTAGCTAAATTTGTGGGTGAAGTCACCCCCATTCCCTCACCCAAAAGCTTGTGCATTTCATCAAGGAATAGTTCTGTCAAAAGGGAGATTAGAGATGTCAGGTTACCCTTTTCCTCTTTTACTTCAAGGTTCTTCTCACATTACAGCCCCTGCCCCTCCCTGTTCAGCTGCTGTCTCTCCTTTCCCCTATAATTTATGAGTTATTTCATGGTTACTGTGTTGGGAAAAGTGCATATTATCAGACTTAATATTTTGTTACAAAGTACTATATGTAAAAAAGTGTATTTACAGCAACTGAGCTGAAGATTAGTTTTTGGTGGTTACAGGAATCTATCCCTTATTTTCCCACAGGTCCAATATGTATCAACATTTATGTTTTTGTGCTGTTTTCTAGGAATATAAGAAGTCTTGTGAAAGTTGGAGATGGACTAAGTTCTAGAGGTACTATCATCCCTATTTTACAGATGAGAAAACTGAGATTCAAGATATATTGAATGACTTGCCATGGTCACACAGCTTTTAAGTGCTAGATATAGGAGGTAAACTCAATTCTACCTGACTCAAGTACAAAAAGGTAATAAACACTA
>CM053770.1:355965878-356023661 GCA_028658325.1 Potorous gilbertii | reverse complement strand
TTTCAAAAGGATAAATCCTTTAGAAACAGAAGTTCACACTGAAAATTCTGGTATTTAACTAAGATTCAGAGCATACTGTGTGCTGAGCACTAGGAAGTCTGCAGAAGATATGTTCTTTGATCACAGTGAGCTTAATCCACTTCTTATAACCACAGTGAAAACAGATGGGTACACCTAGACAGTACTTTGAATTCTAGACATTCACTAAAAATGAAAGAATACCTGATCTTTCATTCTTGCTTTTCTTGGTACCGTCACCATCAGTTCTGACTCTGTCGCAGTACTTCTCCCTCTATGTTCTAATCCACAGCTGTTTTCTTTCAGTGCAGCTTCTACTTTTCCTGTAGAGGGTGCTGGGGAAGAACGTGCTGAATCTGCAGGTCGAGGTGATATACTTTCTCTTCTATTAGTATTCCCACTGTCAATGTCATCCTCATCATCACTGGATAAAATTACTAGAAGAGAAATAGAAGCTTAAGACATTTGCTTTCTTTGTTTCAAAAACACAAATAGGTTACGACAGCTAACAAACATGCCAGACAACATTTGGCTTTTACATGGGCCACCCCCATGCCAAGGATAAAGTACCTCTTTACCTTTGTCTCAGAGTTTCTGTTCTATTTTAAGATACAGCTCAAGGACCAACATTACCATGATCTCTTTCTTGGTCCCCCCAAATGTTAATGCCTTTCCTTTCCCAAACTACTTTGCATTTAGTTGATTTGAATTTGCATCTATTCACTTTTATATTTATGCTGTGTATGTTGTCTCCCCAGGAGACTATAAGCTATTTGCTCCTATTCATTCTTTTTACTTGTACCCCCTAGCATTAGTTTGACTAATTTCTTTTTTGTTGTTCTTCTCTATTCTTCATCATGGCTGATGTGGGAATTTATTTTGTTCCAAGTATGAATATTTGTCTTTTTCTGTTTCTTTTTAAAGAAAGAAAGATGATGGGAAGAAGTAGGAAGGAAAGAAAGGTTTGCCAACTGAAATAATAATAAAAAAAATAGAGACATGGCACCAAAATTGAAGTTTTTAAGAGTCAGGGATTTTAAGAGATGAAGTTGGGGAGGAAACACATTCAGGAAAGGCACATAGTCAACACAAAGGACAGTGACAGAAGGAAGAATGTCAAGTTCAAAGTAAAATCTGGCAGTAACAAATAACTTATAAAGGGAAATAAATATGGAAAGGAATGTTGAAGCCAGATTGTGGGGTTGCTTTAAAACCAGGTAGAATAAATGAATGAAACATTTACTAAATGCTTAATAAGCAATAAGGATGCAAATACAGAAGTGAAGACGGTCCCTGATATCAAGGAACTTATATTCTAATAAGGTAAGATAAGATATGCAGAGGGTCTGGTGGTCAGGAAGGAGATAGTGATTTGGAAAAATACTGAAATGGCTAACTATAGGGAAGTAGAACAATAAACCCTGTCAAGGGGAAATGATTTGATTATACATCTAGACTGGGGGTGGGAGGAAAGAAGACTCTAACATAATGGCATTCTGGCTGAAGGGTGTATATTTTATCCTACAAGCAACAGAAAGTCCTTGAATATTTTTGAGCAGAAAAGGAAAATAGTTAGAAATATTAATTTGGCAGTTGTGAAAAGGACAGATTGGAAAGGGACAAAATAGAAAGGGAAACCAATATAAGATTATGACAATAGATGATAACAATAGATGATGGCAACAGATGATGGCAAGAGATGACGGCAAGAGATGATGGCAATAGATGATGACAAGAGATGACGACAAGAGATGATGGCAATAGATGATGACAATAGATGATGACAACAGAGGATGACAACAGATGATGACAATAGATTACCCAAAGGTAATGAATTGGGATTAGGATACTGGCCACGGGTAGAAAAAAAGGCAAAGGTGGGAAAGACGAGCAGGACAATAAGAACCAAGTACATTTGTAAATTGTGTTTCACATGTGAGGTTGTCTGTCTGAATGTTACCAAGGATGATGCTACTCTCAAGTGAAAAAAGGGAGGACAGGCAGCTTGAGAAGGGTGGGAGTGAAAGAAGAGAGTTTCATTTTTGACATGCATAAAGGACATCCAGTTAGAGTTATCTAGAAGTCAACAGACAATGTAGGAGAAGTGTTCAGGAGAGAAATTAAGGTTCAGATTTATGGATATTTGAGTATTTGTATAGGGATTATAACAATTTATGGCAAATAAAGATCATTAAGAGAAAGTGTAGAATGAGTAGAGAGACCAGGACTGAGCAGTGGAGGGATAGTCATCCTTCATAGGCAGAAGGACGGATAGGGGTTCAACTTTGGAGACTGAGAATGACCAGAGAGCAATGCCCCAAGTGCTGAAAGAGATAATATCTATGAAAAGAGGGCTATCTGAAGAGACAAAAACCCACAAAAAGGTCAAGGATGAAAAAAAACTAACGAAAAAGTCACCAGAATAAGCTGTTCAGCAGAGAGTAAAATTACTACTGGTAACAATGAATTTCAGTCAAGTGTTGGGTTTGGAAATAATACTACAAAGGACTGAGATGTGAATGGGAGAAAAAGAAACGGATTCCTTCTAGGAGATTGCTAGTAAAAGGAGGCTATCTTGAGATGTCAGGTTGTCAAGATTGTTCTTGGAGATGAGAAAGACTTGGGAATAGAGGCACAGGAATGGAGTTGGTGAAAAACAAGTTAACTGAAAAGGACTGGAAGAGATAAGAAACAATGAAATCAGGAATCCAATAAAGGAGTTAAACCTAGGCAAACAAGACCACCTAGGCCAGAAATCAGGGGAAAAGAGCAAAGAACACAGAATGGTAGAGAGGGACTTTAAAAAGAGAGGAGAGTTCAATAAGTCAAGCAATCAACAAACACTTATAATATCTATTATATATGAGGTTCTAGGGAAGCAAAAATTGAAGTGAATACATTCAAAGACCAGTAGATAGAGGATATTTACATTAGAGATATATAATTGAAAGATGGGGAATAAATGGGCCACTAACAACAAATAAACAAGAAAAGTTTCCTGAAAGAGGTGGCACTTGAGCTGAGATATAATGGGAAACTAGGGATTCTAAGACACAAGGGTAAGGAAGGAAGTATTCCAGGAATGCGGAAGCTTGTATGAAGACACCAAAATGGGAAATGAAAATGAAATGTTTTACGAATAGGTGAAACAAGTAGGCTGGTATGGTTGGAGTAGATGCTGCATTAAGACTATAAAGTAATTTAAATACCAAATGAAGGAGTTTGTATCTTTTCTTATATGACAGTGAGGAACCTTTGTACAAAGGATTCCTGAGCAGAATATTAGTTTAATAGTTGTATGGAAACTGGATGGTTGACAGAGAGGGTTGAAAAAGAGAGTTGAAGTTAAATAGTGCAGAGAAGTGAGGAAGGTTCAGACAAGGGTGCCTGTAGTATGAATAGAAAAAAGGGTAAGACAGTATGATGAGATGGAATTGACAAAGTCTAACAACTGGATACAGGAATGAGATAAGATCTGAAGATGACTGAGTTTTCAAACTAGATGACTAGAAGAAATGTTGGTAAACAAGTACAGGGAAGTTAGGAGGAAAGGGAATTGAAAAAGATACAGAGTTCTCTATTGCATATGTAGATTTTGAGATGCCTTTGGAACATTCAAGTGAAGATTTCAAACACGGTATTGGAGATAGCAGACAGGAGTTTAGGAGAAATGAGAGTTGCAAACATAGTTTTGTGAGGAAATAACAGGGGCAATAGGGGAAACCCAGAGGAGCTGATGAGATGAGTACAGGAGCGAAGAGGAAAAGAACAATGGCAAAGCCCTGAAATATACCCATGCATAAGAGGAAGGACAGGGTTGACTATCCAGCAAAGGAGACCAATGATTGATTAGATAGGTAGATGGAGAACCAGGAGAAAAAGAGAGTCACAAAAACCCAGGGAAAGGTTAAGGTAATGGTCACTGTGCATATGGTAATGTGATTGAAGCGTCAGTCTTTGTACAAAGAGTCATTAAAGTGAAGATATATCAGAGGACTAGGGGGCAGGTAAGAAAATTACCAGAAAGTGCTCAGTATGCACACAAGTATCTGACAAAGTAAAGTATTAAAGTCTTTAAGAAGGTAAAGAGAATGAGGTTTGGCAAAGGTCATTGGATTTGGCAATAAAGAGGTCACTGTGATCTTACAGACAATAACTATAATTGAGGAGAAGGAGAAGCAAGATGAAAAAACAGATAGTGGCAAAGGCATATAGAGCTTAAAAAGAGGCTAGAGGCTTGAAAGAGAAGCTAGAGTTTGATATAGTCAGTACAGGCAGAAGAAAAAGATCACTGTGCAACACTGATTGCTTCTAAGCTCTGGATCTAGGATCCCTGCCTACAAGGGAGCCTAGATAACAGAGCATGGCACAAGTGTTGAAAGGAGAGCCTCAGCTTCCATACCTTTTTGCCCCAAACACCAGAAGGTACGTATGTCACCTACCTCCTCTCCTCCATGGATCTATACTAAAATGACAGCAAATATTGACATCATAGCCTCACCGTAAAAATTATAAAACCTAAAAGTCAGTTACTATATGGCCTCTAAATGTAGAGGAAGCAGAAACAGAATGAATTCACCAATCTCTCCTCCTTAAGGGAGATCTAAGCATTTCTTGAATGATGAAAAGACTAGAGCTGTGTATAAATTTTCAAATTCAAATATAGAAAAGTTGAAAAAACAAAAAAGTAAAAATTTAAAAAATGATAATTGACTAAAAAAGCATAAGCTGCTTTCATTCTACTATAGAGAGATGACAGGGCTCATAAGAAGTTAGAGAACATTATCTCATAATTATATTGTATAAACAGACTTTATACAAATAAGGAGAAGGGGTGAAGAACAGCTAATATTTTGAACTTACTATCATCTGAACTGCTTAAAAGAACACACAGACATACACACATTTCATTCAGTAGGGAAGTAGGAGGAAAAAGGGAGAAAACACAAGGAGGAACTAGAGGAAAGATGCATTAAGGGAAGGATTAGTCATAAGCTAAACAAACTCTATAGTACCAAAATATTTATAGCTCTTTTTGAAAAGGCAAAGAATGAGAATGGGGTATGGGGAGGACCTCATATATTAGAGAATGGCTGAAAAAATTATGGTATATAAATGCAATAGATTATTATTAACTTGTAAGAAATGATGAAGGGGATGGTTTTCTGAGAAACTTGGGAAGGCTTGTATGAACTATGACAGTGAAAGGAACACTATCTGGATAACAGTTTACACAACATAAGCAATATGGTAAAGGCAAACAACTGTGAAAGAATTAAGACATTATCAACATAATGACTAACTATAATTCCTGAGGACTAATGATGAAATATTATCACCTCATGATAAAGAGGATTCTGATTCTATCTGTGTATGTCATGGCCAATATGGAAACTTATTTTAATTGACTATAAAGCTTATAATGGTGTTTTTCTTTAGTTCTTGATGGGGAAGGGGAGAGCAACTGGGGTGGTTCGAAGGAAAAGGTAGATTCTGGCTCACAGAAAAAAATAATACCAAAAAAAAAAAAAAAAGAATCAACAAAATGGAGTTTCAGAAAAACTTGGAAAAGACTTGAACGAGTTGTGAACTAATATCTTTATGTAAAACAATCGGGATTTATTAAAATAGTGACTAAAATGTCCAGACATTTTTACTTAGATATTCAATTCTTGGGATCTGCCCCAACCTGAGAAAAATTACATATACAACAAAATATTCCTAACAGCATCTTTATGGCAGCAAAAAACTAGAAATAAAGTAGATGCCTAGCAACTAGAGAATAGTTGAACAAATCATGGCACAGGACTATAACAGAATATTACTGAATTAAGGAAGATTAAGATGAAAGAGAACTGATTCTGAGTACAGTAAGCAAAACAAGGAAACACAATGCCTAAACAATGTAAATGGAAGATAAAAAAAGCAATTGAAACAGTGTTGAGAAATTATAAACCCTGAGTTTTAACATAAAGAAGAGATACGAAAAGGAAGGTCCTTGCAGAGGTAGCATGCACAAGGTAGAAGACTAGAGGGTGGAACATGGAAGGGAATGTCAGATTTTTTCAATATATTTACTCTGCTGAACTGTTAGTTTGTTTCTCTAAGTCTGTACTTACAAGGGAAGGATCTGTGTGAGGGAGAAAAAGGATACACTGGGAAAAGCTGGCGATTTAAAAACAAAATAGAGTGATTTAAGAAAAACAGCTAACTTTCTTTCCAATTATTCCAATCAAACAAGCAGCCTTTTATCACTTGCCATATCCTCCTTTACTTAAATTGAAAAAGGACAAAAATCCTCAAAAAACCAAACCATTTTAAGATTTCAGGGAATATCCTAAGAAATGATTTTTTTATTTTAGAAAAAGGGTTTAAAATAAGAAGAGATACAAAATAAAAACATACTTACTTGGATCATTTAGATCAGATGGTTTTGTATTCCGTTTTCTTAAGTTTGTAATTTGGGGTATTTTTGCACCAGGTAAAAGGATTTTTCCATTTGACTGTAGAAAATTCTGTCCAACATAATCATGACTCACAATAATATCAACTGGAACCTTCCCCAAAGTACTGCCATAAAATTTTTTGGCATTTAGTCCAGTGTTTTGAGACTTTTGTCCTCCTGAATTATGATGAATGGATGTTCGTGATAAAGGTACTGCTGCTTCATTTAATGCTTGCCTACAATTTCTTTGTAAATCCTTAGAAAAAGTAACCCCGCAGTTCTGACATTTGGTCTGACTTTTTCTTTCTTTCCCGCACTGTGGACAATATTCAGTTTGTGCAGAAACCTAAAATTCCCAATGAAACAGGAAAAAAAAAAGATGTTTCCATCAACAGTAAAACCTTGAAAACATCTCAAAAATAACGCCCCATTTACTTTTGCTAGTAATGTATCAACTAAGAATCTTGTAAATAGGAAAAAGAAAAAGGAGCAAGTCATACTGTTAAAGATTATCTACTGGGGATGAAGGTCACTGCTGGTGTAGTTAAGTGGACAGAGAAGCAGCTCAGAATCAGAAAGACCTAAATGTTCTAAGTCTCACCTTTGACACATATGGGTGTATGACTCTGGGCAAGTAACTTAACTTCTCGGTGCCTCAGGGCGCAGGAAGCTAAACTACACTGGCAGAAGAATGTCTTCAACTGTACTTCCTATCTCAATGAAATTAAAGGCCCACTTCAGAAAAAAAAAATTGGGACGAAGAGGGTGGAAGTTATTCCATAAAATGTAGTATTAGCTGAAGCTTCTTGAATGCCCTTTATATGCAATCTGATGCATAAAATAAAATATTGAAGATCACAAGGGAAATCCATCATACTGTAATATAATTATCAAGATACATTTTTTACAAAAGGTTATGGATTCCCTGAAATCTAATCACATACCTCTTGGATTCCCCTAGGAATTAGATTAAGAACTCCTCATGTAGTCCATTAGCCCCTGTGTGTACAGAGGTATGGTAAACCTACAGAACTCCTCTAGTTTAAGATTCATAGAGATTGAGTGATTTAACCAAATACACACAACTGAGCCAGTGGCAGAGTCAGGGCCATTAAGTCAGAGTGCCTCTCCTCAGCACATTGCTATAAGGTAAGCCCATATTTTCCTATTTGTACAAATACAACCAATTTGCTCTAATTATCCTTAACTATAAGTTACCAGTGGTATGTATAGATTAAATGAAGATAATCTAATGAGATGGACCTACCCTAGTTCTTCTCTCCAAGGAACATAATTTATTACAGTGAATGAAAAGACCCTGAGAAGAACATTAATGTAGACAGGAGGGAAAAGTCAGAGGTGTCCTGTTGTATTGGGGCAAAGGTGACAATTACTATAAGAATACAGTAACTTTGTGGCAGCAACAAGTTTCTATGTCAAAATATTTAAATAATCTTCAGGAAACAAGCTAGTAAATGGCTGGAGTATTTTTTAAGCACCCATATATAAAGCTGATCTTAAATGTATAGAGTAAACATTCTTAATAGAGAAACAAAAATATCTTGGAATAATATAGATAGTAGACCACGAGTACTATGCCATAATCCTTTTACAAACCAGGAAGAAATTGCATACTATGTCTAGTGTGACAATACTGCTAATAGTGCACTCTCATAATTTAGTATATCTAACACTTTTATCACATTTACATCTTGAAGAATGTAAGGTAATCAGTCTTTAAGGAAGGCAGGTCAGCAGAGAGTTGAGGACATAATTTTTGAAAAAGCAATGTAGATCACTGAATAAGTTTAACCTTGGATTTAATGATATAATTCTCAAACAGTTTTCAACTAAAAACCATTAAAATGAAGTCAAAATATACAGATTATCAAAATAATTTTGTACTCAAACTGTATAAAGACTTTGAAGATCAGTTATCTAACCAATTTATTTCATTTCTCAATGCAAAAATATAATTAACATGTGCTATTTTCTGTTAAATTGCAATGATGTGCTATCTCATCATTAAACAACATTAATTCCAGAAACAAGTACAATATAGACATTTTCTTAATTCAAACACTAATACTGAAAATCACCAGGGATAATATTAAGGAAATGTGATTCAACAATAATCTTCAAGTAATCACAGGGCTGTACAGAGGCTGGTGACTCAGAAGAAATAAATATATAACAATTGACATGGGGGAGTTATATTAATTTTGGTGGAATCCAAGTGCATGATTTCAGGATAATTTCTACACTGTGTACAAACTCCCTTATAAAAGCCTTTGGAGAATTACCTGTGGGGTATTGAGAAGTTAAGTGACTTACCATAATCACACAGCTAGTATATGTCAGAGGCAGAACTTGAACTCAAATCCTGATTCTAAGATCAACCCTCTGTCCACTATACTGTACCATCTCTTAAGAGCACTTATATGAAATACACTGCTAATAAAGGGAATTTTATCCTTTCCTTTGGAATTAAATATAGTCTAAGACTCTAATGTGTTTTCAATGGTGGGGACACAGCACAGGGAGTGGGAACTTGTTAGCACTCTCTCTCAAGATTTATCTGGTCATGTGATTCTAAACTGAATGCTTTAAATATACCAACATACAGTACCTAGTCCCATGTAAAATGCTTAAAAAGTTTCAATAATAACACTGCTTAATTTCTCTAACCCACCTCTAAGTGGGTTAAATTTTTTTTTGAAGCAGGAGACAGCTGGAAATCAGATTGGTATGAATTGCAGTGACGTTTTGGTTGTACCTTCCTCTTGATTTCAGTCTCTGATTCTGATTCAGACTCTTCTGTTTTCTCTATTATGCTTTCTAAAGGAATATAAAAAAGAACAGAAATTCATTTTTATACTTCATCAGGTAGTAATTCATAGAATTGAAGTACTGTAATTTTTTTTCAAAAAAAAAATCTCTCAATTTAAGTTAAATATGAATTAGTCCAGTGTTAACATGAATGTCAGAAGATGGCATCTCAGATCAGTAAATGCTGACACCTGGCTTTCATTTGGCTCCACATATTTATATTATGCTTATTCTCTCATCAGGCTCTTCTCATTTAGCTAGTACCTGAATTGTCCTCTCACTATTCCCTTTTGCTTGTCTACTGTTGAAGGGATAAGGTAAAGTAAAATGACAACTTTCTTAAAAATCCAAGTATAGTGAATGACTCATTCCCAATGGATGCTATACGATGCTAATATTTTAAAGGGGGGAAAACTTGAGATGACTGTTTGAAAAATGGTGAGGGAAGATAAAAAGGGAGATACACGATGATGATGGATCTTTTTACATACTGAACTACATGTAAATCATACTATTATATCAAAGGATCAACAAGAACAAAATTATGATGAACTTTCTTAAAGGTTTGCTGCTTTTGAAAAACAAAAAAACTTGTCCAATCGTAACAATAGCCCTGACCATTTATAAAAATTAACTTTCACTATACCAACAGTTCAAAACAAGAACGTGGTTTGGAAATGTACCACTTTTAGTCTACCATTTGAAATGAAAGATTACTCATATTTATTAAGTGAATTGGTGCTGTATCTATTACGTAAATCTTTGAGATGTTATAATTTATGTATCCCTCTAAAAAAAAGTTACAATTAACAAAGTAGACAACATTATAGCCCAATAGTTATACCCATCTTCTGGGTGAAGAGGGATAATCTATGCAAAACAAAAAAAATTTGAATTCTTCATTAAAAATATTTCTTGGCCACAATCTTACTTCATGTTAGACATCTTTGATGTAATAGAAATCCAGTTAAAGGAAAAAAAAACAGAACTTACTGTCTTCAGAGTTCATTGTAAAGGGCCATAATCTGTTAATTATTAAGCCATGTCCTATTTCAAAGTATTTTTGATACACTTTATAAAGTCTCAGATCAAAACTTTAAAATAGTAGAATCTTCTGCTAACTAATATCTTTCACACATAACCATTTAAATGTATGAGATACTATTTTAGTCTCTAGAGAAAAGAAAAAAAGCCAAATACTTACCTATACTTTGGGGCCGTGGCAACCTAATATGGTCAATTTCTATTTTCTGAATATGAGGGGGGTATTCTTTCCTGGAAAAGAATAGATTGTATTTTTCTTTTAGGTAGTAATTCCCCGCTACCCCACCCAGAAAAAAAAAATTAGGAAAGGAAAAAATGTATAAGCTTTTTTAAAAGAGAAAATAAGTGCATAGCTTCTTTCCAAGATTATGAGATAAGACTTATATGAATGGATTAAGGCTGCATTTTAAAAACCCTCAGAAATCTAAGTTAATTCTTTTCCCAAGTGGCTGCCTCACAATCTCTCCTCCCACATCCCATTACTAAATGTTGGCAAGTACACAGAGGTTGGGTTTAATTCTTTTCACATATATTGTAAAAATAAAATTATTTTATTGGAATGTACATGATTGAAGCTTTAGCACCTATTTTTATATTTAAAGACTAAATTAATGGGATCATCAAACCCAAAAAGCAGACAGTATGTAAAATTATTATTAAACTATCGCAATAAATAAAAGGTAACAAAGTAGAACAAGCCCAAACTAAGAGAGTTTTTATGTACTACCTCAGATATTTGTCATTAAAGTATAGCATGTAAGAATACTCTATAACCATGGGTTAAATGACAATAGAGCTTGGGGGTGAATGAAGAGAGATTCCAAGTGTTGAAAAACATTATTCCTATTTATATGTAAAAAAAAAAAAATGTATTCATTTGACCATTAAGAACTATGGAGAATTTCCTACTACTCATCCTACCTTTGTACATTTTTATGGCTTAATACGATGCATGTCAAAATATTAAGGCATAAGAAAGGTTTCAAATTATCATAGTCAGAAATACAGATCACTTTACATTACCAATATTAATCCACTCTTATTATCATACTCTCCACTTACACAGGATCAGAATTTTCAATGAGAATAAAAGTTAAGGCAAAGTGGGGCTTCAGTTGATAGGTTAGGTGCAAAAGAATGGTATCAAAGGAAAATTCTGGGATTAAGTGCTAATTTAAGATGAATTTTAAAATGAAAATGTTATGAACATTTATATTTTAAATATGAGCTATAAGACTACTTTATATTATAAGCCAATGCGATTTTAGAATAAGCAGCACTAATGCGCCAGTTTTAAAATGTACCAGGTAGAACATAAAGGGAATTTAACTTAACTACATACAAATAAAATCTACATACAAAATGTAGCAATCTTTAATGAACACATTACAGGCACTTATGAAAATGTTAATTAATATGCATTCAGTAAAAATAGTGTTCTGCAAATCAGCCAAAATTATAGGCACAATGCCATTTTTTATCCAAACTACAGATGGAAACCATTAACAAAGACTTGATTTACTACTTGCCTATTTAAAAGAAATGAATGACAAAACTGAATTTTGCCTTGTTATTTTAAAGGGCAAGGGAGAGGAAACCCAAGTTTTAAACTGTATGTTAAAAATAACCCCAGGATAGGTAAATTAGAAATGGGAGGAGGTTTTGGCTGTCAAGTAATGTCCTCATTTCTATTTTCCAGTACATTAAAACTATTAAATGACAAATATTTTGAATAAGTAAAGTAAAAAATACCAAAACAGATTGGATCCTTTTTTTCATAAGTTATTAAAAATTGAACACCTACAATTTATTATCTATACAGCGCAATAGGGATATTATATACCTTCCTATATCCAAATTTTCCTTTGTCCTAGAGGTATGATGCAATTAAGTAAATATTTATCAAGGGGATACTATGCATCCTACAGGCACTGTTGTAAAGGCCAACAAATATTATCAGAATGGTTAAAATTAATATTTTAAAATGCAGTTTCCTGTGCATACCCTTTTAAGTGCTCACTCTGTTTTTGTTAAATTGTAAGGACACAACACAGATTATGAGAAGCAAACATTTTGATGTTATCCAAAAAGCTAATTGAGCCTTTTTACCCAAAACTGGTAACAAGACACAGCAAATTTTCACAAATTTAGAGCTATTAAAAAACCATGCTAGGTTAATCTTTTTTAAAAGGTAAAAAGCTGATGCCACTCTCCTCACTCCACAACTCCATTACTGTTATATTTGAAAGCACATTGTTCACTCTAACCAATACAAAAAAGGGAACATTTACTTTAAAAAAATAAAACTACTACTCAAACATACAAAATTGACACTTCTTTAGAGTGTGAAATAGATGTGAGTAAAAAACAAAAACAGATTTAGAATCTAGAGACCAAAGTACTAGTCTTTTGTCTGCCATTCAACTATCTGACCTCTTAGTTTCAGTTTTATTATCCTTTAAAAAGTTCTAAAAATTCTGTGGTTCAAAACATAGTTTTAGAAGGACAGCTGGAAAAAACCAATCTTCAGTCTATCTCTACTGGTTACATCCCTGCTGTAAACAGAAAGAGCATTAGACTTGAATTACAAATTCTTTTGATAAGTATTAAGATTGTGCCTCAAACTAACTGTCAATGTGACCTTTAGTAAGTCTCTTAACTTTTCTGTAAAATGAGGAGTTTGAACTGAGAGTCCTATAATCTTATGACCTCCCCATCCTTTAAAAAAACAAAAAACAACCCTAACCAGATCCTCTCATCCCTTTCAGTTATCGTCCTGTACCTCTCCTTCTTTTCTCAGTAAAACTATACACATACAAAAAACCCTATCTCTATTTGTCCTCCATTTTCTCCTCTCTAATGCTTGAACCCTTGGCAATCTGACTACTAACAACCTTATCAATCTATTGAAACTGCTCTTTCCAAAGTTATCACTGATCTCCAATCTCCTAATTGATAAATCTGATGATCTTTTTCTCATCTCTTAGGGGATACTGACATTACTGACCATTCTCTTACCTCTCTGAGGTTTTGTGACACTGCTATCTCTTGGTTCTCTCATTGGTTTTACTGCTTCACCTCAGGCATCTCTGCTAAATTATCATCCTTTCTTACTGCTTGGTGACGAGGGTATCCCCAAGCCTCTATCACAGCTAATCTTCTCACTATAAACTCTTCCACTTGGTGATGTCATTGGTTCCCATAGGTCCAATTATGATCTCTAGGAAAATGACTCCCACTTCTATTTATACCTAGTCCTACTCTTCCTCCTTAAGTTGCATATCACCAACTGCCAACTGGACATTTTGAATTGCATGTGCACGAGCAGCTCAAATTTGCCATGTTCAAAACAGCAATCATCATTGATGCTGAGCGAAGGGAGCAAAACCAGAAAAACACTGTACACAGTAACAGCAATGCTGAATGATGGCCAACTTTGAAGAGATTTAGCTCTTCTCGGAAATGCAATGATCTATGACAATTCCAAGTAACTCATGATGGAAAATGATGTCCACATCCACAGAAAAAACTATGGAGTCTGAATGCAGATCGAAGCAAGCATACTATTTTCTTTCTTGTGGTTTTTCCCTTTTGCTCTGATTATTCTTTTATAACATGACTGAGGTGAAAATATGTTTAATACGATTCAACATGTACAAACCTATAACAGACTGCATGCTGTCTTGGGGAGGGGGAAAAAAGGGAGGAAAAAATATGTAAATCTTGTAAAAGTGAATGCTGAAAAATATTTTTGCATGTAATTGGAAAAAATAAAATATGATTAAGTGGGGGAAGAGAGTGGAAGAAGGGAGAACAACATCTATTTGCATCAAGACCATGATAATCCTTCCAGTTGCCCAGGTTCTCGGCCTTAGTAACATTTTTGATTCCTCACTAGCTCATCTCATATAATCAACTGACTGCTAGGTCTTGTGAATGCCACCTCTGCCACATCTCTCTCTATTCAAACAGCCACTATCCTAGTTCTGGCCTTTGATCACCTCTTGAAAGGGTTATTACAATAGCCTAATTGTTCTCTCTGATCCTGATGCTCCCTCTTTTAATGCATTTGCCACATAGCTGCCAAAGCTATTTTCCCAAAGCACTGAACTGACCACATCTGCTCCTACTCAAACTCTAGTAATTTCCTATTATGTCTAAGATCAATTATATATGTTTAGAAAATAAAGAGCTTCATAACCTGTCCAAGTCACCTTTCCAATTTAATTAAACATTATTCTCCTTCATTTTCTCTATTTTCCAGATGAACACACTAAGTGTTCCTCATATATAATGATAACACTCCACCGTGCCTCTACATCTGCAGGTCTTCTTGTCTAAAATGCAATAATCTGCACCCCCCGTTAGAATCTCTGGCTTCCTTCAAAATTCAGTTTAAGTGACTCCTTTCAACATGAAGCCTATTCTGATCCCTCTCCCTGTCCTCCCCATTCCAGCTTAACTCAAGTGGATGCTTTACTCACCTCATTATCTTGTTTTTATTTTGTATATATGTCTGTAAATATGTGTTGTCTTACCCAATAGAATGCAAGCTTCCTATGGGAAGGATTGCTCCATTTTTATCTTTGTTTCCCTAGTACCTAGTCTAGCATATAGTATATTCCTAATAAATGCTTAACAAGCGCTGGAAAATATAATAGAAAAAATAGAGTTAAACTCTACTTCAAAGTAAACTAGCAGGTAATAAACATTATAAGGACTAGAGGAAATTATAGATACTCAAGAGCTACATCTTTTGAATTTTTTTCAATAATTAGGTTTTTCATATCACCTGTATGACTTAGGAGCCACGCATGCTTTATGATCACTGATGGAATACGTATTTATAACAGACAAAATCTAAGAGTTTTTTTTGTTTGTTTTTGGTCCTTGCTTATTTCTGGCAAGAATAATACTGACATTCCTTACTAGTGTTACCAAAAGCCACACCAATTTTTCTTTAACTTAATTTTAACTTTTTAAATTTTAATTAAAGTTTATACATAAACTATAGAGTTTATAGTTTTTTGATAGCTAGAAAAGCAATCAAGGTAGAGAACATATGGATTTATAGCTTAACAGATATGCTTCACAGAACTGAAAGATTTTGAAGGCTACTGCTCTGCACTAACATTCACCAACATAGTATAATTTTGGACTACTGGGTCCAAATGAATAAAACTGAGTAGCCCTTAGTGACTTGCAGGTCTATTAAGGAGAAAGTACCTTTGACATCATGTAAGAACAAAATAAAGACATTTGTTCTACTACCTGATTTCTACTATGTGAAGAGCGACTACATTAACTATCTGGCCAACAATGACAACATGAACATGAATCAATGTAGTGATGAACTCTCATGTGGGTATAATACTAATACTTTTGTTTTTCCTTAAAGATATATACCTTAAATTCTAGTGTCTTTTGGGGGAAATGCTGTTAATGGATAAAACTTCAATTTACTAGAAACCTCAGTTCTTGAAAAAGGAACAAAGTTTAAAGGTTCAAACGCCCCTGTTTGACTCCCAGCTCTACGACTACCTGTGCCACACTAGGGCAAGTCACTAAATCTTTCGGTGTCTCAGTTTTTTTCATCTCTAAAGGGAGAACTGGATTAGATGAGGTCCTAAGATCCTTTCAATCCTTGAATCTATAGATCTTTAACTAGCAATCTATGTTAAGGTCTTAGAACCTGGAGGTTTATTTTGGGAAAGTATATATCCATCCCTAATCTCCTTACTTCTATTTCTGCATCATCAACTACCTGTCAGACAGCTCTCCTTGGGTGTTCCATAGGCATTACAGACTTAACATATCCAGTACAGGACTCAAAATTTTCTTCTCTAAACTCGTGAAACTCCAAAATCCCTAATTTCTATTCATTCTTCCAGTCACCCATGGCTGTAACCTTTAGAACCATCTTCACCTCTCCCCTCTCCTTTACCTACTGCTCACATCTATCACTTTCATGTCTTCACCTTTTCAACTTGTTGCTGCAGCTTTGGACAGTGGGCTTCAAGTCTCTCTCTCCTCTCCCAGCAAACCTCCACAAAGCTGCCAAAACATCTTCCCAAAGCACAAGTCTAATCAAAGTCAGTTCCTGCTCAAGAAACTTCAATAATTCCCTACTGCCTCTCACATATAATACAAACTTCTCAGGTTGGCATTCAGAGTCTAAATGTAGGCTTTACCCTTAACTGTTCCACATTTCAGACAGCCTGGCCTATAAACTATTCTCCAACTGATTATCTTCATGTCATATTTCTATGCCTTATCCCTTATACCTGGAATGCATACCCCCCCTTCATCAACTCTATTAAAACCTCTCTTTCAAGGTTCAAGGCTCATCTCCCATGCTATGTTATCATTTAGACGATATTAATCCCCCTCATTAGATATTCCTCTTATCTTCCTTAAATTTCCAAATACAACCTTTTCTATGACATGTATTCCTGCCACCTCCAATGTAAGCCCCTAATGGACAAGAATTGTTTTTTTAATCTGGATTTTGTAACCATGGTTACTTGTACATATCATTTAAAATGCTAGTTAGATTGGATTAGGAAAGATAAGATTTTTTTCTCACAAAAATTAATATTTCTATAGCTCTGACAGCATGTACCTTAACAACTGTTTCAAGCCCAGCACTGTGTCTGAGCTGGTAGGACATATATGACTCCAAAAATTGGGGCAAATATTCACAGCTGTTCAATTTTAAAAAGTAATTTACCAGAAACAATTTTAAAAACCTTCTTAATTAGTTAAGCTATTTTAATGAGGTATGGCCTTAGTGGTTCAGTGCCCAGCTATGTACACAAATAGCTATATGTGAGTCATCAACAATTACATTTTACTTAGGGATAGTTACTTTTGATATACGTTATGCTCTCAATGAAACAAAGACATTAATGTTAGTGTCCTGCTATTTTACTGAAAAATTCCTAACCCAAATGAGCAGATAATTGTTCATATTCAGCCATCAAGTCCTACTGTCTCATGGATATGTTTCTTAATTTCAATTCTTATTTACAACCTCACATTAAGACTATCTGAAATTCTGAACCAGTCTAGTTTCCCCCTCCCCACTACCAATTCACACTGCACAAGACTACTAACTAGGTTGCTCAAAAAACCTTACCTAATACTTTCCCGTTCAAATCCCACTCCAAGACCAATCTCATTTTCCAATGCAAAGGTTAAGTTTTCCTCATTTGTATTTTGATTTTTCCATTCAACCTATCTGAAAAGACATCTCTCTTCTTGTGAGTTTTACAGGTAGTGCAGGATTTATCAACTCTATATCCTTGAGAAAATAAGCTGGCAGCAGTTCCCTATGCTAGCACCAGAAGAAGTTCTAGAAACCAGTATACATACTTCCGGATTTTAGTGTACCAAGTTTGGTGACCTCTCCATGTATAGATTAGAGGCCTATAATTTCATCCCTAAATGTTCTCAGGATCACTTTGTTTAGTTAGCGCATCAGTAAATGCACACAACTCACTTGTAGCTGGTTTCAGACTCCAAGCCATATTTTACAATTCATCTGACCATCTACCCCTTATTAATTTATCTTTCATTTGCAACCCTGACATGGTTCTCTCTAGATCACACAACCTCCTGAGACCATGCCCTGAGTGATCTACTAATCTTTAAAACTACTGCTGTAAAGTAGTATTATCTTGAATAGTGAATTTGGCAGTGCTGAAACACATGGTGCACTGTAGTTAGTTGACGCCAACTTTCCCAATCCCCCAAGTTTCATAGTCTATTTGACTATTCACCCAGGTCAATTCCTTGCTATATTCTCCTATACACCCTATGGTCCAACACCCCCAATTCATTTTCTAACTTTTTCTCTGGGAACAGTAACCAAACCAATATGACTACTGCTTTTGTTACTCCAGTGTCAACCGGCTCCTTTACATCTCAACTGTGTCATCATCCCTGTGACTTCACAAACCAAAACTCCCTTTATTGACCACCAATCTCATATATCTAATTGAATGTAAGAATATAAGAGGTCCTTGAAGGGAGTGGCTGTCTTGATTTTTTACTTAGATCCCTAGACCTTAGCATAGTGCTTGGCACACAGTAAGTAATTAATAAGTGCTTTCCATTCATTCATTCATTCTCACTACCTATCTGAAATTTCAAATCCTGCCTGCTCATGCCAAGAATATTGTTAATTTTTCTAACGTAAAAAAAATGCACCACTCTTTGGCACTTGTATTATTCTCTATAGTGTTTGTTAATTTTGCTTATGGTCCTCATTTATAAACATTCATAAACGAATGAACCACACATAAAAGTAGGCTATGGGAAGCTAAAACCTCTACCCTATCACTGGAGTAAATGTATTTTTTAAATTTCATAATTTAGAACATTGGTTGGGAATAAGTGACCCTAAGAAATATCTCTCATAACATAGAAGAGGCAACATCTTTTATGCAAATCTGGACAAGCCCTTTGTGTGAAGTAAAGTGTAAAGATGGTGGTGGCAGAGATATGTTTCTGCAGTGAACTCTACACCATTTCTCAGTTAAAAATCCTTACAAATGATAGTCTATTACGGATTAGTTCTCCTAGCATTTTAAACTACATAATGGGTTAAAAAAGACTTTTGTAGGATAATTGTGATCCTAGTCACTATTTTTACTGGTACATAAAGAGTGTGTTCCAAAAGTCTTTTTGGGAACTATTTTGAGCTATAAATACGAACTTTTAGAACATAGTTGACTCGCAAGTTACAAGTGCTTATACATGTTACTTTTCATAGATTGCAAACTACCCTGAAGATGGTTCTTTACTAATTCCATAGCTAATATAAAAACCCCAGATATAGTTACTTAGGTACTTACTAATCACTTATTCTCATGGGGCTTAAAAAAAAAGTTTTCCCCATATACAACTTCAATTCACTTTCATTTCTGGGGTAAATACTGTAGATGCCACATTGCAGGCAATGGTTGTCCCAATTGGAAAAAAAAGAACAGAAATCACTTCATTTGCTTCATAGAAAGAGTTCAGGTTAAATTGAAAATATAACAATATGTATTACAGTTGTGATTTAGTTAGACTAGGGGATAAATAAGAAATTAATCATTCCCTACCCATACATAAAAATTCATAAACAATAAGTTATACTACCATTTCTAAATTAATTCATCAGTTTAAATACCATTTCACCTACTGCCTCATCCTGTGAAGGTAACCTAAATTCAAAACAACTTTCAAAACGAGGTAGAGTCTGGGCTCTCAAAAAAAAACTATAACTCTTTGAACAGGTAACAAATATTTAATGGTCAAGAAGCAGAATTCAATAATCATTATTTAATAATCAGCAACCATAAAAGATTTTCATTCTAAAGAAAAAAAGCAAACCAAGTGGCTCTAATACCAAATTAGTTGAAGTATTCTTGATTTCCAGGTACATCCAATGCTTTAGATTTGAAACTGGGCTTATCAATATAGCCGAGTCTGAAAATTTCTTAAGTTTCAATGAATGGTCATAAATTATTAGATACAAGATCCTTTTAAGTAGTGTCTTCAAACTCTTTGAAAAAAAAAAAACAAAACAAAACAGAAAAACAAAACCATGGACACCTCCCCATCAATAAAGTTTTGAGCATTGTACCCATGTATGTGTGTTTATTTATAACTTACATATACTTGCTACTATACTATATGCTTAAAAATAGGACAATATACTCAGTGTGAAACTCAAACAAAAAGGATGAGCTGAAGATGAAATAATTCTTAAATACAGAGTCAATAAGTGGCCATGGGAGCTTAATGAGTAATAGAGAGTGAAAAGGTCGGCCTATACTTTATAGAAATTATACTGGCAATTCTGTAAAGGACAGACTAGAGTTGAATAGAGACCTAAGGCTGGGAGAACAATTAGGAAGCTGTAATGCAGTATAGGCAATAAGTGTCTGACCTAAAGTGGCAGCTGTTTGAATAAAGTGGAGAAAGATGCAAGGTGTTATGGAGGCAGAAACAACAGGACTTGTCGCCTGAACAGCTGTAGAAGGAGAACAAGAGAAGAGGAAGCTGACATTAAGGCTGTAAATCTGCTTAGAAGGATGATGATACAAAATTTGGAAGAAGGATGGGGCTGGGAGATAGAGGGAAGGTGAGATCTAGGATTATGACCCATTTTGTCTTACTTGCAAATAAAAAGTGGGTATCTCCTGTTATCTACCTAGTAACTGGTCCAGAAAGTCTCAAAAGGAAGGGAAGTATGGAGTCTGCACAGTGGAAGGAGAGGGCCAGGTGAGGGTGTTAAAGATACAAGTCACAGGATGAGTTATTACACAAAGGATCAAATGGGAACCATCCTCCCACCCTTTGATTGGTTCACATCCCACGTTTCCCAGACTCACTTGGGACACTACTCTCCCTAGAGAAAGAACTTTCATATAGGTGTATGCAACTTTGTCAATTCCAGAATATTACTGTGAAATTATAATATTTTGCAAAACAGATTCTGAAAATTACAACATATTTTACCTCAGTGTGTCTTTTGTTTTTAACGGAACAAAGTCTGACAAAATTTATTCCTTTGCAGTGCTCCAATTTTAAAAGTTTATAAACAGATTGTAATTAAGTTGTTCTGCCACATTAAGAAAGATCTGGAGATTTTGCTTCTTAACCAAATGAACTCATATGTCTGAAAAAATGGCTTGAAGTAAAGAGCTCTCATTATTCTCTAGATATCAATAAAAAGAGGTTTAATAATATAATATATATAATATATATATATATAATAAAAATATATTATCATGTTTTCTAAGAATTCTGATATTAAATACAAAGACAAAGAAGAAATAACAAAAAAGCATCTTACTGTAGAATAAAGTCAGTAAGTTGCTGACTTATGTTCAATTTAAGACTTTCACTTTTCCCAGGACAAAACTTAACAAAATACTTAAGTAATTCCACTTCAAAATAACAAAGGGTATGAAAGGAACCAAAAATTCAGAAGATTAAAGACCTGTACAATCCTACCCCAGAAGCTGCTCATGTACCAGTAAAAATATAATTAATTTTATAAATGCTCATATTTAATTTAATGAGCCCCAAATTTCATCGGATCTATTAGTAGTCAGAAAGGGATAAGATCTGTGCCTTCAGGTATAGTGAACTCATATAATTTTGTTTCACAAAAAGAATGATTTTCTTACTTATTTTTGCAGTTAGAAAACAAAAATACACAAAAATCTCCAAAACAGTTTGTATTAGAAGTGGTTAAGATAAATGACACACATTTGGTAAAATTTCCCAGAAAAGATTTGGCAAAAAGCCTTATTTAAGAAATAAGCATTTTAAAATATTTAAGTACTGAATTTAAGGTTGTTTGATACAGATGTTTCAACATTATCAAATTATATTATAAACTGCAGTTTCTTCTATTGGTCTTATTCTATACTGCCCTCTTTCCAGAAACTTAATACTCAGGATATGTCTATTCATACACCCTTTGAGTGATTTAGCATCATTCATTTAATAATAAGGTTTTAAAAAAATGTAACTGGTATTTTAGCATCCCTTCCCCCTTTAAAACACAGAACAAAGTTCTCTAAAATTTAAAATGTTCACTTAATACCATAAAGCAATGCTAAGTATGCCAATCAACTTAGTTGAATTTCATTTCATTTTATGAACTACATTACTCTTCTTTGTTGCTTTCAAAAATAGCTTTTTGATATTATGAATAAAGAGGATATGATGTGATATAACATCAACTCCAATTACTGAACTCTGCTCTTTTAGGTGGATGCTGAGTATAGGCATAGAATGTATTTTCAGGAATGTTAACTTGATTTTTTTCCCTTATAAAGTCTGCTAATGTTAACAATGGACAGCAGTAGAATTGGACTTTTTGTTACACAATGTAATTAAAACCTGACAATACTGAAAAATTATACCACCACAAATATAATGACTGCAAATGAAAATGTGTCTTCATGCACTATAATGAAATACTAGTAAACAAAACTGAAGTCCTGTTGTTTATACTGCTTCATTTTAATAAGTAATGTGTAGGTTATAATGCTGGCTCCTGATTTAGATGATTTTTTTCAGAACCAGATGATAATCAATTTGTTTACATATTATTGCTATTCCCATGTTCTAATTCATCAATATTAAGCTTACCTTTCTTTTTGATCCAGATTGCTTAAAACATGAAAAAGAAAAAGATGTAAGAGGTAAAACCTCACTTATTGGTCTATCATTGTAGTGTTTGTCATCAGTCAATAATGCAAAAATTACCATCTGGTCATTTAAAAAAATAAAGATACTACATATTTGTTATATGCCAAGTTTAAAATCATGTCATGTTCACATAATATTCATCCAAAGTGCTGAATTTAAAGTCAACAAGCAATTTAAATCTACTAATATTGTTTAAATAATCTTCCTTGGTTCATTTTACTGAAAGAACTACAATGATATGAAAAATATTTGTTTAACCTTCAAATTTTAAATCATTTATATGCTATTTTAGAAGAGTATCGAAAGTTTTATAGCCACTTTTGTGCAGCAGCAAAATTGTCCCATACTGTTGAATCAAAAGCAGACTTTGAATCTATAGTCTATAATCACTCATAATGAATGCGTTTGCCCATGTACAAGAATGTTTCTAGAAAAAAAATTAAACCAATAAATGTCACAAAAATCTGAATCAGGCATGTGTATGTATATGTGTATATGTGCATATGTATATATGTACTGCATAAATACGCTGTATTACTCCCTCTATTAGAAAAAACTTCCTGTAATTGACTTTTCAAAAGTTCCTTCAAAGAAAATCACACTCAAAAAGCTTTTTAAAAACAAGTTTTATCAACTTGACACTAATTCCTTAAGAGTCATTCTAAGTAATGATTCAAATATACAAAATAAGGAGAGAGGGAAAGGGATTTGTGAATTCTGTTTTTATATAACTCTTAAAAGGAACACATACATATAGAAAAATGATGATAGGTGTTTGCTTCTAAGGGAAAAAATACTAATTTCCATTAAAATTAACCTAAAAATCTGAGTTTAACTTTTAAGAAGGCAAAACATGGGCCAAGAGTAAATAGCATCAGCAAGTGATATTATTTATTGTTATCATTTTACTGGAACTGTGATTTTATCATTGTAGGGAGCTACCAAAAAGGAACTTCCTTTACTCTTAAAAAGTTGCCATGGGAATGAATGAATGAAGAATTAAGCTTAATGGGTGCAAAGCACTGTGCTAAATGCTGGAGATATAAAAAGAAAAGCAAGGGAACTAAGAGGTTAAGTGACTATGCCACATCACAAAGCCAGTATCTGTCAGAGGAAGACTTGTAATCAGATACCCCTATATCCAAGACCAGTTTTCTAATCTTTTTATACACACAAACTAGCTCAGTTTCTCCATATGGAAAGTTGAAACAAATAGCAGATACATAGGCTATTACTCTTACGTTCCTATGCTCATTTGTGTAACTATATGGGAACAAGTATAAAACAGACTTCCTGTTCCTCCCAAGGAAATAAACCAAAGGAAACAGGAAGGAAAGCACCCAAAATGGCATATATGTTCATTTCTTTTCTTTAACTTCTTACCACAGAAAACAAAGGCTTTTAAGCCATGGTGCCAGAAAGGGAATTTTTTTTTTTTAAAGTTACCTTAAGGTTACTGTCCTCAAGGAGCTTGCATACTAAATAGTGAGAAGAAAACCAAGTACAAACTATTACTAAAATTAGATTTCCTAAAGATGTTTTTACTGTTAGTATGTTTTAAAAAATAAAAAATTTTAAACCCACTAAGAATTTAACAGATTCTATACTTTTGTTCAACCTGAATCAAAACAAACAGAATGATTCTAGTGATATTATTTCAATCTTAGCAGCACTATTAAGAAAAAATGTTCATAACAAAAATAATACATTTTCTCCTCATCCAACATTTAGTTATATGCCATCTCTCTTCTGCATTACCTCAAATCAGTATTGAGAAATTAGCAATGAAGATTTAAACCTCGTAATTGAAATCAATTTCAAAAATCCATTTTCCATGCTACCCCTAACTCTTACTCCCTATTACCATAACTAATCTAGATGTATGTGTATGCTTAACAAACCATTTTGAAGGTAAATTAAATTGGCACTAAGAAATTTCTTAAAGTTGGGAAGGAGAGGGATTTGAATTTTTTAAAAACAGCTGATAAAATTTATGTCTAAGTTGCCTGTTTATCTCATTAAACACTCTCTCTAAGATAAACAGGTGCCTTCACATCTACTTAACATGAAAGCACATTAGCACTTTTTTTGAGTTTTGTTTTAATGGCTGGAAGACATACAGAGGAAATGGCAACTTAAAAGTCAGACTGTATCATTTGGGCTGAGTAAGTGAATGATGAAAAATTAGGGATAAAGTTAAAAAGGAGATGTTACAAGTATCTCTTTTAAATGACAATTCAAAATGATTTAGGAAAGGAAAAGGATCTCCTGAAACATCCTTAAAGTAAAGACTAAGTGCTTGCTATTCCTAGACTACATATTGTGCAACGGGGTCAACTTGTGCCAATTACCAAGAGTCATGGCACAGGACTTTATAATAACTGAAAAACCTCTGCAGATCATAACCTGCAACCTTAAATTCAACATTTTTAGTAACATAATTGCTAAAGTAGACACCTGAAATGCTTATCATGAGGTAGAAATGCTAAGTCCAAGAAAATGATGCCTTGCATCTGACAATGCTAATTTTTTTTTAAAAAAAAAAAATTTTAAATGTGATTTCCTTTTGAAATATTTTTAGTTACCATGTCAGATTTTTTTAATGCAATTTTCAATCTAGTTATGTGTTACATTTTGCTACTACTACACATACTTTATACAAAAAAGAAAAAGGAGCAAAGACTGAATTATTACGTACTAGATCTAGATTTCTATTACATGAATCATGATGTTAAGAGGTATCATTCAGACCTTCATTGAAGAGTAATTAATTCTAACCAATTGCATTTTTAAAACTCTAGTCATTCTGACTGCTAAGTGTGTGTATGAGGGTGAGGAGGGGGAAAGTCATGGGAAAGTGATGAGAGTGGGCTAGAGGTATTAAGATACAGTGGCATAGATAACTGTCTAATCTTTTAAATTATAGAAGGGTTCCAATCTGCCTTGGTACTCCATTGACAAAATCACAGATCCTTGAAGTAATTATTGAAGCAAATATTAAAGTAAGTTTACATTTCCCTCTAAAAGGTAGCATAATAAAGGCATGCTAGGTGGTACTTATAAAGAAACCTAATAATTACAATTTACCACATGTAATCCACAAAGTGGATAATATTCAGTGCAACTGGAATGAAAAGAAAAAGAAAAGGAATTATTTGATTTAAGCCATCCTTTTCAGAAATGACAAAAGTTATACGGTGACCTTTCTTTTTGTAAGCCAAGTTAATCTCAACAGTGATCATGAGGAAGCATGATTCCAGGACTCAAAAAATTAATGTTTTTGAAAGATATTATACAAGTATTTCTGAAAAACTATCACCAAGAATATTAAATTTCACCTAAGATTTAATGAAGATTGTGACCTACAGTAAACCTACCTTTCCAAATTTTGATAAAATGAGAAAAAACAATCTAGTTAATATTTTGGAATATAGTAAGACATTAAAGACTTCTGATTAAACTGAAAAAGGAAACATCCTACATCTTCAAACAGATGCCTTTGAAAATCTTTAATGATCAACTCAGAATATTCCTTTCTATCTCAACTTCAGTTTCCAAGGTTCAAACCGTATTTTCAAGATAATGAAAATAGCAAAACTGGTCTATATTAAGTGCTAAAATGCAGAATAATTCACCAAATCAATCAAAACCATGTTAGTCTAATGTGATATAATTTTATCACATGTTCAAAACATGTTTTCAAATACTAAGTTTTCAAAAATATAAGGAACACAGAGTTCATACTTTAGTTATAGTCATCATGTCTAAAGGGAATCTCTGTGGAAATAGTAAATAATTTTGATTAAGGGACACTGTCACAACTACACATAAAAATGAAAAAATGAATGTAGATCTTGTTACAGTCTCCATTTCCATAAAGACTATTATAGAATGCTGCATTATGATTTAATAGACATGACTTGCATTATCCACATATACAAAGTAGGGAATTATTAGTAGTTAATTATTTTAGATTTTCATCATAATTTGGAAATTCTAAATATTAAAAATATTAAAAAATTTTGAGTGTTAAAAACATTTTTCATAGAAATTTCATCTGAGACATTTATAAAGAACAGAAATATCAAATATCCCTCTCTGCCCTCCAACTGTAAGATCACTTTCCAATATTTACTTTCTAGGAAAATTATAGAAAATGTGATCAGAAAAAAAACGTGTAGAAAAAACAAATACTAAAAGTGGCATCTTCAAAGCATCAATAAATGAAAATAGTTCATATATAAGCATGTATATTTTTCTGTTGGAGAATCCTAGGGTGTTTTTTTTATCACGAAATGTATTCTTTCCTGTTTATTTCACAAGTGAGAGTTTAAACGTTTTTATAAGCAGACAAATAAAATGCTTAGATTCAAAGTTTTACCTTTATTATTTTCCTAAACATTCATATTCATTTATATGAGACAAGAACATTCCAAATAGGAAAAGGTGGGCTTTTTAAAATTAAAAGACTGTCATTAAGCATTGTTTTCTAAATATGAAAAAAAGAACAAAAAGAAAAATGTAATCCTTACCTTTGTGCCGCAGTTTTTACTACTGGTATCTGCGCATTAGCATGCTGAAAACGTCTACCATGCACTATGGTTCCAGAACATAGTGAAATATTTTTTGCATTTTCACTGTGGAGATTCAGCAAAACAAGAACTAATGTTTCAAGAGAGCAAATATATTGTATTTATGAAGAAACATAATGTGAAAAACCAAAATGTGGCCTACTATGCTCTGAAACATATTTATAAATGAATCTAACATTACACTAACTTTTCCGATTACTTTTTTGGAATACTTTAGATCTGTCCCTTGATTTTCCTGTAACCCATTATTTAAGTACTCTATTTGAACAAATTCCAAGACAACACTGAACCTAAATCAGAGTACTGGCAGTTTACTGACACTCAGCAGTAAGACTGCAGCACTCCATGAAGAAATTTCTGTACATATAAGCTTTGATTCACTTCATTCCCAAGCCTTAGAACAAGGGAGAGTTCTAGAATGGGATCAATCCCACACCTTACCTTTCTTCTCAAATTCTTCCCTTAAGAGCTAAGTATAGAGAAATTCTGCTGTAATAATTCAAAGCTTAAACATTTCTGTAGACGTTGTGATGAAACTATGTGCCAGTTAAGTCAGTTCATTACAGCAGTTTTAACTAGCTTTTGATCTATACTCATTATAATTTCCCATAATTTGGTGATTTGCAAACATTTACTAAAGTAATGAATGTTTAAGCATTAAATATTAAATGACAATGATTTGTCAAAAAGTTCTCAGATTCTGAGTCTTATTCGTAAGATTATACTAAAGATAAATTAATTTGAATACATAGATGGTAAATACTATGTATGATGCACCAAAAGGAATTAAATAAATGCTCTTAATGTTATTCTTCTATACAACTGAAAATTGCTTTCAATTTGGTAAGTGCTATACCTCAGTTTCTTGTTGTTGCTCAACATATTAAGGCCCATTGAGTTCCCTTTCAAAGTTCTGAAGCTTCCAATCTTGTTTCGTCTTACATATGTCTTTAAGAAGTCACCAGAACTAGTACCAACAGCTTCAGATCGACAATGCTGTGACTGCAATGCAATTTACAGGTACAAAGTTAATGAATAGGGAAATGAAAGTATCAACAAACATTTGAAAATTAATGAAAAGTACATACAATGAAAGTACTGGTCTGTGTTCCTTTTGGGGGTGGGGCTGAGTGGTGATAGTGGAGTTGGTAAGAGGGTAAAAACTCACCTTAGGATATTAATAGTGAATAAACAAGCCTATCTCCTTGTTTATATGAATCAACTATAATTCAAAGGGAAGCAGGGTGGTGCAGCAGAGGAACTGGATTTAGAGTCAAAAGATCTAAATATGAATGCTACTATGTAACCCAACCTTGGGCATATTGATAGACACTGAGTATTTTTGGTTCTAAGTTTCCTGAATTGCAAAGATGAAAGACTTACAACAGAAGGTTCTCATTCAGTTAGAAATCTAGGCTATTATGATCCTATATGTAACTTGTCTTGTTAAGGCATTGGGGATATATATATATATATATGAAATTTTTGAAACTTCTTTTTGGTTACCTTTGAATATTTGCACAAGGTCCTATATGAAGGAAATATAAAGCATAGAGAGAATTACCAGAGGCACCCATGGCTGGTTAAAAGAGTTGATGGATGATGGATAAAGAGCTTATAATAAGGGAACTTAGCCACTGAGTCTAATCTCCATCATTTTAGTTTTCTCAAATGAGGCCTAGAGAAATCACCAAGCATTTATTAAGTGCTTATTATATGCTAAGTGTTGGAGATAGTCCCTGGTCTCTACTCTCCAGAAGCTCACATTTAAATGGGGGAAATAACACTTAAATAACTATCTATATATGATATAGAATAGATGAAGGGTGATCTCAGAGAGTAACAGGAGTTAGAGGATAATGAACCAGGAAAGGCCTCCTGCAGAAGGTAAGATTTTTTTTCTAGCTGTTACTTAGTATTTTATTTTTCCTCAGTTACATACAAAAACAGCTTTTAATACTCATTTTTAAAACTCTGAGCTCCAAATTCTTCCCTCTCCACCTCCTTCATGAAATAGGCTGTACATGTGCAGTAATGCAAAACATATCTATTATAGTCATGTTGTGTAAGAAAAAACCTCAAGAAAAATAAAATTTTTAAAAAGTATGCTTCAATTTGTATTCAGACACTACCAGTTCTTTTTCTGGGGATAAATAGTATTTTTTATTGTAAGTTCCTCAGAGTTGTCTTGGATTATTACATTTCTGAGAACAGCTAAATCACTCACAGCTGAAGACAAGATTCTTGTTAGTTCTTCAAGGAAGCCAGAAGAACTAAGGGCCAAGAGATAAGGTGGTAGAGTGCTCCAGGTCCGCGGAGTGGGGCTAAGTAGCATTTTACATATGAAAGAAAAAGCTATCAGGTAAATACATTTAGTTGGGAAAAGGAGTGTTGTGCCAGGAATAGCAAAAAGACCAAATGTTGCTACACCATAGAGTATGCAGAGGACAGTCAAGGATCAGAAGACTTAGGGTAAGAGACAAGATCAAGAAAAATAGTAGCCAGGTTGTAAAAACTTTAAAAGCTAAACAGGATATTTTATATTTGATCCTAAAGATAATAGGGTTGGGGTGGAGAACTGAGTCAGGTTATAAAGAGCTTTTAAAAGGCAAACAGATTTTGATCCAGAGAAATAATAGAGAGCCACTGGAGTTTACTGAGTAGAGGAGTGAAACAGTGCAGTACTTTATCCATGACATCACCATGTCACTCATAGCACTGTACCAATACCAAGGTAATACAAATTCACAGGCTGATCAGTTCAGATTTAGCACTGAAATGGGCATCATAGCCCCATTTAATCCAATTCCCTGATTTTACAGATGAGGAACCCTGAAGCTCAGAAACGTCTCCTCACATTCTGAAAGGCTGCAACAGGAGTAAGTGGGAAAGTTGTGAAGTTGTCTGACTTAAAATGCAGCATTTTAAAAAAATGAAGCATGTGGAAAGTTCAGTTACTAAGGGGAAAAAGTTGACCTAATTTTGTGCCTCTCTTTAAAAAAATCATACTTTAAAATTAATAAAGGGCATGCATAAGACCAAGCAAAACAGTATAAACTACAGTAAAGCAATCATCATTCCTAAGTATAATAGCTTTGGATCGTCCACATTATTATTTTATACAAAGATTAGTTAACACCATTATTTTATACCCCAGTTGCTTTGACCCAGCCTTCATCTATTTGGATAGTTTTACTTTTAATATTTTGGCCATGCTTTCTCTAAAACTAATGAATAAGCAAAGCTAGAACATACAATTCAGGTTAAAAAAACTACAGTTGGCAAAGGTGTCTCAGAAAATTAAGATCTGAAAAAGTCAATAGGTTTTTTTAATTAGTACCATAAATCATTTTAATATCATTTTAAAAAACACCAAAAAAACCCTTCAATTCTCAGCCCCTTCCAGGCCCTGTGGCTACAGGATCATAAATTTAAAATACAAAGGGAGCACCTCTTTTTCACTTCACAACTGAGAAAACTAACAGACTGAGAAGTTCAAGGGCTTACCTAAACAGACACAGGTAAGTAAATAGCAAAACCAGCATTTGAACCCAGGTCCTTTAACTCCAAATCCAGCCCTTTCCCCACCGTACCACCACACTATCTTATTCCCTGGAATAATTGTGGGTTGTCCCATTTTTAAGTTTTATTGATGCCTTTTGGGTTGTTTTTTTTTTTTGCACCACTGTTACAAAGAAAAAAGTTAAAGTAAAACCAAACAAGAAATCAACTTGTTTCACAGCATATAAAACATTTCATAGATGCAGTTCATCACTTTTTTACTGACAGGAGACAAATGTAAGCCTCATCTCATCTCATCTCTGAATTCACTTTTGGGTGCTACATTTAATCTGGCATCATAAAGTGCTGTTTTCTTTTACACTGTAATAAACTCAACCTTGTGCACATTATTCTCGTGGGTCTGCTTTTCTCCCCCTTTGTATTAATTTTAAAAGCCTTTCTTTTTCCAAATTTCTCATTTGTCATTTCTTCTGGCACAACATTCATTTATATTCCTTTACCATAATATGTTAAGTAATCTTCACCTGAGAGGTATATTCACTTCATTTCCACTGTTGTTCTTTGGGGGAAGACTATCATAAAAAGTATTTGGGATGCAAGGAGGTGTTATCATATATGCACATACACACATCCAATAACTGATACCAGACATAGGCCACTTAAAGTAGTAACCAACATTTTATAATAAATGACATTACTAGGAATAGAAACAAGTGCTTGTGGGGAACAATATTTAAGTAGGAAACTTTGAGGTCCATCATCAGAGTTAGGAAAACCTCAGTTGGGAGATAAGGGTATTTCCCCAATGAGCACTCTACACCAATGAAATCCTAAGTCCAGACCTGAGTCAGCAGAGTCAGCAAAATGCAAGCTCAAAACTGTCAAATCTAAAATGATGCTTCGATGTGGAATCTTTTTTTTTATCTTTGACATTTGTGGCATATATAGATATCTATATACCCATAAACAAATGAAGGGTCAAGGTATATGAACAGTTTCTTTAAGCAGAGTTTCTGACCATGACTCCCTTACCATAAAATTCCATTGTCTTCTATTGCTTCTAGAATAAAACAAATTCTGAGCCCTATACAACCAGGCTGCAAACTACCCTTCTCCCTCCCACACTTTATTCCTCACAGAAAACATTCCTGTATCTTCTCCCTGTGCCTTTCCACTGGGCCTTCTTTCCTCTATACCTGTAAACACATTCTCCTTCTAACTTCTACCTCAGCAAAAGGATTGCAGTTCATATTTCCTGATCTTCCCAATTGCAGGCACCCTTCCACTCCAAACTCTGCTGTAAATAGCTACTTTGCAGAAGTTGTATCTATTCACTTTATATTTATGCTGTATACAGACACTTATGCACACACACACACACACACACACACACACACACACACACACCCTTTCCAATATATGTAAGCTTCTTATAAGTAGGAATTATTTCATTCTATGCACTTGTAGTCCTTTTACCTAGCATAGTGCCTAGCACAGTTAGCATTTAATAAAAAATTACATCAAAAAGTATTATAACCAGGAAACAATATAACAACTGATAAGACATGATGTTGTTCAGTTGTTTTAACTGTGTCCAACTCTTCCTTACCCTAGCTGGGGTTTCTTTGGCAGAGATACTGGAATGCTTTGCCATTTCCTTATCCAGCTTCTTTTACAGATGAGGAAACTGAGGCAAACAGGGTTAAGTGACTTGCCCAGGGTTACACAGCTAGTAAGAGTCTGAGGCTGCATCAGGTCCTCCTGACTCCTGGGCAACTATGTGATACAGTGAATAGAGTTAACAGGTCTTAAATCAGGAACACTCATCTTTATGAGTTCAAACCTGGCCTGACCTTACTAGCTGTGTGATCCTTGGTATCCAGCCCATAGTCCTACAGTCCATTCCCTGAACCTTTATCCATTCCAATTTCTAATTGCTTGAGGTTCCTTTCCCCTGTCTTTTTAAAAACCTTTTCTAGTCTAGATGAGACTAGTGGTATAAAAATTCTCTTTGTCTTACTGTTTACTCTAAGGTTAATTCTAAGGTGTTCCTTTTCAAAGAAACTGAACTGTCCCTCTTCCTTATTCCTTTTCCCTTTATTATACTCTAGAATCTGTATCCCAATCACTGCTTTGTGTTTTCAAATGCCATCTTACTTCTATGTCTTTTATACAAGATGGAACTTTTGGAAAACAAAAGCAGTACATCCTACTCAATCCAACACACCCACTAGTGAATATACAGATATCTTCCCAAAGTATCTTTTTATACCTATACTTTGAAAAAGGGTCTTCTTCTAAGAAGTTTTATTCCTAGAAATATTAATCCATGGAGGAGCCAAGATCTATATCCAGAGTTAATGAATCTAGTCCAACTCCAAACCTGTTCACTCAGGATAAAATATCCTGAGGCCCTCCAAATCAGGGATCCTTAACCTTTTCTGTGTTATTGTCATTAATGGTAGTCTGATGAAGCTTGTGGACCCCTTCTGTGAATAATGCTTTTCAGTGCATAATATTTTTTTACACCCCGCCCCCAATAAGGTTAAGATTCCCTTGCTGTAAACCAGTGTTTCTCTCCAGCATTCAAACCATTGTCCAACTCTTTGGACAAACCATTCCTCTCCAGCATGAGTCACTCCTAGGTCTCAAATATTCCCTTCCCCTACTTGCTCCTAATCCATAATAAGATCACAGCTATTTTCTAATCCAGGAGAACAGACGACAAAGTCTCAAAATGATAGCTATCTCTTGGTGGGACCGAATTCCTGCTTCCCTCCTTCACCTGTTTCTCAACCCCCGTTGTTATCCTTTTCTCCCAAGGAGATGAGGTCAAGGTAAGAAAACACAAACCCTAGAAAACAAAAACAAAACAAACAAAAACATCCAAACAAATAAACACTCCAGTCCCCTATCAAAGTACAGGCCAAGCAAGAATGTGACTCAGCACTAAGGATTTCTTTTCAGGTATTGATTGGACTAGATGGACAATGAGGTACTTTCAAACTCCCATATTCTGTGATTCTGTGAAGCAGTGATGTTACTGAAATTTAAGATAAAATAGAGAAACCAGAAGCCATAAAGACTAGCAGGGAAAATGAGAGAGACAACATATATAACTCAACAATAAACAAGTTGAATAGGCAGAGAGAAACAGTTCTAAATGCCTAAAGAAAGGTCTCTGGAGTAGGAGGCCCTGAAACATCCTATAATTTGGCTTGGTTATTAAGCCAAAGTATTCCTGAGGAGAAACAGTATGGCTAACCCACCAAATTTGGGAACAGGAAGAACATAGGGGTTGGGGGGCAAATAGAGAGGACTGGGTCTTTGCTGGGGGCTAGAAGAAGATTAGCACCTAGTTTTGCATAGTATTTAGAGCACCAGACTTGGTTAATAAGGAAGATGTGGGTTTGCATAGAGCTTCAGACACTAGTCACATAGTAATGTGACTCCTGGGCAAGTCCCTCACCTCTTAAGGCTTAGATCCTTTATCTGTTATAGATGGAAAACAAAAGCTGCTTTCTTGAAGGATCAGATGAGATTATATATAAAGAACACCTCAAACTTCAAAGCCCCATGTCCATATGAGCTATGATTATTACTACTTTCCTTTATCATGTGTTGGCTGGAAAAACCAGAAGATTTTATGTCTGTTTTACATACGTTAGGCTTTGGGTCCCTAGAGTTGTCCACAACAAGTGACTTGTCTGTAGTTTTATACACATGATATCTTTCTGGCTAACTCCGAACTGTTATTGTAGCATTTTCTATAAAACTGTCTAGTACACTTAAAATTTTCTTAACACTTAATAAAAGAAAACAGTGGATTTTGTTATGCTAGTTAAATGTTTTGACAAAATGTCAACTGCTATGACTTTGGAAGATTTTAAATTTACTGAAGGACTCTAATAAGAAATGGAGAACATGGAGGAAACACTGTTGTTTCTCCTAATCCTTTATACTTCACAACTGCCACTGGTCAGATTAGGATTGCCAAAGCCAAGTAGAAACTGCTACAGCATTCAACAGGGTTATGACATCATCTTAAGAGAAGACAAGACCACCACCTCATGGCAAATAGTCCGTGTAAAAAGCTGTTAAGGAATCTGAGTGGAAAGTTTTTTAAACATGACAATTACTTGATCACTAGTATATGAATTCAAGTAAAATTGAAATTTCATAACTAGCTGAAAAGTCTGCCTGAATACTTTTTGCGACATCAAACAACATAACTTTAAGGACTCTGTTATGTCTCTGTGTCGATGGAATGAATGTTCAGGAACTACATTCAGAATACTTAAAGAGTATCATAACTCTTTAAGTTGATTTTATAAAGAAGGCTATGTTACCAGGTACAAGTTACGTGACCAGGTTGCTTTAGGAGTAATCAGCCATTATCTGGGACTTTGAAGACAATGATGCAAGCAGTATTACCTCCAAAGGAAAGCTGATTGACCATTATCTTGTACTGAATGAAGAATATCTAATCTTAGATGGAACATATATTGGAAAACCTGACTATATTTCTTCACTGGATGAACCAGGATCCAGAAGTTGCACAGAAAATCTGCAAATTAAATAAGAAACAAGAAGCTGATGGAAAGGAATGCTATGATCATGCCAAGAAACTAAAACAAGCTATTGCTGACTTGCAAAAGGCTGAGGAGCATCTGCGAGAAAAAACATGTAAAAGCACTGTGCAGAGGAAAAAGTCTACAACTATGTAAAAAAGAAGATAAAAAAGTAAAGTACCAAAGCACTGCCTTTTGCAATTCTAGTCTATTTTGATAGCCCTCTCCAAAATAAATCAGTGCATTCACCTCTGAGACATAAAGTATAAGATTGCCTTGAAAGTAGTAGAACTTTAAAAAATGATTGCTCACTGACAATGTGGTAGTCCTCACTATTGGCCAGGATCAAGAAAATGTTCCAAATTGCTCCCTGCTGTTTAACTATGAATATTGAGATTTAGATTATCTTTTTAAAGTGTAGATTCTTGAATTCACTTGAGAAAATTTTATCTTTTTTGTGAAATTTTGGTATGTTTGAAAAATCGTGAAATTTGATGCTCTTTTTTTCTGAGAATCCCCTTCTGAACAGAAATGTTGTATTTCACCTTAACTTTAATTTATACTAATGTCCTAATTTGAAGGTAGGGCTGAATAGTTTGCTTGTTTATGAGCATAAGTGTTGATTATCTATGCACTGATATGTACTGTTTTAAGCTGGAAGGAGTAAGGAGGCTGTTAAGATCTTTAGCGTCTGGGTTCCAAGTGTTCAAATTTGGTCTCTGAAGACATCAGTTACCACTACTTAATCTGACAGGATAAAGCAGCTAAGGAAACTTCACTCTGCACTATAAATAACTGGGCAGGGAACAGGGTTATAAACTACTTGTTAAATATTACAGGAAGGAATAGAGGGATCTATATTTAAGTTAGCTATCATTAGTGGAACGTTGTACCATACTCTATATTCTTCCCTGAAGAAAAGATAGAAATGGGGGCGGGGGGGTGGGAGTGGAACCAAGATAGTGGAGTACAAGCACTGACCTGTAGAAGTTTCCCTCCGTAGCCCATAAAATACCTGTAAAAAATGACTCTAAATAAATTATAGAACTGCAGAAGCCATAAAATAACAGAATTAAAGAGATTTCCAGCCTGGAAGGCCAAAGGAAAAGGTCTATTGCACCAGGTGGAGAGCAGAGTGCAGCCTGGCCTAGGCCACAGAAAGGCATGGACAGGACCCAAACAGGCCATGGGGGGTGGGGAGGTGGGAATCACCCTCAGCAGCTGCAGTTCCCAGATTGCTCAACTCACAAATGCTAAAGACAGCTTACAAGGTCAGTGAGAAAGCTCTTTCACCTGCATGAGAAGGGAAGAGGGTCTGGTCCCACCAGCAGCAGCAATTGCATTTTTGCAATTATCCGTTTTTGGAGCCCTTGGCCTAAAGACCCTGGGGAAATTGAGTAGCTGATCTGGATCTCAGCCTTGAGTGTCCCTCCCGGATTGAGGAAGAGTGCTGGCGTGGTGGAGCTGGAGGCAGTTGTAGAGAAGGAATTGTACTCCCAGATCCTGGGCAGAACAGAGTGCCTATAGCTGCTCACAGACAAAAGCAAGGTCAGGAGATGAGTAAACTCCTCTCTCTTGACTGTTCCACCTTGGAGGAACTGAGAATTTACAGGTCCCCAGAGTATACCCTCCTCTTGACAAAGGACTCAAAAGTCAAGTAACTGGCTGGGAAAATGCCCCCAAAAAGGAAAGAAATTGGAAAAATAAATGAGAGAGTTGCAAGAAAATCATGAAAAGCTAGTCAACAGCTTGCTAAAAGGGACCCCTCCCCAAAAATGCTGAAAAAAATAACACCTTTAAAAATAGATTAACTCAAATAGCAAAATAGGTCTAAAAAACCAATAAGGAGAAGAATGCTTTAAAAAGCAGAATTCGTCAAATGGAAAAGGGGGTTCAAAAGCTCACAGAAGAAAACAGTTCTTTAAAAATTAGAATGGAGGAGATGGAAACTAATAACTTTATGAGAAACCAAGAAATTACAAAACAAAACCAAAAGAATGAAAAAATGGAAGATAATGTGAACTATCTCACTGGAAAAACAACTGACCTGGAAAATAGATATAAGAGGGACAATTTAAAAATTATGGAACTACCCGAAAGCCATGATCAAAAAAAAAGAGCCTAGACATCATCTTTCATGAAATTATCAAGGAAAACTGCCCTGATATTCTAGAACCAGAGGGCAAAATAAATATTGAAAGAATTCATCGATCACTTCCTGCAAGAAATCTGAAAAGAGAAACTCCTAGGAATATTGCAGCCAAATTCAAGGGTTCCCAGGTCAAGGAGAAAATATTGCAAGCAGCTAGAAAGAAACAATTCAAGTATTGTGGAAATACAATCAGGATAACACAAGATCTAGCAGCTTCTACATTAAGGGATCGAAGGGCTCAGAATAGGATAGTCCAGAAGTCAAAGGAACTAGGATTAAAACCAAGAATGACCTACTCAGCAAAACTGAGTATAATATTTCAGGGAAAAATTGTCATTCAATGAAATAGAGGACTTTCAAGCATTCTGAATGAAAAGACCAGAGCTGAACAGAAAATTTTACTTTCAAACACAAGAATCAAGAGAAGCATGAAAAGGTAAACAGGAAAGAGAAATCCTAAGGGACTTACTAAAGTGGAACTGTTTTCATTCCTACATGGAAAGATAATATTAGTAACTCTTGAAACTTTTCTCAGTATTTGGGTAGTTGGAGGGATTATACATATTTATATATATATATATATATATATATATATATATATATATATACATATATATATATATATGGACAGAAAGCACAGGGTGAGCTGAATAGGAAGAGATGATATCTAAAAAAATAAAATCAAGGGGTGAGAGAGGAATGTATTGGGAGGAGAAAGGTAATGGGGCAAGTTATCTCTCATGAAAGAGGCAAGAAAAATCTTTTTCAATGGAGGGGAAAAGGGGGGAGGTGAGAGAGAAAAAGTGAAGCTTACTCTGTCATCACACTTGGCTTAAGGAGGGAATAGCATGCACACTCAATGTGGTATGAAAATCTATCTTACACTACAGAATAATAGGGGAGAAGGGGACATGTGGGCTGTGGCAGGATGATAAAAGGAAGGGCAAATGGGAGGAGGGAGTAATTAGACGTAAACACTTTTGAGGAAGAACAAGATCAAAAGAGAACAGAATAAATGGGGGGCAGGACAGAATGGAGGGAAATATAGTTAGTCTCACACAACATGACTATTATGGAAATCTTTTGCAAAACTACACACATGTAGCCTAAAAAAAAAAAAAAAGATAGAAATGAAATTTTAAGAGTCCCTGTCCAAGGGAGATTGTCTGCAGATGCTACATGGGCAAGCCAGAAACAAGCTAGTGCAAGGTAGTATGGCAAATTGCTATTCTTTTCAAGAGAATTTCCTCATTCATGATTGAAAAGCTCTCGAATCCTAGACAGTATATGCTACTATGACAGTAGAGCAGTGAGGAGTAGGCTCCTAAAGTAAAGAAATAAAGGAAAGCAATAAGCTGTAACAAAAGATCAGCATTCAATTTGTTAAATCCCAAATCTGCATAACCTAGTATTAGTGTTGGTACACTTGTAAATGTTAATTCAGTAGTGTGATGAACCCACAGAAAGTTTTTGTTCAACTAGTAACCTATTATATTTACTGGCAGAGGAATTACTCAAAGTGAAACATTTTATCTCATGTACAAATGGGAATCCCTGGCTTTAACATGGAATTTTTAAAATTTTAAAATATTCCAGTAACAGATAATGATGTCAATATAATCTGATTTCTCTGTGACAATCATGTATTTTGTTTTATGTATTTAAAAATATTTTATTTTCAGAAAGAGTCCTGCCAAAACACTTAATAACACAAAAAGAGTTTAAGAATCCCTCCTTTAAAGTGAATTCTAATTGAGACGCTTTGATCTTAAGGATTTGTGCTCCATTTCAAATAGTGATCAAGCATATTTTAATAAACAGCAAGCCAGATGTTGCCTGTTGGAAATGGGCATCAGCAGAATGAATCAAACATGACTTAAGGTACTAAAACACAAATTCCAGTAGTCCAGAGTATCAGCAGGTTCTTAGAAGAAGTGTGAGATTCCTGTTTTGTGTCTTAAGTAAAAGGTGCTATTAACTAAAGAAGTATACTAGAGAATACTGATAAACATTTAGAGTCTGTATGCACGGAGTTTCTATCTGTGAAGTGGGTAAGAAAAATCCACTTATAAGCAACATCTTAATGATGACAAATCATTTCATCTAACATACAAAAACATACCTGGCCAGGAACCAGAAAGTTCTACTTTTCTCTACTGCTAAGGAAATGCAGAATGAATATTTCTCTAGTTCTGTGCTCCCCTGCCAGTATCTACTAAGACCAAGGGAGAGACTAAAAGCAAATTACTTAAGGAGGAAACAGCCTTGGCAGAAATTAATTCCAGAACTATTCCTTGCTATCCTCAGGAAATCCTGTAGCCTGAGCATTGCCACCCCTACCACCTTCACCAAACAAATATGGACATTTGAATCACACACTGATGAACATACTGGGGGATCCTGATGCCTGAGCAGAAATTTCAGTGGCAAAAACAAGTGATGTATATAGAACATGCTACCAAAATAATGAAGTCATAGGCTTTATCTCAATAGTTGCTTATGTTTTAGTAAGTCATGTTTTGACTGTCCACTGGCACGTGTTGTGGAGTCTTAGAAGATGTAATAGACCTGACAGTCCATCTCTTCCAACTAAGACATTAGCTGAGAAAGGTTTGCTCCTTAGTCTTAGCTCAGAAAATCACAAACAAAAATAAGAAATATCAGTAAAATCAGGTTTACTGGAAAGCTCCTAATTATGGTGATAGGTTTCTAAGAAATCTTGACATACAGCAAATCTCTAAGATAGTGGAGCAATGTAAAAGTAACCTATGCAAAGTATCTGAAAACTAAGCCAACTTGTTTTTTCAAGGCTACACACTATACCCAAGAGAAAGGTGGTTCCTAAAAGATAATAAACCACAATCCTTGATTGCTAAATGAGGATTTGTATTCTCTGGTCAACAGGAAGGATGATATACAAGGAGTCAAAGAAAAACCTACTTAAAAGTTGCATAGTTAGTTGACTGTTGTTCTTTGTTCTTGAAGAAGACCAAAATTACATCACTATGATAAAGTCAAATTTCAATGTGTCTGACTGTGGCTGATCAGATCAATACGAGCTCAGAATGCTCTACCACAGATTGGGCACAGATTGTATGAACATTTGGGGTAAATACTTCAAATTTGCGCATCCTATGTTTTCTTTGTGCTCTCTCAATTCTGCTTTGCTACAGAGCACAGCACCCTTTCTGATGTGGGCACACCATGCTGAGAGGTCCTGTGCTAGTGTTTCTCATGTGGCACAATCAAATACAAAGTTCTTGAGAGTGTCCTTGTATAGCTTCTTCTGATCACCATGTGACTTCCTGTCCCATGTGAGTTCTCTACCAAATAGTCTTTTTGGCAAGTGTACATTTTGCATTTAAACAACATGGCCAGCCTATCAGAGTTTACTCTATGAAGCATAGCTTGAATGCTTGGCAGTTAAGTTTGAGCAAGGACCTCAGGGTCTGGTACCTTATACTGCCAGGTAATCTTCAGAATCTTCCTAAGACAGTTCAAATGGAAGTGATTCAGTTTCCTGGCATGGCACTGGTAGACTGTCCATGTTTCACAGGCATAAGGCAATGAGGACAGCACAATGGCTCTGTAGACCTTCAGTCTGGTAGTGAGTCTAATACCTCTTCTCTCCCATACTTTTTTCTTTGCCCACTCTGTGGTTGAAACATGAAACTTAAAGGTTGGAGAAAGGGCTACATGAACTAGATAATATTAAATAATAAGGATACAGAGTATGAATCCGATACTACACTATACAGAACATCAAGGAAGTCAACCAGCTCTTTCTCAAATCCAGGAGTGGTGGTTATTCAGTTAAGTATAAGGGGATTGAACCTGGAGGTAGGCAGACCCTTTTCCAGGCTTGTTTTCTAGCTGTGGAGACTTTCTAGGGAAGAGGAAACCCATAGATCCTAAATACTGTAATAGTTTGCCATCTCAAACTTAGGTTCAATATTGAAGCCTTGTAGTTTTGTAGATGTTGGCTTGGGCCATCTACAAACTCAGGAGGCCCTGTTACAAATGGCAGGATTTTTAGGCACTGATGGTTGCCCACAAAACTAAACAACAGACATTGTTGGAGTGCACATACTGCATGTTTCTGCATGAAGCCATAACATATAACATTATGTGATATCTATGACTTATTTTCTATGCCATAGGCATTTACTGCTATTATATTTCTGGGCTATGTTATAATATCTGGGAGCTGTGTATTTGGGCCATTCTAACTCTGCTATGTTTTTGTATTTCACAAGGTGTCTTTAGTTTATTTAGGAGTTCTTAACATGAGCTCTGGTAACATTAAAAAAAATTATAACTATTTGAAAATAATTGGTTTCTTTTATAATTGAATGTATTTTCTTTTATGTGTTTAAATTTTATTCTGAAAACAGGTCAATAGGCTTCAGACTGGCAAACTGGTTCAAGACAAAAAATATTGAGAACTACTGGTTTAATATGTCCTACAGTTTAATTGCTAAGTGCTCTTACTATTATTGTTGTACACACTAATGTTAGTTGCATTTAGTTCTAGAGTGTCAACTCTATATATCTACACCTCCCCAATATAATCCATGCTAAGTTATGATAATGACACTGTTTACATATTGTTCAAGTACATTGCCTACTCTGTAGAGTCTACAAATGTCTCACTGGAATGAGAACATAATTGGAGTTATTCTAATAGGATATAAAAGGACATAGCTATGGTTATGCCTGCAGCTAACAAGCTAGCTCTGAGCATCAGAAATTAGCCCTTCTCATAAAACATCAGAGAAAGTCAAAGGAACCCACAAAATTCTAGCTGCAGTGATGATATGTGAAGAGTCAGAAAGAGGAGAGCGGCCTAGGGCAAAAGTAGGAAGCTGACATGCAAATTTGGGGAAGAAGGAAAACAGATAAAGATGGGAAAATTAAGTAACACATTAGAGTACGTGGGCAAAGATCTGAGCTAATCATGCCTCACAAAGATGCTGACCTCTGCTATGTGTAAGATGAGTAGTAAATGAGCAATTCTGGTGGCAGGAACCTATTCTTTTGCACAAAAGTTGATGAAAAGATACTAGGGCTGTTTGTTATCTTTCTTGAAAGAGACACGAAAGATATATTATCCGCAGTCTTTCAAGTTTTCTTCAAATTATTAAAAATCATAATTAGACAAATATATCCCTGCAAAACAAGTAACCTAGAAATTACACTTCCAAAAGTTAGAAAATCTATCTGCCTCCATATTCTAACTTTCAAGCACCATCCAAAATTTTAATGTGGCCTTGTTTAAGAATTTAAAACTCTTGAGGAATATATGAACAAATTGTGATAATGTGGTTTATGGTTATTATTGCTGTAAGAAAACAATAAAAAAAAACCAGGAAGACAAACTGATGTAAAGTGAAAACCAAGAACACTGTAAACAAAAAACGCAAAGATAATCAAAATTCAGATTGACGATTAAACAACTCTCTTCTCTTAGTAAAGAAGCAGCACACTGAGGTACAGAATAAAAAATGCATTGTCAATGTGATCAATCTCTTGTTTTGCTAAAGTGTACTCTTTGTTACAAGGGAAAGTTCTACTGGGGGGTGGGGTTTAAAAAGAAAAATGTTAAAAAAATATAATACACCAAAAAGCATCAATAAACATTAAAAATGTTAAACTTCGAAAGTACTGCAACAATTCAATTCAACAGCGTATTTCATCTTTTCAGCACTGGGAGATAAATGGACCTACTGGAATAATTTTAAAATGTCTGAGGACTGGATTTATTATTGAAAATATGACCATTTTTAGTGAGTGCCCTAGAACAAAGTATATGAGTTAGGAAAAATCTATTACAATTATACTGCTTAATTGGACTTCAATTTCTCCATGAAGGCAACATTCAAGAACAACATACTCTACAAAAATAATATAAAGAACACCTGGAAACAATTCAGATCTGAAGTTGTCACCTACAATGAATTTTTAAAGCATCTCTGACAGTTGGGGTGAATGCTCTAATAAGGCAGTTTATGTACTTAATCCATGCTCTTTGTTTGTATAGTTCTGTCTACCCCATATCTAGAACAAAAACTGCCTATTAATTTGAGGGGATGTTAGACCATACTGCTAGCAAGACACCAATTCAAAACTTGGTATTCTCATTTTTCATTTTAGACATCCTTTATTCACATTTCTTCCAATCACTCATGTCTGGGCCCCCTGACCCAAAAGCAAGTTCTCTCTCTTTTCCACCAATAACAGTGAATATCCTTGGCTATCCTTTTCACAATACTAGTTGCATCCTCACTCACAGCCCCCAACTCTTTGGGAGGAAAACCAGAACACTTCTTGCTCCCCAGTGGTGCTTCCAGACTTTGTTTATATCACTAAGCCACCTCCTCCTTTTGGTTCACTCTACTTAAATTTATCACCAAAACAGATACTGGTGGCTGTTTTTTTTTTTACCAACCCCCCAGAATATTCTCCTTCCTTTCTCACTGAGTTTAATGATTGATTAATAGTCTCCCTCAATTCAACTCAATGCCCTCATGCTAGGGGACCTCAAGATATATATTAATGTTCTCTCAAATATCATAATTTTGCAGTTTCTCATACTCAAACCTTCCCACTCCACCTCAGCAATCCACACAGTTGGATGGTAAAGACATTTCAGACAGCTGAGCTCTTGCTCTGTTCTAGTGATCTGTTGTTACAACAGTAAGGGGATTCCTTAAACAAAAGCCCAGGATATTCCATATATTTCACACAATATTACTGCTACCACATAGTGGCCAGAAGAAATGATACAAGGACACTCTCAAGGTCTCTCTCAAGAACTTTGGATTTGATTGCGCAACATGGGAGACAATGGCACAGGACTGCTCAGCCATGGCGTGCCCACATCAGAAAGGGCGCTGTGCTCTTTGAGCAAAGCAGAATTGAGACAGCACAAAGTAAATGCAGGATGAGCAAATTTGGGATATCCACCCCAAATATTCACAAAGACTATCTGTGTCCAACCTGTGGTACAGCATTTCGAGCCTGTATTGGTCTGATTAGCCACAGTCAGATACACTTTATCAAAATGATGTCATTTTGGTCCACTTCGAAGACGAAGGACAACAACCAACTGCTATCTATATGCCATCATGCTTTCTTACACAACCTAAATGTAATACTTGTCTTAAACTCTCCTATGATCAATCAAAACCTAATATTTACCTCTATCTCAATGTCTGATTCCTTCTTTAGTCATTTCCTCTGTGTTATTAACCCACTAGTGCTTTTCTTACTGTATAAAAAACTTGCACCTATATTCATCTTTGGTTTGACTCAGCAGAAGAAATTGCTGTGAACTTCCTCATTGGTGAATGCACCATATTCCTTTACATTATCCTAAAAAAGGGCTGTGAGAACACCATTAGCAAAAGAATGTTAATGCACATCCCTTACCTTGATTCCAATACTTAATATGATCCGGACCATGACAGTGCAGATAAAGAAAATACCTATTCAAAATTTTATTTAAAAAGGTCTTGCAAAACAATATCAATAATAAGAATCTGGAAATAAATGCTATTGTTTGTATTTGTACCTTGTTTTTAAAAAATACAAATACCTGGAGGATCAGAGACTTAGAAATAAAAACAGTAACAATTTACAAGGGCCAAAAGATTTAATAGTTTTGATGTCACTTATTTTTGAAATATTCAACTTACCCTCTTTCCTTCTGAAGTGTCAGACTCATTATCCTCTTCTATACTGAGGAGACTTGCATCACTACATTGAAAAAAGAAAAAGGACACTTATTAACACTGTCTCCTCCCTAGGCTTTCAGAAGAGAATAGCACTGGGCCCCACTCATGGTTCACCTCTAAGTGGACATTCCAACCAGTACCACCTTCAGTCAGGTGAAGTAGTTTGTGACTTGGATCCAGGGGAAACTGGGAACCATCTAACCATTTAGCTTCAGCAGGAACCTACTCTTATCTACTGAAACTCTGACTGGACTTATGTCCCAATGGTTAGCATATGCCCAAGCCCTTCTCAATCTTCACCGTTTTTAGTTTTTGCAGGATTTGACAATGTTAGTCACCTTTCTGCCCTTGATATAAGCTTTTCTCTCTTTTTTTTGGACATTTTTCTCTCTTGGATTTCCTTCTCTCATGTGACTTTGTTTTCAGTCTCTTCTGCTAAATCTTAATCCACATCATGGTCACTATCTACAGGTGTCATGGTCACTAACTGTAGGTGTACCTCAAAGCTTGGCTCTGGGTCCTCTTCTTGCTGAACCCTTGCCCATTTGGTGATGTCATCATCTCCCAGGGGTCCACATATCATCTCTAGCAGATGATTCCTAATCTACACACAGAAGTTTTCATTCTTCGCCAGGCTGTACTCTAGACTTTCTTCACTATACCCTAGAAATTTCTTCATTCTGGAAACTCAGTCAAGCCCTAGGAGTATCCTCCCCAGCCCTATGGCCTCTCTCTCTCACTGGATTGCTCCTCTCAAAACCTCCATTTAAAGAGGACGCTCTGGGCTACTATGTCTTCATTCCTCTCCCAGTGAAAATCCTTCCCCAACACCATGTTCACCTTTTTATATATTGTCTTCCCCAATAGAAAGTAAGATCTTTGTGGACAGAAACTCTCTTTCCTTCTGCATTGTGTTTGTATTCCCAGTATTGAGTACAGTGACTATAAATCTTTGTTAACTTGTTATTAAATGAACATGTATCCAGACCTAGCATGTCACTGGGGTTACAATACAGAATCAGCAACTGTCTATTAGACATTTCAATTAGGACACTTCACTTCAAATTGAACACACATATATCCTTCTCTTCCAAATCCATCCCCCTCTTCCACACTTCCATATTACCATCATCCAGGTTTACATGGACTCATCTCTCTCCTTCACCTCAGATAATCAACTGGGTGTGAAAGCTTATGCTTTAACCTCTACATTTCTCACATCTGTCCCCTTTTGTTTTTAACACTGTCACCATTGTACTTCAGGACCTCATCACCACTAAACTACTCCAACAGCCTCTAATTGGTTTCCCTATCTCAAATCCTTTCTACTACAGATCATTCTCTACTTCTGACACAAGGTAATTTTATACAATTGCAATTCTGGTTATGACACTGTCCTACTCAAACTCCAGGGGGTCCTTTATAACCTCCAGAATCAAATAAAAAGTCATCTGTATAATGTTTACGGCTCTCCTCAAAGTGTACAACTACTTTGGAAAACAATTTGAAATTATACAAATAAAGTGACTAAAATGTCCATATCCCTTTACCTAGAGATTCCATGAGGTTTATACACCAAGAAGGCCACATATATTCCAAAATATGACAGAACTTTCTGTGATAAGAAAAGAATCGGAAGCAAAGTAGATGACCATTGATTGGGGAATGGCTAAATAAATTGCAGCATATAAATGTAATGTATTATCATATTCATTAAGAAATGATGAATGCAGAAAAGCACTCGTGACTTTACCAACAAGATGGAGGACAAGACATTTCCCTCTGATTGCTATGACCTCTCAACCTCTCCAAAACACAAATTATTTGCCAAAGAAAGCAACTTCAGCTGTCTCCATGATGTATGACAGTAGTGTTAAATTCAAATAGAAGTGGAGGGCCACTAAATAATACATAAGGATTCCTGTGGAGTATGTGATGACTGACTTTGAAAATTTGGTATTATCTATAATTCATTAAGTTTTCATTAATTTTGTCATACTTTACTTTAAAATATATCTTAATATGGTTCAGATTGCACTCAAGGATCAGAGACTATGTTTATCTTGCTGGTCACATCATCATAAATAATATTTTAAAAGAAAAAATGGATCAAGGAAGTAGAGGAGATATTTTATTTCTTCTGTGGAGTCATGGCTTATTCTTTTTATTTTGCAACATTCTTTGATTTTCTTAAAATTTTTTCTTGGTTCTGCCTTCCTCATTCTGCATCTGATTCTGTAAATCTTGCCATTATTCTCTGCATAAATCATTCTTCACAGCACCTTAATATTAATATTTCCATCACAAGAGACAATCAGTGTCACGGCAGTTTTGTTCTACATTATAAAAGATCTACGAACGAGTGTAGAGGAACAGAGGGAAAAGGGCAGGAAAATTTCTGGGCTTCAAATAGAGGTCAACTTCAACTTCCAGTCCCTCCCAGAGCCTTAGACATCCAAATTACAGAAATCAATTCTATCAAGCTTATAGACCTAGTGTGGTACTAAGACAGAGAACAGAGGAACAGGAGAAGTAAGAGAGGACACCAGGACAAGGAATCAAGGAACGGATAAGAGTTGGGGGTGGAGAGGGAGGTACTCCATCAAGCCTGAAAGAAAAAGAGCTCAGCACCCACCTGAGCCCTTTTCTGTTCCCTCAAAAGTCACTTGGGCAGAAACCTAACCTGGAGAACATGACTACCTAGTGTGGAAAGATGCTGACATGTTTTTTAAGACCCAGCCCCCAAGGAAATAACTTTCAGGGGAAGACAGAAAGTAAACAGCAACAGAAAATAGAGGAGGCGGGTGGAGATGGAGATTGAAATTACTGAAAATCACAAAAAAGAAAACTCAACAGATATTAACACTAACAAAAGGAAATATGGCCTCCAGATCTAATTCAGGCATCTATGAATAAATAATACAAAACCAATCATCTTTTTAAAATTATACTATGTTATGGAAAGGCTTGTTTTATTCAGCAAATTAAAAATTAAAAAAAAATGATTCTGTGGGAAACAAGGAAGGAGTTCTATTTCCACAGAGCTAAAACTCATCCCAGTTTTAGGTGATCAGGGTTGTGATCCAATACGGTCAGGTTTAAAAGGTCACAAACTTATGCACAGGCTTGATGAGCTGTTTTAGGGGCAACCTATCAGAGAGGAGAATATGAAGTCACATGGAACAACGGATGGTGGCCGGGAGTCCAAAATTTGGAACAGTATAAAGGGCTTGCTTTGGTCAGAATAAACTGTAGTCTTCCTGTAGCCTTTGTTGAGAGCTACTGGTTCATTCAGGGGGAATGAACATAATGGTTAATAAAAAGCTTTCCTGATTTCATAAGTAACGTTCTTTGTTTAGGGCGAGTTATGTTTCTCACAGTTAGGGGCTTGTTGGTTGGGCCCATTTCTAGCAATTCAACACTTGATAAGACAGAGGGCCCTGTGGAATGTGAGAACATGAAATCATAACAAGCTGTTCCTGGGAGGTTCAAAAGAAAAATGAAAATTTTTGACAGCCCCATATTTATGGCCTGCACAGTAAGAATAAAAGGCAAAATAGAAAAACTGGAATCTTCAAAGTGGGAGAACAAAGCATTGGGAATACAACCTAGAAGAAAAGGAAGAAACAAGCACATTTAAACAAAATGTGCTCACTTATGCAGGCAAAATATACTTGATCTCTAAGACAGAAGTGTAGAGACAACCTAAGGGTTTCTTGGAGGAACACCACAAAAGAAAAACACCAGAACACCTTAATGTAAGAAATAATTCAAGAGAACTGTCTAGAATTTCTAAACACAGAAAACAAAGTATCAATGGAAAGAATACATAAATAACCTCCAGGAAAAAATAAAACAAACATGAAAGCCAAAAAAAACTAAAGCTGCAAACTCCAAGACCCACAGATGTTAAATTCAACAATTCCTTTAAGAAACAAGTTCACATTTTAAAAAATAAAAGGAATTTTGAATAACACGGACTTTTCTATATGCACAAGAAAACAGTGAAGGGAATAGTATAATGTATTTAAAGAGCAACAGAGCTCAGGATGCAGCCCAAGTTGACCTACCCCTACAAATCTGAGCTTAAATGAAAAAAAAAAAAGACAGACTATCAACTGTAAAGGGGTATTTGAAATACTTGAAAAGAAAACCAGATCTAAGAAATGATTTGCTTCTTGAATACCTCAGACAACAGAAATGCAGAAGCGATGAATGAAAGCAGCAACCATTCATTCATGGTTGCTGACAACAAAGATGACAACAGCAATAGAGTGACAAAAGAAAGATTAGTAAGACAATTCTTTCTTAAATGTGGAAGTAAGATAGAGGTAGCAGAGAAGTTAGTCTATGGCATTATGAACAGAACTTGACGAAACCTTGCCTAACTACAAGTGAATCAAGATTTTTGTGGAACTACATTATAAGAAGAAAAGGGTGCATGAGGCAAAGGAGATGGGTGTTGGGGAAGTTTAAAGAGCAAGGGGATAGAGGGGAGTATGTGATATGCAGTGACCAAAAATAGGACAGGCAGTGAGGTGAAGGTTATCCCTCCTGTCTGTCAAGGTGAAGAGCCTACAGAGGAATGGGTAAAGGGGGAGGATTAAAAATAGGAGAGGGGAAAAGCTGGTAAGGCACTGAGCTTGGCATTAAGAAAACTCATCTTCACAAATTTAAATCAAATCTGTGACTCTAGGCAAATCACTTAATCCTGTCTGCCTCAATTTCTCACCTGCAGTGGAGAAGGAAATGGCAAACCATTCTTGTTACTTCTGCCAAGAAAACCCCAAGGGGTGAAGAAGAGTTGGACACAACTGAAATGACTAACAACAAAGCAAAGGGAGAAGGTTTGTGAAGGGAGATGAAGACTTTATGCTATGTGGGGTCTTGGGTTTGGTGCTTGAAAAAACTTCTTGCATTACCTGGGATGGAATTCCTTGGGGCAACTGGCTTTAGCCCTAAGGATAGATGGACAAGGACACAGGGAGAAGGTTTTGAGGTAAATGAGGGAAAGAAAGTAACCAGGGGGAGGATACAGATCAGAAGTGGTCTGCATAACCAGGCACAACATGGTAGGGAAAAGCTCCTAGAGTGCCCTGTCACAAGCAGGAATTGTCATTGTTCTAGAAGTGCATTAAAGTGAAAAAGGGAAATCAATGGGGCAAACTGTAGAAGGTGGAGGTAGAAACTGGTTAGAAAAGAGAGCACAGAATAGCTACCCCAGAAGCTCTGATTCCATGATGAATACAAAAAATTGAAACAAAAAATAGCTAATTATAGAGGTCTTAACCAGAGAATGAAAGTCTCAAGTAGACAGAAAGAAAAGCTGGATAATGAAGAAAATGAGAAAAATCTTTTCTGGAAAAGGGTATAAAAAATAAAAATTCAAAAACCAATCAACAAGACTAGCTGAAGAGGAAATCTACTTTAATTGAGAGGAAAAATATGAGTGGAAAAAGAATTATTAAAAAAAATGAGCAAAATCTCAAAGAGAAAGGGGTAACAAATGGGTGGGAAGAGTAAGGACATAAATGTTAGAAAACCAGTGGGGATAGGGCCAAAGGATTAAGTTAAAGTAACTGTAAAGACCTAATATTGTATTTACAGTAGAAAAGAAGGAGGGAATCATAACTTAGAAAAAACCATCATTAGATGCAAACCTAACACATAACCTTAAATATTAATGAATTAAACAATCCAATAAAATGAAAAAGTGACAAGACTGTAAAAGAAAACAAAACCCTACTCCTAACTGCTGCTTATAAGAAACACTTTTAAAAAAATGAAGATATATACACAAAATAAAACTGTGGGGATGGAAAAATACTTACTATGCACCAAGTAAATCTAAAAAAGCCATAGTTACAATCATTTTGATAAAGCAAAAATAAACATTCAAAAAATAAAAATGGATAAACAAGGAAACTACTATACTGAAAGGAACCATAGTCAACTAATATCAGTAATAAATGATCCAAACACTTTACAAATTCATAAAAGAAACATTAACTCAACTACAAGAAAACATAGATTATAACATGATAATGGCAAAAAGCTCAATATGGCTCTCTCAATTTTGGATAACCATAATAAAGATTTTAAAAAGGGAAAATATGGAATTAAAATTACTTGAGAAAGTAGAGATAAAAGACTTATGGTATCTTCTAAAGACTGCAAAAGAATATATATATGTTCTCAGTGCCATTTGGAACTTTTACAAAAAGTAACCAGAGCACAGAGATAGTGCAAACAAAAACAAAAATGCAGAAATAGTTAGTACATCCCCCTAGAGATCACAGAAACAATAGCTATGTGAAAGAATAAGATAATGATGAAACACACCAAAATTTCTGAGATCCAGCTAAATCACACTCCGAATTGGAAACAAAATCCCACAAAAATGATTTTAAAAAATTAAAAGCTGGTTGTTGAAAAGAATAATAAAATTGATAGATTACCTAATCTGCCTAAAGAGGACAGAAAGTAACATCAATAAAATAGTAAATGAGGTGAAATCACAACAAAAAATAGAAGAAATAAAAAGAATAATCACAATATATCTATATTATGCCCACAAAACAGGATACAAAAAAAGGAATGCCTTCAAAAAAATATAAAATGCCCAAACTACCAGAAGACAGAGATATTAAACAATTCAGTATCAGAAAAGGAAATTGATACAGCCGTAAAGGAGTTACTAAAAAAAAAAAAAATACTCCTGGTATTTATTGATGGGTTCACAGAACTTTTAAAGAACAGTAAGTTCTTTACTTAGTACTCATAATAAACTAATTATTCTTAAAAGTTGAGAAAGCATTCCACCAGAATCCTTTTATGAGACAAATGACGTCCTAATACCTACACCAGAGAAAGATAAAATACAGAAGGAAAACCACATGCCAATATTCTGGAGGGCAGGGACTATCTTTTGACTCTTTTTATAACCCCAGAATTTAGCATGGTAGTTGACACACAGGAGAGAGATAAATGTTTACTGACAGTGTTTTACTGCATACTGATTAAAAAATTTTAAACAAAACCTTGTCAGAAAGATTACAGTGATTTATCCAAGAAGTCATTTATTATGACCAAATGGGATTAAAAGATACTTCAACACTAAGAAAACAATAGACAATAAATTGTTTATCATATTAAAAATCCAAACAATCAAAATCACATGATCATTTCCACACATGCAGAAAAGGCCTTTGTCAAAGTACAGTATTCTTTTATGTTTAAAAACTCTACAAAGCAACGATGTCCACACTCCCTACTATTATGGCATAATTCCATTAAAAAAATAAAAGATAGGTAAATGAATATAAAACTATAACCACTAATTGTGCTTTTAATTTTGACACCTCTTTCTGACTTAATAATAAAAAGGATGTATGGTTTTTATCAGCTGTCTCCAAAGGAATCTCTTGTTATGTAGGGAGTAAAGCAAAGTTCTTTGTTCAATTCAAACATGAGACTGGTAGCTACTTCCAAAAGTGAAAAGGCAATATCATTTAATTCATTTCCCTGTAACTGAGAATTTTTTTAGTGTCTTCTCCCATTGTGAAGGATTATGATGTGGGGCTACAAAAATGTAACAGCTTTTTTTTTTTGGTGAATGACAGTTGTCAGCAGAAATGCATAAAGAGGTATATTCAAAAGAGGAATTAGTATGTGCTTATATATTTTTTAAAGAGACTTGGTTTTCTAAAGTTGATATTGTGAGTTACTTAAGTGAAACAGCCTGATGTTTGGAATTTTCTCAAAATAAAAAAATATATTAAACCAGGAAAAAAAAAACTAACTATTGGCTGATATTATGATGCTAGAAAAATTCTAGAGAATCAGTGAAGATATTGAGATAATAAATACCCTCAGCCAATTTGCAGGCTACAAAATAAAATCTCAAAAATAAACACTATTTCTATATATGGTAATGACAAAACTCAAGAAGCAAAAACTGAAATAGAAATTCCATTCCAAATAACTACAAAATGAACAAAATATCTGGAGACTGACTTACCAAAACAGAAAAAAATTAATATAAATTCAGTTAAAAAGGTTTTTTAAGCTTTTTAACACTATATGACTCAAATTATGAAGGAGATACAGAACTTGATAAAACAGTAACAAAAATCTTTTGGAAAAACAAAAAAATCTAGAACATCAAGGGAAATGATGAAAAGTAATGGAGATGAAGAGGAAATAGGACTTCCAGATCTCAAACTTTATTATAAACCAGTAGTCATCAAAATCATGTAGTAATGGAACACAGCAGACAAGGGAGAATCGGAACCAATGTAGCTCAATAATTCAGTGTTTGATAAGGGAAAAAACCAACAGAAGTCACTGTATATGATTTTTTAAAAAGAATGCTGGGGAGGGGGGGAACAATAAGGTAGAAATTAGGCTTAAGCCAACTTCTTATATCACATTCCACAAGACATTAGCCTCAATATTAAAGATCAAGGTGCTATAAAAAATGATGAGCAGGCTGAAACACAAAAAATAAGGAAAGATTTGCATGAAATAATGAAGAGTGAAATGAACAGAATCATGTACACAGGAATAGCAACACTATTCAAAGAATAACTGTGAATGACTAATTACTCTGCTTATTATAAATACTCAAATCAACTACAAGAACTATGAAGGAAAATGTGTGTATATAAACACACATACATATGTGCGTATGTGTTTGTGTCAAATTGTGGCCTCTAGCACAAGGTGAGGAGGGAGGGAGACAATTCAGAACTTAAAAATGTAACAAAAAAAGAAAGTTAAAAAATATTTAAAGATTAAACTACAAGAAATTAGAAAGAAGCAGAACATATATCTCTCACAGTTATGGGTGGAAGATATTTTTTCCTTTATTAATATTTTATTTTTTCCCAATTACATGAAAATACAATTTTAACATTTTTTTCCTTCAAATTTTGAGTTTAAAATTCTCTCCCTCCTCCCCATCTAGAGAAAGCAAGCAATTTGATACAGATTATATATTTGGAGTCATGCAAAACATTTCCATGTATGTCATTCTATAAAAGAAAACAGACAAAAAACCCCAAGAAAATAAAGCAAGTAAAGTAAAAGAAAAAGAATCTTTGATCTGCATTCAGGCTCTACCAGTTCTTTCTCTGGAGATGAACAGCAACTTTCTTCATAAGTCCTACAGAATTGTCTTGGATCATTGTATTGCTGAGAATAGGTGAGTTATTCATAGTAGATAAAAAAAAATACAATATTGATGTTACTATGTACAATGTTCTAGGAGACACATTCTCAAACTAGAGATGGGATAAAATGGACAACTGTGATTACATGAATTTAAAAAGCTTCTCCACAGACAAAACTAAGGCACCCAAGATAAGGAAGTGTTAAAATGGGTGAGAAAAATCTCTATCAAATTTCTTTGAAAAGATACATAAAACACACACACACACACACACACACACGCCATTCCTCAAAAGATAAAAAGGACATAAACAGTTCTTAAGAGAAATTAGCAAAGTAGCAAGATATGAAATAATACCACATAAATCATCAGCATTTCTATATGTCACAACCACATGAAAGAAGATTATACTAATCACTAATAATAAGAAAAATGCAAATCAAAAGAACTCTGAAATTTCATCTCATATCCTACAAACTGGCAACGATTATAAAAACGACAGCAGACAAAGTTGGAGGGGTTAAAGAACGATAGGTACAATACCACATTGTTGATGGAGTTTTGAAATGACAATTGTTTTTTGGAAAGCAATTTGGAATTATGTAAACAAAGTGACTAAAATGTCCATACCTTTGAGTATTTACCAACTTTATACTCCATTGAAATTCTGGACAAAAATACACCAAAATATTTATAGTGGCACTTTCTGTGATGGTAAATAGGAAACAAAGTAGATTGGGAAATGGCTAAATAAATTGTTGAACACGAATATACTGGACTATGTGCTGTGAGAAATGATACATGAACCACCAGCAAGTATTATTTGTAATGAGGATAAAAGCTAGAAACCTTCCCAATAAGATCAGGAGTGAAAAAAGATGCCCATTATCACCAATATTATTCAATATGGTATTACAAATGCTAGCAACAGCAATAAAAAAAAAGACACTTAAGTAATCAAAATAGTCAATGAGGTAATAAACTATTTCATTTTGCAGATGATATGATTTACTTAGAAAAATCTTAGAGATTCAATTAAAGATCTAGTTGAAACAATAATTTTAGCAAAGTAGTGAGATATTAAGAGATACCTCATTTAAAATAAACATATACAGCATTAATACCTGGGAGTATAACTGCCAAGACAAACCCAGGAACTAGATGAACATAAAACACTTTTTATACAAATAAAATCAGATTTAAATAACTGGAGAAATATTAATTGTTCATGGATGGGCAGAGACAATATAATAAAAATGACAATTCTACCTAAACTCATTTACTTATTCAATGATATATCAATTAAATTATCAAAAAACTATTTTATTGAACAAGAAAAAATAAAATTTGTTTTAGAACAAAAAGGTCAAGACATTAAAGAAATTAATGAAAAAAACAACACCAAAACAGAGGTTTAGAGTACCAGCTCTTAAGCTGTATTATAAGACGGTAATTATCAAAATTACCTGAAACTGTCTAAGAAATAGACGGGTTGGTGGAACAGAGAAGATGTACCATACGCAATCACAAATCATCGTAAGGACCTTGTGTTTGACAATTGTAAAGATTTAAGCTTTTGGGATAAGAATTCACTATTTGGCAAAAGAAAAACATTGTTGGAAAAACTGGAAAGCAGTCTGGCAGAAATTGAGTATAGACTAGTATCTTATCCCAGATACCAAGATTAGGTCAAAAGGGATAGATGACCTAGATATAAAGGGAGAACTCTTAAGAAAATTAAAAGAAGATAAACACATTACCTATCAGATTCATGGACAGGAGAAGAGTTTATAAACAAACAATAGAGAACACTGTGAGATGTAAAACGGATAATTTTAATTACATTAAATTAAAAAGGTTTTATACAAATAAAACCAATGTAGCCAAGATTGGAGGGTCGAAATCTGAGAAAGTTTTTACAACAGGTGTCTCTGATAAAGGCCATATATCTTAAATATATAACTTTGTTAAATTTATAAAAATGTAAGTCGTTCCCCAACTGATAAATGGTTAAGGACATACGTAGTTTGTGGAAGAAGAAATCCAAGGTACAGTCAGATGAAAAAATGCTCCAGCTCATTACTGATTAGAGAAGTGCTAATTAAAACAACCTTGGGATAGCATCTCACACCTCTCAGACTGGCAAAAATGACAGAAGAGGAAAATGACAAACGTTGTAGGATGCATGGGAAAACTGGGACACCAATACACTGCTAGTGGAATTGGTAACTGATCCAACCATTATGAAGGATAATCTGGAATTATGCCCAAAGACTAATAAAACTGTACAAGCTTTGACCCAGCAATACCACTAGCAGATCTGTTTCACAAGGTGACCAAAAAAAGAACCTATATATTCTAAAATATTTATAGCAACTCTCTTTGTGTTAGCAAAAAAACTAGAAGTCGAGGGGATGCCCATCAACTAGGGAATGCCTAAACAAGTTGTGGTATATGGTTGTGATGGAAAGCTACAGTGCAGTAAGAAACAATGATCAGGTTGATTTGAGAAAAACATGGAAGGGGGGGAGGGGCCAAGATGGCAGAGTAGAAAGACTCACATATGCTAGCTCTGAACCCACAGCCCATAATTACCTATAAAAAGAACTCCCAACAAATTCTGGAACAGTGGAAGCACAGCAATGGAGTGAAGGAGATTTCCGTTCCAGAGCCCTGAAAAACCGACCCCAAAGGTCCATCGCGCACTGGACGGGAGCAAAGCCCAGCCCTTCCCTGGCTGCATGACACGGAGAGGAACAGATCCAGCAGATCCAAGCAGGCTTCAGGGATAGAATCTCCAGCAGCCTCGAAGGTCCCTCCACTCACAGACGCACAGGTCAGTGAGAGAGACATCTTGACAAGCTGGGAGGGGAGCAGGGTATCTCCATAACTCAGGTCCCCTCGGGAGGCACCAGCAGAGGCAGCAGGCGGCCAGAGGCTCCCAGAGCAGGCAGGAGCTCAGCAGACCCTCGGGTCCATTACGGAAGGTCTCTCCATAAACCCCCTGAAAGAACTGAGCCTGGGAGGCAGCCCTGCCCCTACCTGAGCACCAGAACTAAAGCTCACATTGAATAGAAGCCAGGCCTGCCGCCAAAAGCCCTGAGGCTGAGGAGAAGCATTTGAATCTCAGACCCCAAGCACTAGCTGGGCAGATCTAGGCAAGGGTGGACAGGAATCTCAGAAGTCAAGTAACTGGCTGGGAAAATGCCCAGAAAAGGGAAAAAAACAATAAGACCACAGGAGGTTACCTTCTTGGGAAACAGATGATTCCGCCATTCCTCTCTGACAAAGAAGATCAATGCTTACCATTAGGTAAAGACATAGGAGTCAAGGCCTCTGTATCCCAAACATCTGAAATAGATATCCAATGGGCTCAGGCCATGGAAGAGTTCAAAAAAGATTTTAAAATCAAGTTAGACAGGTGGGAGAAAAACTGGGAAGAGAAATGAGAGAGATGCAAGAAAAGCATGAAAAATGGGTCAA
>CM053770.1:355944985-355965378 GCA_028658325.1 Potorous gilbertii | reverse complement strand
ACTGTTCCAGAATTTGTTGGGAGTTCTTTTTATAGATAATTATGGGCTGTGGGTTTAGAGCTAGCATATGTGAGTCTTTCTCCTCTGCCATCTTGGCTCCGCCCCCTATTACCAAAATAAAATTAAATTTCTGAACCATTTTAAAAATGTTTTATAGGTATCAGTATCATTTTTCAGGAGTTTTTATCATGTGAACTCCCAGTATTTTTGTTGCATTGTTCTATGGTTCCATATTGGTAAATGACCTAAAAAAAGCAAAGGCATTAAGAGAAATAACTGACATTCGTAGTTTACTAAGTAAGTGTTGTTCAGTTGTGTTCAACTCTTCATAATCCCTTTTGGGGTTTTCTTGGCAAAGATTCTGGAGTGGTTTGTCATTTCTTTCTCCAGCTTATTTTATAGATGAGAAAACAGGCCAATGGGCTTGGTTAAATGCCTTGTCCAGATTCAGTAAGCTTAGTAAGTGTCTGAGGTCAGATATGAATTCAGGAAGATGTATCTTCCTGACTCCAGGCTGGGCACTCCATCCACTTGGCCATCTAGTAGCTCCTCTCTTGATTTCATTCTCTATTAATTCATAAAAATTTTCCCAGGTTTCTTTGAGGAATCTATCCTTTTTACCCTTTCTTATAGTACAACTATTTCATTATGTTTCATGTGTTCATTATGTAACATAATTTGTTAATGTAATTTTCATTTGATGGGCGGGTACGCTATTTGTTTCCACTCCTTCACCATTACGAAAAGAGCCTACAATAAGTATTTTTATACATAAGTCCTTTTTTTCTTTAAGCTCTTATAGTAAAATAACTGGCTTATATAGTACAGTTAGTCCTCAGCTTTCATGTGGGTAATGTTTCTAGAAAACAACAGAAGGTAAAAAAATGTGAATGTTGATACATTGAACCTATGGGAAGGAGGAGTTAGGTTCCTGCAACCACCAAAAACTAATCTTACACTAGAATGCTGTAAATATGCTTTTCTTTATACAATTCTTTATAACAAAATATTAATTCTGATTATATGCATGGTTTTCTAATAGTAGTAATTGTGAAATAATCCATAAAGTATGAATAAAGAATAAAGTTGGTAACATTCAAAAATATTTTCCTCACTAGTAATTTCCTGGAATTTTGTGACCTTTTGTGCTAACATTTTAATTAAAAAAGCTTAATTCCAGACAGTATTCACTTTTTGTAACAGTTGGAATCTACAGTACCATAAATACTTAACTCCTTTTTGCATATGTAACAAACACCAAACCCGTGGTGAACAGTGGCTGTAGACATTTCCAGCATGAATTTTATCCTCCTTTGTTTTCTCTGTTTTCTCTTTGTATCACTGACTTTGCCTAACCTCTTTTTAGCACTGTTAATCACCCTTTCTTTATGCTCTTTACTCTAGATTTTTGGAGTACTATTATTCTCTTCCAGTTCTTCTACCTCTGTAACTGCTCTTTCTCCATCTCCTCTGCTTGATTCTCAGCCATCTGGTTCTAACTTTGTATTTCACATGGTTCTGTCCTAGGCCCTCTTACCTATCCTATTTCACTTGGTGATTTTATCAGCTCCAGTGCCGTCTATATGATGAAGTCTCTCAAATTTAACTATGCCACCCCAGCCTTTCTCCTGATCTCCAGTCTTGTATCTCTAGCTGCTTTTCTGACATCTCAGACTAAAAGTCTTGTAGATATCTTAAACTTAACATGTCCAAAACAGAACTCATTATTCCCTAAACCATTACCCCCATCCCAGCTGATCAGTTTCTGTGGAAAGCAGTACCATCCAGTCTTTCAATCTAGGAGTTTTCCTTCACTTCTCACTATCTGTTAGCCCTTGCTTGACATTACTACTGCCCTAGTTGTAGGCCTTATCACCTCACCACTGGATGTTGAAAGATGCTGGTGAATATGCCTGCCTCAAGACTCTCTCCTCCCTTCAGTGCATCTTCCATTCAGCCACCAAAGTGACTTCCCTAATGTACACGTTCCACCTTGTCAATTTCTTTACTCAATGAATTCCAGATCGCTCCTTATTACCTTCAAGATCAAATATAAAATGCTGTTTGACATTCAAAGCCCTTTATTAACCTAGCCCTCTACCTTTCCAGTCTTCTTATTCTTTAATCCTCTCCATGTACTCAGGAACTTTGGCCTTCTTTATGGCTGTAGTTAAAGATTGCTTTTCCAAACAATCAAACCATTTTATAGTTCTACCAAATAGTGCATTGGTGTGTCTTTTTTCCTTCAGTCACTTTACTGTCATTTTCCTTTTGTGATTCCTGCCAATCTGATGATTGTGAGGTAAGACATCAAAGTTATTTTAATTTGCATTTCCTTATTTGTAATTTGGAGCATATTTTTCTTATGGTTGTTGATAGTTTGCCAATCTTCTTTTGAGCCTTCTGTGTTCATATCCTGGTTGAATTGGATCTTTGTAGATTTTGAGTATCAGACCTTTATGAGTGAAAATTGCTGGAAAGTTTTTTCCACAATTAACTGTTTCCTTTTAATCTTACCCCCCTTAATTTTTTAAATAAGAAATGTTTTAATTTTATGCATAATTAAGTCCTCATTGGTATGAATAATGAATCCTATGAAGTAGATGTATATATTCAAGTTCTCATAAGTTATAGTATAGTTAATGTAAAATATGGTAATTGATTCCAGCCTAATGGTTATGGAGTTTTAATTTGAATAATTCAACCACTTATTCTCACTAATCAGTACCTAGCAGTAATTAAAATTGTACATTTTATCTTCTGTGATAATCATTTGTTTGATCATGTGTTCATCCATTCATATGTAGAAAAGGCATAGTTTTTCTTCCTGTCTTAATTCCTGTTCTGTGTAATTTCATACCTAGTTCACATTTGGAACTTGCTTTGGGATATTGTATGAGATATTGTTTTAAACCTAATTTCTGCCACTTTTCCCCAAAATTTTTATTGAATAGTAATATCTCAGTAGTTGGGAGTCTGAGTTTTATTTAGCCCTGTGTTATTTCTCTACATTGTATACATGATCTGTTCCATTGATAAACTTTTTTAAAAACCAATACCAGAGTTTTGATTGCTACTTTGTAGAGTAGTTTGAAATCTCGTACTGATGGGTGCCTTTCCTTCTCACTTTTTCCGCCCATTATTTTCACTTGAGAATCTTAACCTTTTCTTCTTCTAGGTGAATTTCATTATAATTTTTCTCTGGTCCTATAAAGTATGACCCTAAATAAGTAATTTGGGTAATAGTGTCATCTTTATTATTGGCATAAACTACTCATAACAATTTTCTTCAGTTTTTTATATTTATTTATTTATATTTCTGCAGAGTATTTTATACTTGTATGTATGTAAATATGAATATATTTTTCTTTTATGTGCTTGGTAGGTATATTCCCAAATATTTTATGCATTGTAGAATTTTTTAATGTAATTTCTCTTTCACTTTGTTTCATTTTTTTGGTAGTAATACATAAAAGCTGATAGATTTTTGCAAGTTTATATTTTGCTATTGCTGAAATTATTGATTTAATTAATTTTACTTGAATTTTCAGAGTTTTTTAAACTAGCAATTCTCAATTTTTTTATTTTTATGACCTGAGGAGTGTTACTGAGAAGTGTTATTGTATTTGAAATTAAAATTGGTAAAATTTTAAAGTGTTTTCAATTAGAAACAGCAGTCACTATTACATGTTACTATAAATAACATTTTTTGTGACAATTAGTATTTTTCAAAACAAATATTTAGTAAGAGGAGTGACAGTGTTTTATATATTTTTGAAGTGTTAAATTGTTATTTGCTTCTGATTCAATCTGTTATCTTATTTTGATTGAAGTATATGAAGAAAATTTAGCCTCACAGATACAGTCAGTTGCTCACAGAGAAGACACTGTTAATTCTTTCATTTGTTTGCTCTTTAATTTTTTTCTTATGAATTTGTGCATTTCTGTATATAAAGTGAAAGACAAAAAGTGAATCCTCTATTGTACTATAAATATATCATTTCAGTGTTTACATTTTTTTGCTTATATTTTTAAAGTATGAAACAAACTTTTCATGTTAATTTAAGAACTATCCTGCTTCTCTATGCTTTCATCTGAACTTACCTTCAGTACATTTAAAGCTGATTCAGTTTTGTTCCTTTGTTTTTAGTATCCTTGTCTTTTAAAAATAAATTTTATTGATAGCTTTTTTTTACATCACCAAAATTCTCCTATATCCTTCTCTTACCCCACCCCAAAACTATCCTGGGTAACATTTTTAAAGAAAAGAGTGGGGGAGGAATCTTCTCAATTTTTCTTTGCAGTTGTGCCTGTTCTTTGTAATTTTGCAAGTCAAATCATTTAACAAGACTTGAAATATGCAACATTCACTTTTGTTTTATGGTTGTAATTTCTAAATAGTAATTGTTTCTCCTTTACCTAGGAGCCCTGAGGGTTTTCCCCTCCCAGTTGTTTTTTTTTCCATTAAGGGGGCCATTCCTTGAGTAACTACTTACAGAAGCCTATGAATGGGTGTATCTCACTCAAAGTGAGAATGTGGTTAAGATCCTGAAAGGGCAAGGGTCTCCCATTGCATCTTGGGCCATCTCCAGCCATCCTGATGAATTTCAGGCCACTAGATCCAGATGGCTCAGGAGAAGAAAGTGAGGTTGATGACCTTGCACAGCCCTCCCTCACTCAAATCAATCATCGGCAAGTCATATCATCTTGTTATCATGGTCCTCTTCAAGAACAAAGGACAAACATAACAACTTGAACTGAATCTTTCTCTGCTTCTTTACGTTCATCATTGTTACATCACAGCAATAATGTTCCATTACATTCATATATGCCACAGTTTTTTTAACCATTCCCCAATTGATGGGCATCTATTTCATTTTAAGCTTTTTGGCTGTATCAAAAAATGCTTAATAAAGTAAATAAAATAAATTTAAAAAAATAAAATAAAAAATATTTTAGTGTATTTGAGGCCTATTAGTTGATTATCTGGGTCAAAGGGTATGAACATTTATTCATTTTTTGACATTACTATTGCTAAGCCATTCTTTACTACACTCGGACCCCACATATTGTCCCTCCCATGCCCCATTAACCAAGAAGAAGTGGGGGAGATTTTTTAAAAATTGAGTCAAGCAAAATGCATTTCCCCCAGGAACCATGAGACGTGATTGGTTACTGCTCTAGCCAGAGTTCTTAAGTCTTTCTTGTTAAAAATAAATATTTATGTGTGTAGAATTTTATTTTTTCCCCAGTTACATGCAAAAAACAATTTTTAGTATATTTTTAAATTTTTAAGTTCTAAATTTTTCCCTCCCACTGTCTTTCCTCCCCCCTTAGAAGGCAAATGCTTTGATAAAGGTTATACATGTGCACTCATGCAAAACATTTCCATTAGTTATATTATAAAAGAAAACCCAGACACTGCCCCCCAAAAAAACAAAATAAAAAAATGTTTTAAAAAGTATACTTCTGTATGCATTCAGACGCCTATCAGTTCTTTCTCTGGAGGTGGATAGCATTTTTCCTCGTAAGTCCTTCAAAATTGTCTTGGATCTTTGTATTGCTGTGAGTGGCTAAGTCATTCACAATTGATCACCCTGCAATGTTGTTGTTACTGTGTGTAATGTTCTGGTTCTTTTCACCTCACTTTGCATCAGTTCATATAATTCTTTCCACCTTTTTTCTGAGAGCATCCTTCTTGTCATTTTGTATACATTCGTACACCACAAGTTGTTCACCCATTCCTCAATTGATCACCATCCCCTGAATTTCCAATTCTTTGCCCCTACAAAAAGAGTTGCTGTAAATATTGTTATATATATAGGTCCTTTTCCTTTTTGTTTATCTCTTTATGATGGGAACTTTTAGTATTAGTATTTCTGGGCCAGAAGGAACATGTATGGTTTATAGCCCTTTGGACATAGTTCCAAATTGCTCTTCACAATTGTTGAATAAGTTCACAACTTTCCAAACAAAGTATTAGTGTCTCAGTATTTCCACATCCCCTCCAACATTTATTCTTTTCCTTTTCTGCCATATTAGCAAATCTGATAGGTGTGAGGTGGTATTCAGAGTTGTTTTAATTTGTATTTCTCTAGTCAGTAGTAGAACATTTTTTTCATATGACTATAGATAGCTTAGATTACATCATCTGAAAGCTGCCTTTTCATATCTTTTGACCATTTATTAATTGGGGAGTAGCTCTTATTCTTACAAATTTGACTCAGTTCTCTATATATTGGAGAAATGAGGCCTTATCAGAGGCACTTGCTGTAAAACACATTTTCATTTATGATTACTGTGCACTTACCTCCATGGTATCCCATTTCTTCCTTCCTTTCTTTTCTTCCTCTTCCTCTTCCTCCTTCTTTCATTTCCTTTCCTTTTACCCTGTCTACCCTCAAAAATGTTTTGTTTCTGATTACCACTATCTCAATCCAGCTTCCCTTCTATCTCCCTGCATTCTGTTGTCCCCTTTCCCTCTTTACTTTTCTGTAGGGTAAGATAAATTTCTATAATCAACTGATTGTGTATGTTATTCCCTCTTTGAGCCAACTCCCATAAGAGTAAGGGTTAAGTGTTCCCCTCCACTCTAAAACTCTTTCAAGTCAGATCATTTACCCCATTCTACCTGTCCCTTTCCCTTCTCCCAATGCATTACTCTTTCCCACCCCTTAATTTTATTTTTTTAGGAATCATCTTATCATATTCAGCTCACACCCATGCCCTTTGTCTATGAATATTCCTTCTAATTGCCATAATAGCATTTTTTCAAGTATCATCTTCCCATATAGAAATGTTAAAAAGTTTAACCCTTATTGAATCCCTTACCTTTTCTCCTTCCTGTTTACCTTTTTATGTTTCTCTTGAGTCTTGTCTTTGAAAATCATATTTTCTATTTAGCTCTGGTCTTTTCATTAGGAGTGCTTGGAAATGCTCTATTTGAGTGAATATCAATTTTTTCCTTGAATCATTTAGAATCACCCCATCATACTCAGCTCAGCCCAAGACTTTCTTTCAGACTATCCAAATGGTGATGACAGTCATAAAAGTACTGCTAACATTTTCATATATGTGAAGTAAACAATTTGACTTTGAATCCCTTGGTCTTAATGTTTACCATATATTTCTCCTGGATGTTATATGTTGGATTTTCTCATAAGTCCTTTGAGTTTGTCACAAATACCTGAAAGTCTTTCTGTTCATTAAATGTGCCTTTTTTTTTTCATTCAGGATTACATTTAACTTTGCTGGGTATATTTACCTTGGTCGTAACACCAACTCTTTTGCTCTGTGGAATATAGTGTTCCAAGACCAATGGTCTTTCAACAAAGTAGCTGCTAGGTCTTGTGTAATCCTTATATAGCTCCATGCTATTTAAGTTGTTTTGTTCTTGTTGCTTCCAATATTTTCTCCTTAGTCTGAGACCTTGGAAACTTGGCTATGATATTTCTGTACGTTTCCCTCCCTCCCATGATCAATGGGTTTTTTTTCTTTTTTTCTATTTTGCCTTCTTGTTCTAGAACTTCAGGGCAGTTTTCCTTGTTAATTTCTTGTGATGTTGTATCAAGATTCTTTTTTTCCAATCTTAATTTTCAGGTAATCTATTATATTATTTCACCTTTTTCTGTTCTCCAGATGGGTTTTTTTCTGATGACGTGTTTCACTTTTTCTATTTTTTTCCATTCTTTTGATTTTGTTTTATCACTTCTTGGGGTCTTAAAATGTCATTAGCTTCCCTTTGCACAATTCTAGTTTTCAGGGAATTATTTTCTCCCTGCAGTTTTTTTATTCTTTATTTCCAGTTGATTGACCTTTTCATAATTTTCTTGGTTGCTCTCATTTTCCCCCCTAATTTTTCCTCTATCTCTTTTAAAGTCCTTTTTAAGTTCTTCGAAGAATTCTTTTTGTACTTTGGACCCAGTTGACATTTCTCAATGAAAATGGAATGACTTTTTAGCTCCATTATCTTCCTTTGAATATGAACCTATACCTTCTCTATTCCTTTAGCAACTGTCTATGGTTAGGTTCTTTCTCCTTTTGTGTACTCATTTATTTCATTAGCAGCTAATAGTGTAATCAAGTTCAAGTCCCAGTATCTGGGGAATGATGCTTCAGGACTCAGGTCCTTCTCACTGTTATTTTCTGAGGTTCATCTGGGGACCCAACTCGGCTTTTTCATTTTCACTCCTAAGCCATGACTGGGACCACACTTTTTCTGCAAATGATCTTCCTCCCCATGGTCCCTCTTTGTCCCAGAACTAAAACCAGGAACTCTGCTCTCCTGTAAGTGTCCACAGTCAGTATGGTCCCCGCCCCTCATTGTTGCACTCACTAGGTGTGTGCAAGCTCCTTTGCCTCTGCAGCCACAGGTCAGAACAGTTGTGTTTGGCATCCCACGGTAGTGGAAGATTCTTCAGTCTTTCCTTCTCAGCAGGCAGACCCCTATATTGACTGGGAGATGAGTGTTTCTGAGACTGAGGCTGCCTACCCACCGCAGCTGCCCCCAGGGCTTATTGTTTGTTGATTGTACAGAGTCAGCCTGGGGGCCTGCACTTCACTCAGGCAAAACCTCTGCTCCCGGAGGTCAGGAGGATAACTACCTTACCTTGTGTTTATTTCTGCTGCATTGAGGCAACCTTCTTTTTTTTTTGTAGAGAAAATTTGGAGAGCCAAACGTTTTCTTTCCTATTTGGCCATTTTTCCAGAATCCTCTCTCTCATTTCTTTCCCCATTTTTTCCTCTTCCTCTGTATTTGAGTTTGAAAATCCTTTTTGAGCTCTTTTAGGAGAAATCTTTTGGGGCCTAAGATAAGTTCAGAAAGCCTCTTTGAGGCTTTGGATGTAGCGATTTTGATTTTGTTGTCCTCATCTGAGTTTGTGTTTTGATCTTCACTTTCACTATAGTAATTTAAAATTGTCAGGTTCTTCTCCTCTTCCTTCTCTTTCTCTTCTTTTCCTTCTTCATTTTTTCCAACCTATTTCTTTGACTTAAAGTTTGACTCTGCTCCCAGTGTGGAAGGGACACTGTCCCAAGCTTCATGTTTTTTGTGTAGCTGTTTTCAGAGCTAGTTCTACAGATCTGTAAAGTTTCAGTTCTTCCAAGGTAGTATAAGAATAGGTGTATTTATTACTTTGCTAACCTGTGCTCTTCTCTGTGAGCACCCTCTTTTCCACTCTTGAACTATCGCCAAGGACCCCACTCTCCTGTGAGTACAAACTCATGTGCTAGTGCTCCTTCTTGCCCTGAGAATGCCACCCCAGGACTGCAGTTCTAATCCACATGTAGTTAAAGCAACCAAGTCCTGCTTCCAGTGCTAGCAAAGGGTTCCCCTATAATCTCCTTATGACCAGTTTTCTTATCCCCTTACCTTCTATGGGCTTAAAGCTCTGGAAGCCACTGCTAGAAATTCAGATGCCCCCAGGACCTGCTGGTGTCTTGCCAGTGTGTTACTTGTGCAGGACTGTACTCCACTCTCAGCCAGGTGCAACAGACCTTTCTTGCCAGCCTTCTTAGTTGTATTGGAAACTTATTTTATCCTGTCTTTCTGTGGGTTCTAGCACTCCAGAATTAGTTTTGAGATGTTATTTAAAGTTGTTTGGAAGGAAATTTGAGTGAGTTCTTTTTCTCCAGAATCTTGACTCTGTCCCTATGGGAGGGTTCTTAAATCTTTCCCAGTTGTTTTTTCTTAGCAGTAGCTGTAGACCTTGTGTAAATTATACTGCTTATGGGTTTCTCTAAAATCATCTCTTATGTCATTTGTGACAGCACAGTAATATTCCATTTCATGCATTTCACTAATGTTCAGTCATTTCCCAGTTGTCTAAGATACAATGTATCCATCCCCAACCCTACCCCCAATAAATTCCACTTTTATGATTAAGAAATTGGTTTTACTTGTAACTGTTCCCTCACCAGTGTCCAGTTCTGCTTTTGTTTCAAATATTTCTACACTAGTTTGTGTGTGTTCAACTCTGTTGCCAGACAAGTGGGCTTTCTCTGCTCTCCATCTGCCCCACTTTTTCACCATTTTCTCCCCCTTTCTATACTAACATACTCATCTTTTTACCCTATCTTCTATTTCCTCTCTTCAGACCCTCAGAATAGCACCAGTGCACCTTCAAGTGTTGTTGACCTTCTTTAAATTAATCAATACCCTTTGAAAAGATACTTGTTCTTTCTCCACATTAAAGTGTCAACACAATAGCAACATTCAATTCTTTCCATTTGCTTAGATAAATTTAGCTTTTGAGGTTTTTATGAACTCTTGTGTTGGTACTTCCGATTCTCCACTCAACGTTGACCTTTTCATCAGTAAATGTTTGAATGTCCCCTTATCCTAATTTTAAAGGCTCTTTTTTTCCCCTTGTGAGGGGATTATACTTGGCTTTGCAGGGTATATTATTTTTGGTTATAAAGTCTGTCTTTTATTCATAGTCAAAACAAACTTCCATTTGGATCATATCCAAAAATGCATGTCTTATTTTGCACATTGAATACATCACCTTTTAGGAGATGGGAAGCATTCTTTTATCATTAATCCTCTGCAGTAGTGATTGGTCATCCCTCTTTAAAGTTTTTAAGTCTTTCAGAATGGCCTGTCTTTACAATGTTGTTGCCCTATAAATTGTTCAACCCTTGTTTTAATTGCTTCATTCTATCTTTTTTATATGTCTTCTCGATTTTTTTAGAATGACTAGTATTTATGTAGGGTTGTAAGTTTTGCAACATATTCTACATTATCTAATTTGATTCGTACAGCTATACTTTGAGATAAATGTTATTATCTCCATTCTACGTATCAGGAAATTAAGATTGAATGAGATTTGTAATTTGCCCAGGGTCACCCAGATAGAAAGGTTTTGTGTCAGTATTTGAACTCTTGTCTTCTGACACAGTAAAAAAAAAAAAAATAGTAAGGTAAAATTGGAAGATTCAGTAAAATTGGAAAAGTAAGTAGAAAGTGTTATGTTTATTCAAGATTGTCAAGCCAAACTTGTTTTTAACATTTTTAGGTCTTATATTAACAGATTAGGAAATATGAGTTATAGCAGAAATTTTTTCTTATTCAGCCTAGTGACAGTTTTGTGGAAAGTACAATTTTGGTCATAGATATGTAGTTAAAAATTCTGCTGCCTCGTTGTAGTCTGAAAGTGACCCTGCATGCTTGAAGGGTATGTCAGCAGGGTACAAATTCTGAGAAGTCCTACTAATTTGGAATGGCTTTGAGTCTGGACAGTCAAATTGTTTTTCTTTTCTTGAAGAGCCAGGCTACATTAGTTTAGAAAAACGCATAATCAGATGTGATTTTTTTTGGGGTGGAGGAGTGACAGCAAAATAACTATTTAAACTACTAAAGTAGACTTTCACAAAATATTATGCTAATAGAAGGACTATCTCGTCAATTAAATCATTGATCTAATTTATGTGATAAACCAGAACTCTTCTAAAGGAGTAGTAGTCTTTGAGAAATTTTTTCTTAACTAATTATTTGACAAAAGCTGATAGAAAAATTGGAAAACAATATGGCAGAAACTAAGTATAGACCAACATCTTAACGCTGTATACCAAGATAAGGTCAATATAGGTACATGATTGAGACATAAAGGCTGATACCGTAAGTACATTAGGAGAGCAAGGAATAGTTTACCTGTCAGATCCATGGAGAAGGGATGAATTTATGACCAAACAAGAAATACAGAGGATCATGAAATGTAAGATGGATACTCTTGATTTTGTTAGTTTTTGCACAGAGAAAACCAATGCAGCTAAGATTAGAAGGAAGCAGAAACTGGGAAAGTCTTTACAGCAAGTGTCTCAGATAAAGGCCTAATTTCTCAAATATATAGAAAACTGAAACTGAGTTAAATGTATAAGAATACATTCCATAATTGATAAATGGTCAAAGGACATGAAATAAAAACTATTTATAGTCATGAAAAATGCCCTAAATCACTATTGATTAGAGGAATGAAAATTAAAATAACTCTGAGGTACCACCTCACACCTATCAGATTGGCTAACATGACAGAAAAGGAAAATGATAAATGTTGCAGAAGATGTGGGAAAGTTGGGGCAGTAAATGCACTGTTGGTGGAGTTGTGAACTGATCCAAACCATTCTGGAAAGCAATTTGGAACTGTGCCCAAAGGGCAGTCAAGTTGTATATACCCTTTGATCCATCAATACCACTTCTAGGGTCTGTATTCTAAAGAGATCATTAAAAAGGGAAAAGGACACACATGTACAAAAAATATTTATAGCAACCCTTTTTGTGGTGGCCAAGAATTGGAAATTGAGGATATGTTGGGCAATGGCTGAACAAGTTGTGGTATATGAATTTCGTGCAGTACCATAGTTTTATAACAAATGATAAGCAAGCTTGAGTTCAGAAAAGACTTGCACAAACTGGTGCAAAGTGAAGTGAACAGAACCAGAACAATATTGTACACAGTAACAACAACATTGTATGATAATCAGCTATTACTGACTTAACTCTTCTCAGCAATACAATGATCCAAGACAGTTTCAAAAGACTCATGATGGAAAAGACTGTCCACATCCAGAGAGAGAACTGGTGAAGTCTCGATACAGATTGGAGTATACTATTTTTGCTTTTTTTTTTTTTTGGTAGTTTTTTTCTTTTGTTTCTTCTATTACAATATGACTTTTATGTAAATATATTTTACATGATTGCACATAGGTAACCTATATCAAATTGCTTAGTCTTTGAGGGAGGGGGAAGATTTGGAACTCAAAATTTTATTTTAAAAACTTAATGTTAATTGTCTTTACATGTGATTGGAAAAAATAAACACTGTTTTTTAGGAAAAAATTCTTAAAGGGGATTATAGTTTGAATGAGGCAAATAAATGAAACACTAAAGAAAAAATTCATATTTTAGTCAGTAATTTAACTTCTTTTTCTACCAAAATTTCCTGTCCTTTGTACGTCATCTATCAAAGAGAGTGTGAAGGGAAATTACTGAAATGTAAGGAAAATAACAAGTGGGAAAAGGGGAGATAAGTAAAGGACCTGGAAACCATACACTGATTTCACATTGATTTGTCCTTTACCTTGATGGATTTATTTCAATTTATTTTCATTTCAGCTTTGACTAGATCACAGTTCAAGAAGGATGGAGGATTTAAAAATAATTGGAGCTTCGATGATACAGAAGAAAGTGAAGGAGATGCAGAAAAAGAGTAAGAATGTTTTTTAATCTAAGTTCAATGTCTTAAAAAGTTTTTCTTTGATTAAACATACAGTTCACCAAATGTACTACTTCTGAAGCAAATTCAATTTTTAAGAACAAAATATTAATTGTCTTTTAGGAGACCATCTCTGTGGGACTGGGAGAGTGAGGGAAGTTATAGGCAGTGGTTTACAATACAAAGCAAAAACAATAAAATAAAAGAAAGAAGAAGAGCATCAATGAAACATTAAAAACATGCACAGAAGAGAACTGAAGTTCAAAAGGCAGTTTTATTATTAGCATTTAAAATGTAATAGTTATTTTAAAGTTAAAGGACCAGAAGTTTACAGTTTCATATTCACTGGTCTTTTCTTTATATATTGAAATATTCACGTGAAAAAGTAATTCACACATTATCTTTTAGTACATTTTTATTTTAGATCTGTCGGCCGCCACCGATAGAATTTAGTCTAAAGTTAAGTCTTAGTTGAGGAATCTTGAGTTAAAAGTTTTTTTGGTTTATTCTAAGGCCAGTTTTGTTTTTATACATTATTTTTAATACTAAAATTATATGAGGAAATCTTCTGTTTTTTAAAATTCAAAAATCAGGTAATAAGGAAAAAGTATGGGTCTTCCATCAGAGTGTAATAGAAAATGTACATCATGGTAACTTGAATTTCTTATCACATTTAAGCACATGAAGGAGAAATCATTTTCTGTGTGTGTGTGTGTGGTGTTGTTGCTAAGAGCACCATTTTAAAAGAACATGTGTTTTTTATATAAGGTATGCCTTTTCTTACAAAGAACAATTGTAAGAAAAATACTGAGTCAGCAACCTATAGAGAAAAGATACTAAGATGACCAAAGCTGTCCATTTTACAGCCTTTCACTTTTAGATATGACTGAGAATTTTGAGGTTCCTATCTGAGGAGTCCTGATGGATGACTGTTTGGTCACTAGTGGACAACTATATATTATCTTGATGTGACTTGACTGTGACAAATTTTGGTTTTTTTACCATCAGTTAGAGATGCATTGTTTTACAGCAGGGGACCCTACTTTGGAGCAGTAGGATGAATCCTTTTTGGGGAAATGATGTAAAAACTCCAGTTTATTGAACCATCAGTTAAACAAAAGTACATAGATGGAGTATAGTCTTAACTGTGATACTTTTCTGTCACTTCCAACATTAGGTCACTTTGCCATTTTGAAAATTTATTTTTCTTGCCATATAATTTGAAGCATTTTAACTAAACTCTAAGAGTCTTTCCAAATATAAATGCTAATACTCCTATGTGGTGTTTTTGAGTAGGATTCTTTTATGAAGATATGACTAACAGTTAAGAGAAACAATTCACTCCAGGAATTTTTAGAACAAATTTTCACATTCAGCTAAATCTTCTATTCTGTGTGAATAGAACAAAGTCTGAGTTTACTTATAAAATAGGGGATTGGACAAGACAGTCTTTTAGCTCTAAGGCTATGACTTAACTACAATTCTTACAGTGTGTTGAACTGAGGTACTGTGGCTGTAGCTTGTAGCTGCTTCTTAAGAACGAGCCCAGCTTATTGTAGCAAATGTTAATTACCTTTGGACTGACCTCACAGTGATTTTTTGACTGTTGCAAGCCCTGAAACAAATAAACAATTTATAATGACCCTCAGTCCTCATTATCCCTGTACTATTTTTTCTCAGGCAAGTCATTTAAAACCATTCTGATCCTCTTTTTCCTCATCATTAAATGTGGGCTCTGGACTAGATGGCTTTTGAGGCCTCTGAGTTTTTAGGCACTAATACCATGGTTTTTTAGTCTTCATGTAGAGCTACTGCTGGAGGAACTGAGTGATATTGACCTTTACTTTTTTGCTGTGAGAACATAATAATGGAAGGATGATCCATTGGTTCTTGGAGAGGAGATCAAGTTGTTGCTTACAGAAACAAAAAGGATCTTTCATTGAATGGGATACTTGGTCACCTCATATTGCTATGTTAGCTTTCAAACATTTACCAAAGGCCACTATGAAAATAATTGTTGCTTATGTGCTGATAAACAATATCCATTACAGGAAATGAGGATGTAGAGAAATTTCAGAAGGATACAATTAAGACCCACGTATTAAATCAATATATGCTTTAATGCCCAGAAAATTCAGAGCAAATGCAGAATAAGGAACAGTGGTGTAAATTATGTTGCAAAACATGCTTTAGGAATAAGACATGAGGAACTAAAGAATGGCAGACAGTGAAGTATCACACTTATGTAACATGAATACTTTATTCAAGAAGGCCATTAAGAGGTACAAAAATGGTGATCAGTAAAAGACATCATTCCAGAAATATCTTGTAGTTTATACATCAGAAATGATTGATAGCCTGCGTGGGAATTTATATCTGAATGAGCTGCTTGCTAGGGCAGTAAGTCATAGCATTGATTTGTTAGATGAAAGACTCAGCATGCTACAATATGAAGACCATTAGCTCTAGAATAGAAGGACACATGAATTCCATCTGTCAACAGTAGCCTACAGCTTGACTTACATAGTTATAAATATAATACAGATTAAGGTACAGATTCACAAGATGTAGTCATTGGGACAAGATTTGAAGAGAAAAGTGTGGCATCTCTCTGATAATATGGGGAAATGCAGCATAGGTTTTTGTGGTACCTGAGGTAGACCTTGAAGAGAGAAAAGGACTTATGATAGGTAGAAATGTACAGAGGAAATTTTTAGGAATGGTGAGGATAAATGGAGTAGTTCAAGGGGAATGCTGTGAAGTAAGAAAGATAGTGGATAGCTGGATGATGAAAGACCTTGAATGACAGAGGAGTTCTTTATCAGATATATAATGGATGGACCAGGAACTATTATAGGTTTGAGGTTTTTTATCAGGAAAATGAGGTGCCTTACACTCATAATCCTGTGAGACTGACTTCCTTGCCTATTTTTCAAACAAAATACTCCATCTCTCCCCACTCTGGACATTTTCACTGGCTTTCCTCCATTCCTGGAATGCTTTCCCTCTTCACTACACTTCCTGGCTTCCCTCAAATCTCAGCCAACATTTCACCTTTGGTGAGATTTTTTTCCAGCTTCTATTAAGGATAATGCCTTTCCTCTTATGAAAGCAAGTATTCTAATTTATCATGTTAAAAGCTTTTATATACACAGTTGTTTTTATATTATTGTCTCCCCCTTTGGGATATAAGCACCTTGAAGTCAGGGACTGTTTTTGTCTTTCTTTATACCCCTAGCACAATGCCTGGCACATGGAAAGCACTTAGTAAATGCTTGTTGACTGATCAGTACATTAGGAATATTATTTGGCCGGAGTGTGAAAGTTGAGTCATACATATGTGTATATATGTACATGTATGTATATATTTGCTTGCTTTTTGCATTTTGTACATACTGTACTGTCTTTTCCATGACTATCTATTTAGCATAAATTTTAGTTTACAAGTAACTGCTCTCTTACATGCTGCCAGTTATATTTCATCTCTCTCCTAGGGTTCTTTGGTACCAGAGGCGTCCAGTCTCTCTGCTACTAGCTCCAGGCCCCATCAATTGTATTCCCCTCATGTTAGGGGATCTTCTACATACAAGTTCCATTTAATCAATTTATAGATTAGCTTTTACAAAAGAATATTTACTTCAAAAGTGTATAGTAAGAGAAGATATACAGATTCCTCTTCATAACTGAAGGCATATGCACATTTAATCCTCCCCTCACTCCCAGTCTCTATGGGAGTAGTTGTTCTCATATAATATAGTCCCACCAAGTTCCAAGTCTTACTTACTTTTGGCCCTGCTTGGTTACACACTTGCACGCACATACACACACACTTACACCCACACACACACACACACACACACACACACACACACACACACCTCTACCTTGGGCTCAAGTAAGCTTCTCAGGGTTTCCATGATGGACTGACTGCAATATCCTTTCTCATTCCTGCCTCCAAGGTGGACGTGGCTGAGTCATAGTACAGAAAATACACTGCCTACACCTACAACTGAAGAAGACAAAATCAAAAAAACACAGGACCTAAAAGGGAGAGGGAAAACTATTTTTTCACTTAACTTGGTTCTATTCATGGTACCCATGCTTGAGGGGAAATACACAGTCTTCACCTCCTTCCTTAGATCTACTGTATGCTATCCAGAAAGAGACAAGATACTCTAGGTCTGGTAGATTTAAAGGCAGAGCCAATAGAAAAGTATTCTCCCACCCACATGGTAGGGGAATCCAGAATGACTTCTTCCAGAAACAGATCCCTCCGTCATAGGTGATTTGGACATGTGGTGAGGCCTTGTTACATATGCCAACCTATTGTTTTAAGTAGAAAAGGGTTTTACTGTTTTCATCTATCCAAGCAAATAAAATGGTTCCAGAATTTTTTTTTTAATTGGGGCAACAAGGATTTAGAGCCTAGGAGAATTACAGGAGTCACTTCAAAGGTGGAAAGGATATATAGGCTATATATGGTGAAGGTGTTAAAGTATCTAGTATGTATGGTCAGTGTGATGGTATGTGAGAGTTGTAGGAATACTACAGGTTCTGTTGTTAAAAATGTGAAGTCCCTTTTCCAGAAATTTGAGTTTGCTTACTGGAAGCTGTTGGAGTGATTTATGGTGATACCAATGTGAACTATAGTTAATGCTTGATGAACTTTCTCACATTATTTATGATGGAAGGTAAAAATGCAGAGTAACAGAAAAGAGAAAATTGCAAGTGTTAAAAGTTTAAATGAATGTTGAGTCAATATTGAAAGGAAGGAAAATGTAGAAAATAGTGAAATTATAAAAGTGAATATGTGAAACATAAGTAGAATAGAGAGTAAGGATGAAACACGAACCTCTCTTTATTTGCCAACCAGCTAAATTAGTTTTGAACATCTTTGCACCCATTTTTTTGAAGGCAGACTGTCATTTAAAAATTTTTATTCCTGTCATTGAACACAGTGTCTGATGTGGGGCAGGTGCTTAATAAATATTTCTTGATTGGGTGAATGAGCACATGTAAAGTATATGTTGATTAAAAAATAAGTATGTTGTCACTGTTTGAGGTTGCTCCTCTCCCTCCTCAGTTGATCCAGTGCTGTAGTCCTTACTTTACAGAAGAGGAAGCTGAGAAAGTAATGATTTACCCAGAATTACACAGAATTCTGGTCTTCCTGATTCCAGGTGTAGCACTTTATCCATTGCACTACCTAGCTTCCTATAAATACAAAGAAATAGTACAAAGTAAAGGCAGAAAGGTATTAAAAAAACAAAACACAGTCCTTGCTCCCCTCAAGGGACTTTAAACTTTTTAAAAAGTTTATCCCATTTGTAAAGTTTTAGTTTCTTTCCCTGCCGCACCAGCTGCCTTCTCATTCTTCCTGCCCCCAGAGAAAAGAAAAATAAAAACCAAAACCTTTGTAACAAATAACTCATAAACAAGCAAAACAAATTATCACATTGGCCATAGCAAAAAAAAAAAAAAAGGTCTTATTCTGTATCCTGAGTACATCACCTCTCCGTTAGGATGTAAAGAGTATGCTTCATGATCAGTTTTCTGGAAATTGGTCATTGTAGCTTTCAAAGTTGTTCTAACATTTTGAAGTTCATAAGAGCTTTGAAGTTCTTATGTCTTTCCAAGATGTTTGTTTTTACATTGTTGATCTGTATCCATCACTTCATCATTATTCTATTATATTCTTATACCATAATTGTTCAGTGATTGGGCACCCACTTCTGATTCTTTACCACTTTGAAAACATTTGCCATGTTTTTGTACATATGGGCTCTTTTTCTTTTTGATCAGTTTGGGAGATAGGCCTGGAAGTGATATAGATGAGTTAAAGGGTATATACAATATATTAGTAAATTTTGGAACATAGTTTCAAATTTATATGATGCCTGTACTAGTATACAGCTCCATCAAAAATATATTAATATGCCTCTTTTCCCAAAAGGGGCTTGTATTGTGATCAACAAGACAACATATGTATAAATTGATATATCAAGGTGCTTTCAGATTAGAAACACCTGAGGACACTGGGGACACCTGAAGGTGGCAGTACTTGAGTCTTTAATCTTACCTCAGAATCTCTTATTGGTGTTAGCATTAAGAACAGCAAGTAGGCCAACATTACAACCATGGATTAATGCAGAGCAGAGTAATAGATGAGAATACTAGAAAGACTGGGGCAGCCAGAATGTGGAGAATTTTTTTTTAAATAAATTTTTATTAATAGTTTTCACCTTCATCAAAATTTCCCCCACTATTCCTCCCTTGCACCCCTTCCAGAGAACCGCTCCATATAATAGTATTATTTTTTACAATAAGTTTTATTGTTGTCTTCTGTTTCTTATTATAGTTAACCCCAGTATCTCTTCCTCTCTGCCTATTAGAGAGCCATCTCATATAACAGATAGTGGGTTTTTTTAAGGAAGGAAGAGTCAGTACAATTGATTAGTACTTGGAAAAAGCCCCAAAAATGTGTAATGTGTAACACCTGAGGACCTCCTACCTCCACAAAAGGAGAGTGAGTTGAGGGAGTATCTTCTCACCTCTTAATTCAAGTCATGCATTATCTTTATAATTTTGATGCATTAATTTAACATGGAGATGGATGTTATTTACATTGTTGGTAGCTGTGTATATTATTTCTGTGGCTCTACTTCACTCTGCATCAGTTCATATAGAACTTTCCATGATTCTGTCTTTATTAAATATATCATTTTCTTTTAAATTTAATTCAATTTATTTTTTGTTACATTTTAAGTTCCAAATTATATCCCTCCCTCATATATATATGTATATATACATATATATATGTAAAACCATATTATGCATACTTGTATTATCAGTTTTTCTCTGGAGGTTTAGGGTCTTCCTTCATAGATCCTCTATAATTGGCTTGAGTATTTACAATATTCAAAATAACTTGATCATTCATAGTTATTCTTCAGACAGTGTTACTGTTACCATATACAACATTCTCTTGGTTCTACTCATTTCACTCCACATTATTTCAGGCATGTCTTTTCATGTTTTTCTTATTTTGCCCTCTGGTTCTAGAATATCAGGGCAGTTTTCCTTGATAATTTCATGAAGGATGATGTCTAGGCTCTTTTTTTGGTTATGGCTTTCAGGTAGTCCCATAATTTTTAAATTGTCTCTCCTGGATCTATTTTCTAG
>CM053770.1:355905882-355944485 GCA_028658325.1 Potorous gilbertii | reverse complement strand
GAAAGGAGGGATGATAGAAGAGAGGGCAGACTGGTGATAGGGGAAATTAGAATGCTCAGTGTACTGGGGTGGAGGGAGGGGACAAATGGGGAGAAAATTTTGGAACCCAAAATTTTGTGAAAATGAATGTGAAAAGTTAAATAAATTTCTATTAAAAAAAATTTTGGTAATATACTTTAACATTTTAGAGAGACTTTTAATATCTAATATCCTCTTGCGGTTGTACCATCACAAAACAATGTGGGTAGATGGTTATCTACCCCAAAAAGATCTTACAAAAGTGATTTTCTTCTTAGTTTCCAGAAGAAGTAACAAAGCCAACTTAATTGCCATATTAATTAAAGCAAATCATGATAAATAATGTCAAACATAGTTTTATTTGGCTTTGAAGTGCACTATAGGATTTTTGTAGTAGCCTATCACTTTTCTATGTTTTGTTCCCAAGTGTGTTTATTAAAATGTGTTTCACAAAAGCCAAAATGTTTGTGTGACATAAAGCTGAAAAAGGAAGTGTAAGTGGGATTGCCATTCATTTCTATAAGTGGTTTCTTCATCTATTATAAACTCCTTGAGAGTAAGGGACATTTCTTACACCAGGGTTTAAGAAATCCTAGCCATCAAGTTATTGTACTAAAGCACAACTAAATCATAGCACCAAATATTTGGGATTCATTCTCATCCGCAAATAAAGAAGTATCATTTGCTGAGATTATGTTTTACTATCACTTGAAAAGAAGTAAATAGTCCTGTTTGGTATCATGTGGTGCAAGAAATATTGCAGGCTAGTCTTGGAGCTTCTCTGAGACTTCAGCAACTCCAGATAGTTCAGCCTATATTTGAGTTCTATTCTATACAAAGGACTAGATGGCTATCAGTTATGGTCTAGAAAAATCTTGATTAGGTTCTCAGCTTTTGCTAGATCCTCTTGATTTTCATCAGCATTAACTCATGACAAATTTGTAGTTACATTGTTTATTGTGCTGATACGATTAAACTAAAGAGAAAGGGAGGATAAATAACTTTCAAAGATCAAATAGCCATTATGTGTCAGAATTGCTATTTGGCCACAGCTAGGTGGTATAGTGAATAGCAGAGTCAGGCAGACCTGAGTTCAAATATGACCTCAGGTGCTTGACACTTATTAGTTGTATGACCTTTGGCAAGTCATTTACCCCCAACTGTCTTGCCTTTCCCTTTCTTTCCCTGTCAAAAAAAGAAAGAAAAGAAGAACCAATATTTAAATTCAAGTCATAACTTTAAACCAGATTTTCAACCACACTCATACACATACCATATTGCCTTTAAGCTATTGTCTTAATTGCTGGTGCATTTGTCCTTCGTTTTAGAAGAGGACTATGACATCAGGAAAATGAACGTATGACTTGCAGCTGACTTTGACTGAGTAAGGGAGGGTTGTGCAAGGTCACTAACCTCACTTTCTCCTTTGGAGCCATCTGGATCCAGTGACCTAAAATTCATTAGGATGACTGGAGATGGCCCAGGATGCAATGGGAGACCCTGGCCCTTTTAGGCTAACGCCTTTTCAGGTACTCAGAGTGAGGTAATACTCATCTTAATTAACTTTTTAGTTGATATTCTAAGATACTCTAAATAAACCATCATGTGATTTCAGAAACAGAAATAATTGACTCCAATCTGCCAATCACTTTCCTTCCTCCTCAATGTATTCTTTTGCCTTAGTAAGTTACAGAAACATATCAAATAGTAAGTGACAATGAACATCCTTGGCTTCACTTCTGATTTAACTAGAAAAGTCCCCAGTGTTTCACCACTACAAGTAATATTAGTACTTGATTTTATATAAATAAGATCATGGTAAATAAACATTATTTTGTTCCTATGCTTCAATATTTAACATACATAAGTTTTATATTTTACTGAATGTTTTTTCTGCATCTATTACTATAATCTAGCATGTTTTCAATTTTGCCATTAAATATGACTATTATGCCAGTTGATGTTCTAATTTTGAATTTTCTTTGCATTGTTCATGAGTCCAACTCAGTCACATTGAATCATTTTTTGGTTAAATTGCTGTAACTACTTTGTCACTATATTATTTAATTTATCCTATCAATATTCATTAGTGATACGAAACTGAATTTTTCTTTCTCTACTTTATAACTTCCTGTTCTGGGAATCTGGACCATCTTTGTCTGAAGACTTTAGCAGATGGGGCAGCTAGGTGACGAAGTGTATACAGTGCTGGGCCTGGAGTCAAAAAGACTCACTTCCCTGAGTGAAAATCTGGCCTCAAACGCTGTGCAACCCTGGGGAAGTCACTTATCCCTCTTTGCCTCAGTTTTCTCACCTGCAAAACGAGGTGAAGTAAATGGCAAACCATGCTAGTATTTTTGCCCAAAAAGAAAAAAAATCCAAATGGAGTCATGAAGAATCAGAATCAAACATGACTATACAACAATAACACTCATTTCTCTATATTTGAAAAGTTTATGTAGCACAATGTAATGTCAAGTGTTATAGGCAGAGTCACATGAATGGAGGCCAAATCCAAATTCCACTACTTCTACTTGTATAATCTTGGGTAAATCAACACTTGTTCTTGGGTCTGAGTCTCAGTTTTATCATCTGTAAAATAATGGGGTTAAACTGGGTGACGTTATGAGGTTTTTCCAGCTGTCCATCTATGATCTTATTATTTTTATTTTAATGTTTGATCAAATTCATTTATACTTAGTTCCATATGGAGCTGTTTTCAATCTCCCTCAGATCCAAATAAATGCAAAATTAAATAAAAAAATAAAATAAAAAGGATTCCATTAGTGTGCAGATTAGACTGAATGACTGCTGGGGTTCCTTTCAACACTCAAATTCTGTGACTGTGAATTAGATGAATGATACAATACATAACTGGCTTGTTTAAAGATAACTTACAACACTAAAAAATGGATAAAGGAACAAACATTGAGACGCCATTTCCTGGAAAATTTAAGATATAAATCAACTGCCATAAGAAAACTGGAAATAGCCTTGGTGGATGAGCTATTATCAAAACCCTTGTCAAATTAAGAAAAATGAGAGCCAAACCACCAATGACCACAAGTCAATTAAGAATGAAAACTTATTTGTAAATGTTTACAGAGGATAGTAAAAAGTTAACGAGTAATAGTCATTTCATAGAGATAGAGGAAAAAACGAGTTTCAAGAAAAAATGACCCAATGCCAGATTAAATCCAGGACACTTTCGGATGAAACTAGAAGAATGACAAATAGAAGAGGTACTATAATAAGGCTTTCATAAACTCTCCTCCACCCACCCCCCCCATCAGTAACAGTTGAACTAACACCCTGACTCTGATGTGTCACATGGTAATAATAATTAACATTTATTAAACTTTTCAAAAATGACCTCCATACGTGATGCTATTTGGACCCAAGAATAAATTATAAGGTATTAGGGTATAATTCCATTTTACAGATAAGGAAACAAAGGCTCAGAATGATTAAGTAACTTGCCCAAGGTCACATTGCTAATGTCAGAAAGATTTGTACCCCAAGTTTTTGACTCCAAGTCTGAGATTCTTTCCATTAAGCTGCACTGCCTACTGAGAAAATAATTTCATCTTTTGAGAAATTAGAAAAAGCACAAAAGAAAATAAAGGGAAAACAAATATAGATATACAAAGACAGTCCATGCTAAAGGTAACAATTTTGAGACTGAAGGTTTTTTCCCCCACTTTACATCTATTCTTTGTAACAGAGTAATAGATTAGAGCTGGAAGGGATCTTAGGTATTTACTCCAACCTCCTCATTTTACAAAAAAAGAAACTTGAGGTCCAGAGAGGTAAAGTGACTGGGTCTGCTTCCTATCCATTCGGCCTTTTGAAAAGCTACTCAATGCTTTTTCAACTTTATGGTTTCCTCATCTGTAAAATAGGCCTACCTACCTCATATGATTGTTAGGGGGATTATTAAAATGAAAATATGTACTGTATAAATGTAATAAAGTAGAAGTCGAATTAATATATAATTATATTAATAATCATAAGATTGTAATTAATATACTATACATAACTAAAAGGTTTTAAGGTTCTTGGGCAATTATATACTAACCTTCTAGCCAGCTTACCCCATTTTTTTTAGTGAATCTGTGACTTCATCTCTGTAAGTAGTAATTCCATTATTTCAGATCACAATTTATTTATGCTTTTTTACCCTGATATTCTTGATAAAGCCTTCAGAGAGGATCTATCCAAGGTGCTGGAGGCCCTCCTCTTGTATCTTTTACATTTCATGGATACCAATGCTGCACATGGTTGTCCATCTGTATTTCCTCACTCGCCATATGACCAGCAAACCTCTCCACCCCCCCCCACGCCCATGTCCCCCGTCCCCAAATCATGCATTTCTTCAAAGATACCCCTTGGGATATCAGCTTGAGATTATTGAAAGCACTGTGTAATTTCTCTAATGCAATACAACCTGTTCTTTTCTTCCTATTCAATTCTAGATCTAGTCCATTTACAATACTGATCTTGGAAAAGCAACCTTTAACTGAGTTTATCTCACTGTGTGGGAACTTAATGACAAAGGCTGACTATAAATCTCTTTGTCTCTTAATGATGGTCTTCTACTTTAGGACACAGCTTTTATTTTTTGCATAAGTATACAGAAAAAAACAGCCATCAGTAAACCCAGGTTCCAGTCCTAACATGGCCACAAACTTATTATGTGAAGTTAAATATGTCATTATAAATTATGCCTCAGTTTCTATATCTACCAGGTGGACAACACCCTCTTATCTATCCCATGTAAGTATCAAGAGGTTCAAACAAGATGTATGAGTTAGAAAACAGGAGTGGAATGGAACTATGTACTGCTACAGTATATAATAATTTACCAAGTCAGTTCAAGAGATGAAAACAAAACCAAGGGCACTTAAGAATATAGTAAAGAATCTGAAGGGGAGCTGAAAATAAAATAGCAGAATTACAAAATCTATGAGAAGTCAGATATGCAGATTTAACCTTCCACCTTTCAGAAGTGGTTCTATTGCGATGTTTCCTAGTAAAAATAGGTGCAACAGAAAGAACCCAAATTACAATGTGAAATCAGTCATTTTTTTATGTTAGGCAAAATCATGTTCTGTACTCAGTTTCCACATATGTAAAATAATGGAGTGAGTGCTAAATAAGCATCATTAGGCAAGATAATGTGGTAAGGGTATAATTAACAACTCAAAGGAGAAGAACCAATGAAGTTGGTTTGCAACCTTGCAAAGGCTTGCAGTAATCAAAATTAATCTACAAACAAGGAATTCTGATGGGCACTTCAGATTACCAAAAAAATTGGACTAACTTTAAAAATGTTGAGGAAAAAAGCACCAGTTTCTGGAAAAACTTTGTAGGTTCTACTGAATGGGCCAAAAAAAAAAAGTCCATTTTCTTCTGGAATGAAACAATCAATAAGACTTTGAGACATAGCTAAAAACCTATTATGAAGTTATTTTATAATCCCAGTCAAAGTAGTAGACTGGTTTACAGCTGGATTAGTGAATGTAAGTAGGTGTGAAATAAAAAATTGGCATGGGTAGATTGACTTTAACCATCTACTTGGTGCTTTTTCATTTAAGGACAATGTTTTAGTTTGCATTAAGGGGCAAGGTCCAACGAATAATTTAAGTGAAATTATAGATTTTAAAATTTGGAAGAGAGGACAATTAGTCCAACTATTATCTAAGAATTTACTTTATCACAGATCTGACAAATGCTTGTGTAGCCTGTAAAGACCTCTGGTCACAGTAAATCTATTACCTCCTTAAGCAACCCATTATACTCTGGGATAGTTTTATCTGTTCAAAAATTCTTCCTTGGGTCAAGCCTAAATCTGCCTTTCTGCCCCTTCTACCTATTACTCTTGCTTTTGCCCTCTGAGCCCAAGCAGAACAAATTTAATATTTCCTTCACAAAAGATTGCCTTCCAAAACTTGTAAACAGGAAAGATTCCATGACTGATAGCATCATTGACAGAAATGGTAGTCCAGATAAATGCTTGTTTATCTGACTTGATCTGGAGTCAAGCAAACAAGCAAAGTTAAGGCTGACCAGAAGTGATACTTGAAGCAGAAAGAAGGTAATAATGCCTTTAGGCTGGAAAAAAACAAGGGCTGACATTTATATAGTTGCAGTGTTTTCAGAGTAGTTTATATAATATTTCATTTTATCCTTATAACAACTCTGTGAGATATTGTAAGTAGCATGAAGAAACTAAGGCTCTGTCAAATAATTTGCAAATGTCATACTGGAATCTAAATCCAGTTTTCTTCTGACTTTCTAGTCCAAAGTTCTCAATATGTTTGCTGTCTCTCAAAGAAGTACAAGGAAACACAGACAAAACTGAGTCAAAAACAGTTTCAGATTTAGGGTTAAGGATAAGATGTCATTAATATTCTCAAGATCAAGAACAATCTGGGAGTTAGAAGATTTTCTAGACCTAGAATTGGTCAGAAACAGATACATATCTCTGAGCAAACCATATAACCCCTCCCAGCCAGTTTCCTCATTTATGAAATAAATGTATTAGGTCAATGCAGAGTCTCCTGGGAGAGATCAATAACACTTCAATGAGTATGGCCTGTCTATTCACAAAGGAAATACCAAATAGATGAAGACTGCCTACTGCCAAGATTTCTAAATGTATGTGAACAGACAACCTACAGAACCTAACAGTGTGTATATCTGGGACGATCAGTAGAGAAAGACAATGAGCTCAGCCCAAACTGAAGCACAGATTCCAACCAATTCTGGTTGGATTGCTTTTGGGAAATTGCAAAGTTCTTTTATTGATCCCACAAGTACCATCAAAGCAAAGGTCCATCTTTTCAATACTAACATTTTGCCAATGTAATTGTGTAGCAGTGAAATATGAAACATTTTTGTTGTTATTGAGTTGTTTCAATCATGTCCAACTCTCTGTGACCCCATTTGGGATTTTGTTGGTAAAGATACTGGTTTACCATTTTCTTCTCCCATTCTTACCATTTTACAAATGAGGAACTGATACAAACTCAGTTAAGAGACTTGCCCAGGGTTACATAGATGTTAAGTGTCTGAGGCCACATGTGAATTCAGGTCCTCCAGGATTCCAGGGCTGGTGCTCTATCCATCTAGCTAAAATTTGAGTTATGTAGAGAGCAATGAAGAAGTACATGGTAGGCATGAACAAGATAAGATATATAACCAATGAGGGATTCCAAAGAACCAGAGCGAAGGACATCAAGGAATTGTATGAGAAAATGGTCTAGTAAAGTGACAAGAGTGAGGGAATACAGGTACATTGCTAGAGAACTCCACTACCCCATGTGAGAAAGTGAGCAGGCCTGGGTGAGCTGCAGGCATCATTCTTGGAAAGTTCAGGATTAATGAACTCAGATGTGAATATCTTAGAAGGGACTAAGGTTAGTTCAAGCTCTGAAATTCTGATTAAGTCACCAAAAAAGGAGGCAGGCATGACTGAGGAAGAAGCAATTAAAAAGGAAGCACAAGTACTGAGCTGGTAACATCTGTTTAGGAATATAGGGAAAATCACAGGGTTTCATGGCAGAAGGTAAAGACTTAAGGAATTAACAGTCAAGCTGGAAAAGGTGATGGATTTCCCACAGTTGCAGAGGGGGAAGCAAAAAACAAAATTTTTTTTTTAATGTGTCTTGTTAAGACAGCATGGTATAGTAGAAACTGCTGCTGGAATTAGAGTCAAGACGACCCAGTTCTAGCACTTAGGTGTATAAACTTGGCAAAGTCCCTTAATCTTTCTGATTTCAGATGCTTCACTAGTAAAATGGAGAGGATGGACTAAATCACTTGAGTTTTCTTCCGGATCTAAATCTATGATTCAATAATAAAGAACAGGTAAAGCAAGACGCAACTTCTGTGAGAAAGGAGATAAGGTATATCTACTTTGCAAGGTCTTTATTTTGGGCCATAGATTGAAAAAAGGAGGTGAAATATTTAGGAAAGTTAAGGGAGGGAAAGAGTAAAGAGGAGGAGGACAATTTAGTCCTAAGGTGAAGGTTCCCAAGAACATCTATCAGTGGAAATTTAAAAAGGGGGGAGGAATAGGAAGGATGAGGTAGCACAGAACCTTAATCAATCCAATGAGAAAGAATTCAAATAAAATACAAGAACTAAAGGAAAGAATTCAAAGGACTATTTAAATAGACAAAAATATGTTGCAAGGTAGCTGAAAGTTAATAACAATAGTAGTTACCATTCAAATAGTAATTTAAAGTTTGCAAAGAGCTTTACATATATTCTCTCATTTGCTATTAACAAAGTAGACAGCTCTGGAGTAGAAAAACTAAAGAGAAATAAAAGAAATTAAAATTTATTTTCCTACTTCTGAGAAAAAGCTGTATTGTTTTTTAAACTAGGAGCGTCATGTTTTTTGGTCCATTTTGTGAGAAACCCTGTGTGTTCCATTCAAGAGAACTAATAGAAGGGTTTAGAGGCAGGTTGAGAGGATGACAGTCACCTCTGAGTGCTAATTCCTAAATGTGTGTTGTAATCTCTACCACTGAAGAGAGAATCACATTAATGAGATCATGGATTCAAAGTACAGAAGAATTATTTATATATAACATTCACCTCTGGGTATCAGATCAGACAGATATTAAAAATGCTTTGCAAAATTAAAAGTTCTACCCAGATGTAAGTTCCAATTATTTAAGATATTGTTATCAGGAAAATTACAGTTAAGTAAAAGCATGAATAGGAAAATATAATACCATATGCTGCTCAGCTTACAAGGAAAAGTGCAGATAGATTTGGTAAGAGAACATTACTCATCATGCAGTTTTAGGATGCTATTACCATGATCTGAAGAGTAAGAGATCTCTTCTAAGCAAAAATAGCTATTTTGCTTAGAAATGTAGTTTCAAAGGTATCTACTGTGAAAGGGAAGGAAAAGGGATAAGAAAAGTGATTATTAGAACTGTAAATATCAATATTATTAGTAATGTAACTTTTAAAAACTTGAATTTTATGATTGCATAATCAATAAGCATGCAATTTTTATCATTTACACGTATGAAACATATAAAAATATTTAACGTTTGCTTTACATTCTAGTTCCATTTGGTGATCCAGTGAGTTCAACTGATCCACCATTACTCGGAGTCCTTCCCATTTATTTTACATCAGTGTTATGAAAATGAGATGAGATGATATATGCCAAAATGCTTCATAAAAATTGAGTGTATTATTATTATTCAGTAGTGACAGTTCCATTTGGTCTGGTGGAGAAAGATGTGGTGAAACAGTGCCTGGCAGTAAGTATTTAAATGTTTACTCCCTTCTGCTCAAAGGTGGTAGGCTATGAAACAATCTAAAACTAACACTGAATGTGAAGTTAAAAACATCATCAGTTAATCCTGTGAAGAGTAGACATAGCATCATATATGTGAATTTTTTATGTCACAGAATTTTAAGTTTCTTACTTATTCCTGCCTTTAACAAGCCTATTCAAGTCTTGACTATACTTCTTTGTACTAAACCTATGTCAGTTATCACTACAGTATTTATCAGTATTTACATAAGCCTGCTACCCAATAAAACACAACAGTTTAATACTGATCTCTCAAGAAACAACATAAAACCATCACTCTAGTCTCTTATCACAAAGAATACCATACTGTATATATAGCAAGACTTAAGAAACAAAACGGCCATTCAGACTAGTAAGCAACCTGATAAAGTAACACCCTAGTAAGAAAAAATAAAACTAAGAAAATTCATAAGCTTTCTCTAATTTCACACTAGGAAAGTGTAGATACTTTCACTACTCTTCTAGGTAGGGGTTGATGATAATCTAGTATACTTAAATTCTGACTTGAAAACTGGAATCCAATGGTAAAGTCAAGTAAAAAAAGGTTCTAAAATGTTTTCTCTCTAACACCCTCTTATTCTTAGAATACCCCCCCCTTAATTCAATGGTCATTCTGATTTTAAAAACATCACTCATAACATGCTCTGCAAATAGAAACAAAATAAATCCAAATCACATGAAACCTGAAGTTTCTAGTGAAACTTCAGTTCACTTCTGGTAAACACTAAAGCACCACTTTACCCAGTTACACGGAATTTAGTTTCTTTTGAGGGTTACTTATAAAAAACTAAATTTTTTTCTAATAAATGTTTTCCTATGATTTCTAAACCAGATTACAATGGACATTTTCTTTTCATTGCAACCAACCTGAAAATAAAAGTACCGCCATTCTGTTAAGGAGGCTTTTCCTTGTTATTCCATGACTGAATTCTGTTTTCTCCAACCCTTCTTATTTGGGGAAACATTTCATAAAAATAAAAAATAAACTGAAATCACATTTACAGAGAAACAAAATAAGGCCTCATCACAGAAGAGCCAAAAGAAGCCTAAAGCATGAGGAGAGAAGCAAACAAACAAAAAACCCCCCTTTGCCAAAGCGAGTCACCTCTCCCCTCCCCCACTTCTCCACAACTACCCCTCAGCACAACCCAAAACTCTCCAAAACTTTCCATCAAAACACAAAGCCCTCCAGGAACCCAGTCCCTCCCGCCTCCCCCACCCCATCCCGGTGGTCCACCCAAAATATGAAACCTCATCGCCAATGGCTGCTGTCCAGGTCCCTCACCCCCCACATCGCCCCTCATTCGTCTAGAGCCTTCCCTAGCTAGCCCCGGCGCTCCAGCCCAGCGGCCAGGCTGCGCGTCCCTTCCCTCCCCAGGCCTCGCCGGCCTTCCCGGGGGCTGCGGGCCCCGAACCCCGGGCCCAGCCCCAGCGGGATCCTCCAGGGCCGGTCCTGGGCCTACCCCGCCCTCCCGACGCATTCCCTCGAGAGGCAGGAACCGGGTTCTGGCAAGGATGGGAGCGAGAGCGGCGGGTGGCATTCTCAGGCCCGAGCGCCCGAGGCCGCGTTTCCCTTCCGCCCTCCCCGTGCCCGCACACCACCCAAACACACACGCATTCTTCCTCACACGCACACACACACTCACAGCCACCCACCTTCCAGAAAGCGGCCATCCCGAGCAGCGCTGCCAGGGCCGCCGCCGCCGCCGCCGCCGCCGGCCGCCATGTTCCTCCTCCTCCCCCCGCCGCCGCCGCCGCCGCTGCGCCGCCGCCACGGCCGCCTCCTCCTCCTCTTCCTCCTCACTCCATCCTCCTCACCGCCGCCGCGCCGAACTGGAGCAGGGGAGGGCCCGCGCCGCCGGGCAGTGCAGCAGCCACGTCGCGGGCCCCGCCGGGCCCTTCAGCCCCGCTGCAGGTTCCGACGCCTCCACAGCCCGCCTAAGCAGAAGCCACCGAGGCGCCGACTGCGGCCTGGGCCCCGGTGCCGGGAGCGGGCGGTGCCGAGGGCCGGGCCCGCCTGGGCTCCGTCTCTTTCCCTTCCACCGCGCCCGACCCCGCGGGAGAAGCCGGGGGAGGCGGGGACCGCGAGAGCCGCGCGCGCTGGGGCCGGGCCCTCCGCCGGTGCGCTGCAGCCGGCCGCTAAAATGGCCACAGCGGCGGCGGGAGCAGCTGCGGCGCCGAGGTGGCGAAGGCTGCGCGATCTCCTCGGCCGGCCTTACGCCGCCGCCCGCAGGCTACAGGCTCTCCTCGGCCGGCTACGATGCATCCGTCGGGCCTCTCGGGCGATCCATGCGGGCTGGGGTGGAGGCGGGGGTGGGTCTGGTCTCGGGCGGCTGCTCCTCCCCCACAGGCCCGGCCGGAGCTTCCGCCTCGCCTCCAATGCAGCAGAGAACACCTCCGCCGATGGCTGCTTCCGCGGCTGATCCCGCACCGGCCCAGACTAAGGAAGGAAGGGAGCGAGCGAGAGAAAGAAGGGGGGAGGGAGCCCCGCGCGCCGGCCGCCCAGGCCTCACGGCGCAGCTGCCTCGAGAGCCCCCGAGCTCCAGCTTCCGGCCGTCGCGTGGGCTGCCGCCGCGTCCCGAGAGCCGAAGGGTTGGGGAGGGGGAGCGCTGCTGCCCCGAGCCGCCTCTGGGACTGGGAAGGGCGGGGAGGGGAAGGTGAGGCGTTCCCGGGGGCACGGGCGAAGAGGAATGTTTGGGGAAGACTGCCTTTCGGCGACCCGGCGGCCGTGTTCACTCTTGTTGGAATTAGTCGAGACCTAGCTGTCTGCACTTACCTGTGGGGCCGCGAGCCGTCCCTGGCCTCCCCTCACCTGTAAGACGAAGAGGACCCCTGGGGTCCTGTCATCCACCTGTCTCCAGCGAGAGCCTGACGTTTGTGAAAGCCCAGATTAGTATTCAAGAAAAAACCCTAATTCAGTCCTTGGTAGGGGCTTCAGGTTACACCCGGCTTTTTAAAAGGCGGAGTGTGCTGTCAATGACCAGAATGATTCCTCCCAGCCTCGGACTATTTTGGAGTTGTCCCAAACCCGCCTTCCAGATTCTCTGGTTTTCTCCCTGGGTTTTCAGTGGTTATGCAAAACAACTTACCTAAAGAAAACCACACAGTGTCCAAGCCCCTGGCACCTGCGGCCTCTCTCACTCTCTTCACACTTTACTGGATCCCTGTGGCCAGTTCCCTTCTTGGGCTCCCCAGCACCTGTTACGTGGAACCCCGTAGCTACTCCTTTGCCTAGTTAAAAACCATCATTTTAGCTCTATTAGCTGCCTTCTCTAATTGAGGTTAGCAGAGCCTTCTTCACTTCTCTCTCTATACAATTTTACTTGGAGAACTCATGGACTCCCATGGATTCAATTATCATCTCTCAGCAGTCTATTCGCCCATCTACTTATCTAGTCTTAACTTCTCTGTTGACTTCCAGTCTCCAATCTCTAACTGCCTGTTGCACATCTCAAATGCCCCATAGCTATCTTAAAACACAACGTGTCCAAAGCTGAACTCATCTTTGCTCCCCTAACTCTCCCCTCTTTTCGGACTTAACTACCATCCTCCTATGCACCGAGTCTCACAGTCTGGAAACTTCGGTGTCCTTAACTCCTTACTCTTCTCTCCCACCCCTATCAACAGTTAATTACCAAATCTAATGCTTCTGCCTTCTATCTTCAAAAGATCTCTTGAATATGTTTCAGCCTTCCGTTAGCTGACGATTCCACCGCTCTTGGTGCTTTCTTATCACCTCAGCTTGGACTATTTCAATAGGGTTGGTCTTTGCAATAATTGCCTCCCTATTCCAAGCCATCCTCCATTCATTGTTAAGGTTCCCGTCAAGTCTAACCCTGTTTCCTCCACTCCCATTCAGTCAAACCCAGTGGCTTTTTTATTGCCTCCAGGATCAAATATGAAATCTTCTCTTTGGCTTTTTAAAGACCTTTATGACCTGGACTCTTCCTACGTTATTCTCTCACCAATACACTATCGTCTCCAATGAAACTGGCCTCCTTGACGTTCCTCAAAACAACATATTCCATCTCCTGACCCCTGTATTTTCACTGGCTTTTCCCCATGCCTGGAATTCTCTCTCCTCACCTCAGCCTTCTGACTTCCTGGTAACTTTACACAGCATTCCCTCACTTGCAAATCATGACATCTCCTGATGTGGTCTGAGAGGTTCAGGGATCCCTCAAGAACTGAAATACAGAAGAGGGTCATCTGGAACGAATTCACAGACTCAAGTATTCTTTAAGTCAAGTTGGCAAAGGTTTATTGTAATGCTAATATGGTGGGCAGAACTCCTTAAGGAACTTACAACCTAAGATGCTAAAGTGGGTTATGTGGCAAGTACACTAATTAGGTGATAACATGCAACCTTAGTCACTGGCATCATTCACTGGAAACCCAGGTGGGGGGTGTATTTTTGGTCTGTTATAGACATAATAAGCTAGATAGCTTTAGGAGTTGACATCTATAGCTTGATCTCTGGATTGTATAACTCAGGGAATCAATACATGGTAATTCTGTTGGTACAAGATAGTCCTGTTCATGCATGGGAAATTCTACAGAGAACAGCTTGTTCTTTTAAGGGGTGGGGAGGAGAGATAGTTTGTCTCACTGGGGCCCACTCATGAGTAATTGCTAGACATAGTGTTCTTAGACTAGGGAGAAAACTGTCAGAGATAGTGCTTTGAAGCTAGGGAGAAATGTGATCTTGAAATTGGAGTCCAAGCACCCCATAAGTTCCTGATGTCATAGTCCTCTTGGAGAAGGAAGGACAGACCACAACAGCTAAAGTCCCACCTTCTGCAAGAAACCTTTCACCTTAATCTTAGTGCCTTCTCTCTGTTGATTATCTCCAATTTATCTTGTTTATACGTAGTTATGTCCAATATATCCTATTTAAATCTAGTTGCTTGCATGTTGTCTAGATCAGGGTCTGGTTTTTGCTTTCTTATTTTTCCCAGAGTTTAGCTTGTGCTTAATCATATGCCTACCACATGATAGGTGCTTAATAAGTGCTTTTTGATGAGATTTGACTAAAGCTTTAGTTGTGATTTCTTGTTGTGTAGCTGATTAAAAAAATAGAAGCTTTGAAACACTTTATTCATTCTCTGTCCTGAGACACAACAACTTGGCTTCATTTTTACAGATGAGAAAATTGAGTCTCAGTTTAAATGTTTACACACCTTTCCACCCCATCTCCAGATAGCAGATATCAGAGACAGGTTTAGAATGCTTGCTATTGTGAGAAACAAGCCCCCAATAAGCCCCCATTCGTGAGAAACATGCTCACCTTAAACAAAGAACAATACTTGTTGTGAAATCAGGAAACCTTTTTATTAATTTCTACGTTCATTCCCCCTGAATGAATGGGTAGCTCCCAAGTAAGGCCAATGTTCAGGCCAATGCAAACCCTTTATATGGGTTCCAAATTTTGGACTTCCCGCCACACCATCTAATGGCCACATGACTTCATGTTCTCCTCTCTGATAGGCTTTCCTTCAAACAGCTCATCAAGCCTGCAAGCAAGTTTCTGACCTTTTACCTGACCGTGCTAGGTCACAACTCTGCTATCACTTAAAACTAACAGATATCTCTCAGCCTAGGGGCCCACGGAGGAATAATGTCCACTTCAGCTCCTGACCCTAGGCTTGGTGCTCTAAGGCCTCCCAGTCTCACCCACCTCCCCTGCAAAAACAAACAAACAAATAACCCTTCCAAGTGAAAATTGAAAAAGGGGAAGAGACCTCCACCCCTGAGGAATTGGCTTGAGACCTCAGGGGCTGAGAAAGGAGATCTTTGCCCCTCTTTCCCTTACCCCAATCTTATGGGGAACCTTCTTGAACTCTCTGTAAATCTTCTTACTTAATCTGACTTTTCATACCCAAATCTGTACCCCTTAACCTAGACTGGCCCTCCATTGTCCGTTACCTCTGGATTGCCCAGTCTACTTCCCACCCCAGTCCTGTATTGGCTGTTATCTCCTAATTGCTTCCAGTTGTTTCCCACCCTTGATCACATCAGGATACCGCACTCTTGATTCTGACCTGTATGTTTCTGTGCCTCTTCCTGTGATGTAATTTACCTTTTCCTGCCTCCTCCTTTTCATATCTCCTAAGCTACAATTCCTTCGAACCCTTGGATCATATTTGTATCATCACATCATTTACTTTGTACCCACTCCCTCTATCTATGTATATCCCTTTTATATATCATAATAAATAATACAATTCTCAAGATTAACAAGTATCATCTTCGCTTATAGGGATTTAAACAGTTTGCCCAATACTGAAGTTTTTTCCCCATTTACTTTTTTATGTCTCTCTTGATACTTGTGTTTGAGGATTGGATTTTTTATTGAGCTCTGGCCTTTTCATTAGGAAGATCTGGAAATCCTTTACTTCACTGAATGTCCATCTCCTTACCTGAGATATTATGCTCAATTTTGCTGGGTAATTGATCCTTGGTGGTAGACCCAGCTCCTTTACTTTAACACTTAACTAACCATGTAACCTGTCGGCTCAGTTTTCTCATCTGTAAAATGGGGTTGATAATTATGCTATCTACCTCATAAAGGGAGATGAAACTTAAGGGAGGTGCATGATTAAGAGAGATATGCACTAGCCAGGAGAGGCTAAGGATTCATATAGAGGGAAACCTGCCATGGATTGGGAGATGAGGTAATCAGGGACAGAAATGTGGACAAGAAAGTGGGGTAACCAGGAACACATAAGTAAGGAGTTAGGATTAATTCAGAACTTTGTCCATATCTAGGTATATCCTATAATTCTATTGTTTAGCCCAGGGCACAAGAGCCCCAGTTAGTTTCAGTATTTCAGTGACCAGCCTACTTGAATCTCATTGTCTCCTAACAAGGGTTTAAGTGGTACTTGAGATAATGGGCTTCTCATTGATCAGTCTATTTGAATCTCATCTTCTCTGTCCCCTCCCTAGAAGTAAGCACGAATATTCATTGGAGAAAAAGAGCGAGGTTCATGCATTTCTTATCAACTACTGTATGTCTGGCATAGAACTAAGCAGTTAAATATTTCTTTTGGTCCCCACACCATTCCTGGGAAGTAGGCTCTAATTTTATCCCCATTTTTCAGTTAAGGAAACTGAGAGAGACAGAAGTTAAGAAATGTCCAGGGTTACCTAGCCATGAAATATCTGAGGTCATATTTGAACTCAGGTCTACCTGACTCTAGCCCCAACTCTCAATTCCATGTATCATACATGTGTGGGATACGGCAACCCTTACTCAAATTAAACTCAGGGGCTTCCCAAGGTAGAAGGCAAAATGGAATTTATTACAATCTCATGAGAAGGGGCACTTCCCCCAAAAGACCACGGGTGGTGTCATCAAGGGAGTGCACCTAAGCGGAGTAGCATTATGTAGTCCTATCTCGGAAGCCCACTAGCCACTCTTCTCGTTTGCTGGGAATCTACATATACAGTCTAAGCACGGGAATCTACCCCAGAGACAAAGAATGTGGAAAGGATTGCTGCTCACCAATGAAGCTCTTTGTTACCAAATATGGAACTTAAGGGAAGAATGCTGATGTGGCCCAGAACTTTGGTGGTTCTCCTCCATCCAGGAGCATTTTATTTGCTTAAGGGGGATACTTAGTTATTTTAGTTTTGGCTGGAAGGGTGAGAGTTTTTGGGAATTCACCTGAAGAGGTCTTCACTTAACCTGATTTCACTCCTACAGAAAGAATTTAAGCTCTTTAAGAGTAGGGATTTTGTATGTTTTGCATTTGTATGTCCAGGGCCTAGCTTGATGCCTGGAAATTAGTAGTTTCTTGTTAATATATTGATTGGTTAAGAAGCTTTGTCATTTCATAAGGATAATCTGGCCCACTTCTGTTTAATTTTGAGTCATATCTCCTCTCTCATTTGCAGTATCTGTAGATTGTCCATCTTTGTTGAATAATAAACATTTATTAAGCACTAGGGATATAAAAAGAGGCAAAAGACAGTCCCCATCCTCAGGGACTTTACAATCTAATGGGGAGTGTTGAATGCAGTTGTAGACCTTGTGCAGTCCTAGAGTCTGGGAAGAGAGAAATCAATTTAAAAAAAAAAAAAGAATGTTTAATGCTGACATTTTGGAGCCAGAGCCTATGGTTCAGACCAGATGTTAGCCTTTCTCTCCTATTCTCTCTCAGCCTTCTCCATGAATTTTTGGTTGTTGTGTATTACAGCTTATCTAACAGCTTCTCAAGTTTGTGCCTCCCATGAGACTCTCTCCCTGCTTACATGTATTTAACCTTGCCTTTCCTCAGCTCCCTTCATTGTGATTCTCTTGCCTAAGTTCAAATACCGTACTTTTTGCTGTTTTGGCAGTCCTTCATGGTGACTGGAGACAACAAACAAGTATGTACTAACTTAGGATATACGGAATAGATGTGACTGGTTCTTATCCTTCATCTTCGAAGAGGATCAAAATGACATCACCATGATAAAGTGAAATTTCAGTGTGTCCGACTGTGGCTGATCAGACCAATACAAGCTTGAAATGCTCTACCTCAGGTTGGGCACAAATAATCCACGTGAATATTTGGGGTGAATATCCCAAATTTGTGCTTCTCATGTTTACTTTGTGCTGTCAAAGAGCACAGCACCCTTTCTGATGTGCACACTCCATGCTGAGTGGTCCTATGCCAGTGTCTCCCATGTTGTCACAGTCAAATCCAAAGTTCTTGAGAGAGACCTTGGGAGTGTCCTTGTATCATTACTTCTGACCACCAAGTGACTGCCTGCCCCATGTAAGTTCTCCATAAAATAGTGTTTTTGGCAAGTGTACATTTGAACAACGTGGCCAGTCCATTGCAGTTGCACTCTCTGAAGCATAGTTTGAATACTCGGCAGTTCAGCTCAAGCAAAGACTTCAGTGTCTGGTACCTTATCCTTCCAGGTGATACTCAGAATCTTCCTAAGACAGTTCTAATGGAAGCGATTCAGTTTCCTGGTGTGGTGCTGGTAGACTGTCCATATTTAACAGGCATATAACAATGAGGTTAACACAATGGCTCTGTAGACCTTCAGTTTGGTAGTCAGTCTAATAACTCTTCTCTCTCAAACTTTTCTTTGGATCCTCCCAAATACTGAGCTAGCTCTGGCAATGTGTGTGTCAACCTCATTGTCAGTGTGTGTACATCCCTGGAAAGTACACTACCAAGGTAAGTAAACTTATCCACAGCATTCAAAACTTCTCCACTTGTAACCGATGGTTCCATGTAGGGATGGTGTGGTGGCTGATGGAGTACCTGTGTTTTCTTGGTGTTAATTATTAGGCCAAAATTAGCACAGGCAGCAGGGAATTGGTCCATACTTTGTTGCATCTCAGTTTCAGAGACTGCACTGAGTGCACAATCATCTACAAACAGAAAATCATGTGCCAACATTCCCTCCACTTTGGTGTTGGCTTGTAGCCTTTTCAAATTGAAGAACTTACCATCTGTATTGTAGTTGACCTTGATGCCGTGTTCCTCCTCATCGAAAGCATTTGACAACATGGCTGAAAACATCATGCTAAAAAGCATGGAAGCAAGTACACAGCCCTGTTTCACTCCATTGCTGACTAGGAAGGCACGAGAGCATTGTCCATTATCCAGAATCTGGGCAAACATGCCATTATGAAATTGATGTACAATATTGATGAGCTTCTCCAGGCAACCAAATTTTGACACAGTTTTCCATAAGTCCTCATGACTAACAGTGTCAAAGGCCTTGGTCAGATCTACAACAGTTAGGTACCAACCTCTGTTCTGCTCCTACCATTTCTCCTAGAGTTGTCGGGCAGTAAACACTATGTTGACTGTGCCTCGGTCCTTTCTGAAGCTACACTGGCTCTCAGGTATATGACCTTCTTCCAGGTGAAGGATCAGCCTATTAAGGAGGACTCTAGTGAGTTGGTATGCCTGCCAAAAGGAGTGAATGATAGACTCATGACAATGCGATTGCCACTTCCAGGAAAACATCATGCCACCATCATCAGCTCCCACCATGACAAACCCTGATGAAGTCAAAGGAAAATTTTATGAAGACCTAGAGACCCTTATCATCAATGTGCAAAAGAGGACAAGCTTATAATTCTGGGTGACTTTAATGCTAGAGTAGACTCAGACTACCAAACTTGGCAGGGAGTCCTAGGGAGGAATGGAATTGGAAACAGCAACAGCAATGTATGGTACAGAGTGCTGGACTAATCATAGACTTATCCCTTCCAATCTAAATATTTGCATTCTTCAAAAGTGCCACCTCCAAGGCAAAATGACTACCAAAAGAATTAATGTCAACAAATAAAAGCTCTTCTCTGAGTGTGAACAATTTGTTGCTAACTTAGAGGGAAAGTTGAGCCAACACACTGTTGGCAGCAGTGGAGCAGAAAAGGAGTGGGCAGCTTTCAGAGATTTGGTGTGTAGCACTGCATTTGCTTATCTGGGTCAGAACACTTGCAAACACCAAGACTGGTTTGATGAAAATGATGAGGAAATTCAGAAGCTGCTAAATGAAAAATGAGAATTCCACAGGATTTACCAGCAGGATAGTTCATCCACCTCTAAGAAGGCAGCATTTAATTCCATCAAAAGCAAAGTGCAAGCAAAGCTTAGAGAGATGCAGGATTCCTGGCTCAGTAAGAAGGCAGATGAAATTCAGTTTTATGCTTATGGTAACATATAACACTTGTGGACCTCCAGAGGGTAGGATGGGGATGTTCTCTCATAGCTCTTCGTTCAAGTCATGCTTTATCTTTATAATTTTCTTACATTTACTTTTGTGTGTGTATGTGTGTGTGTGTGTGTGTGTGTGTGTGTGTGTTGTTCTTTCCATTTTACAGTTTTGTAGTTACTGTATATATTTTCTCTTGGCTCTGCTTACTTCACTCTGCATCAGTTCATACACATCTTTCCATACTTCTCCATATTCGTCATACACATCATTGCTTACAGCACAATAATGCTCCATTACATTCATATACCACAATTTATGTAGCCATTTTCCTGTTGATGGGAATCTACTTTGTTGTCAATTCATAACTATCTCAAAAAATTGCTGCCATAAATATTTTGGAGTATGTGGGGGCTTATTTTTCTTATTAATAGCTTACTTGGAGCATAAGCCCTATAATAATAGAGTCTGTGGTTCAAAGGATATGGACATTTTAAATATCTTATTTACATAATTTCAAATTGGTTTCCAAAATGGTTGTACCATTTCACGGATCTACCAGTGATGTATTAGCACGTGTATATTCCCACAATCCCTTCAACACTGATTATATTTGCTATTTTATATTATAATAATATAATAATAATTATCTATAAATTAAATTATTATAAATTGTAATTGTATATTATATAATTCTAATTTTAAATTAATGTATTAAATAAATAATATGATAATATATTAAAATGATATAACAACTATTTTTGCATAATAATAGTTATTATTATGTAAATACTGTTGATGTTTGAGAATTTACGTTGTAGTCTTCTACTTTCCTGAAGCTATTCACTGTGACACTAAGTATTTTTACTGATTCCCTAGGACTTTCCAAGTAAACCATCATATCATCAGCAAATAGGGATAATTTTTCTCCTTTTTACCTATTTTTGTGCTTTTGATTTCTTTTTCTTATTTTATTGATGTTGCTAGTATTTCCAGAATTATATCAAGTAATCGTTGTATTGCTTGTGTGAATCCCACTTAGTTATAAAGAAAGATTTCTTGCTTAAATCACTGTAATCTATTTGATGGGATTTTGCTTAATATTTTTGAATCAATATTCATTAATATTATTGGTCTATGGTTTTCCTTTTTTAAAAAATATCTTTCCCTGTTTTAGTTATTCGGATTATATTTATTTTATAAAAGGATTCTGGTAAGGTGCTTTGGTTCTATTTTTTTTTTTTTTTGAGAATAATTTGTGAAGTATTGGATTGTTCTTTAAGAGTATGATGAGGGGCGGGAATGGTAGTGGAGCCAAAATGATAGAGAAAAGGCAAGAGATTCCCCTGAGCTCTCTCCCAAACCCCTCTAATAACTCAAAACAATTTCTGGAGTGGCAGAACCCATAAAAAGACAGATGAAACAATTTTCCAGCCCAAGACAACTCAGAAGGTTGGCAGGAAAGGTCTGTTGCATTAGAGTGTGGGATGTGGGGTATGAGAGTGGAGTATAGTTCAGTATAGCCTACACCCCAGCAAACCAGCAGTAGGCATTAAGGAAACTGAGTATGGCTAGCAGAGACAGTTTCCAGACCTTTTAGCTCACAGACAATACGAGGATCAGACAGCTGGTCAAAAGGAGGTTATAGGAGTCCCTTTACTGGCACCAGTGGCAGAACTCTATTGCATTGCCCATACTTGGAACTGGTTTGCAGTCCTGGATCTCAGTTTCAGGGTGAGGAGGAGCACTGTCATACCAGAGCTTGTAGCTGCAAAAGAGCTGGGATCCTGGTAACGGTTCCAGTATGGAAAAGAGTCCTTGTGGTCCTTTATAGATCAGAACACAGGCCAGAAGAGTGGTGAATATGATTCTTCCCAGATCATACCATCTTGGATGAGCCAAAAACTTACAGGTGCTTTGAATTCTCTCTGGAAATAGCTACACAAAAAACCTAAAATTTGGGACAGTGGCTCCTCCTCTCTGGAAGCAGAGTCTCACTTTAACATAGAATTAAAAGTCAAGAAATAGACTGGAAAAATAAGCAAACAACAGAAAAAGATCCTGATTATAGAAAGTTACTATGGTAACAGGGAAGATTAAAACACAAACTCAGAAAGAAACAAAGTCAAAACTGCTATATGCAAAGACTAAGAAAAATAAGAATTTGTCTCAGGTTATAGAGGAGCTCAAAAAGGATTTTAAAAATCAAATAAATAAAAGAAAAATTGGAAAGAGAAATGAGTGATGCAGGAAAATTATGAAAAAAAGAGTCAACAGTATAGTCAAGAAGGCACACCAAAAAATACTGAAGAAAATAACATCTTATAAAACAGAATAGACCAAATAGTAAGAGTCACAATAATTAAATGAAGAGAAGGTCTAGAAAATCAGAATTGTCCAAATGGAAAAAGAAGTACAAAAATTCATTAAAGAAAAAAAATCCTTTAAAAGTGGAATTGATCAAATGGAAAAGGAGGTACAAAAGTTCCCTGAAGTAAATAATTCCTTAAAAATTAGAATTGGGCAAATGGAAGCTAATGAGTTCATGAGACATCAAGAAATAATAAATCAAAATCAAAAGAAAATGTTAAATATCTCATTAGGAAAACAACTGGCCTGGAAAATAAATCCAAGAGAGATAATTTAAGAATTATTGGACTAGGAGAGGATTCTGGGAAGATGATGGACTAAGTCAGAAAACTTTCAGCTCTGCAAATTTCCTCCACACACAAAAAAAGACATAACATCTCAAAGGGAATGTAGAGCAGCAGAAATAAACAAAACTCAGGGTAAAGTAGTTGTTCCCCTAAGACAACTTGAGAGGACCCCAGGAAAGACTCGACCTCCAGGAGTAAGAGTTCAGCCTGAGTGAAGTGCAAACACCTTCAGGCTGATTCTGCAGAATTAACAGACAAGCCCTAGGGACAGCAAGGTTTGGAAGGCAGCTTTAGCCTTAGAAACTTTTATTTTATTGACAGTGTGGGAGTCTGACAGCTGAGTAGTGGAAGATTGAAGGACCTTCCATTGTCAAGGGATGCCAAACGCAGCTGTGCTAACCAGATGCATCCTGAGCTGTGGCTGCAGGGGAGAAAGAGCTAGCATATACCTCGTGAAATGCAGTAGCAGAGGGGTGGGCATCGTGCTGACTGTGTGTACTCGCAGGAGAGCAGAGTTCCTGGTTTCAGTTCTGGAGCAGAGAGGACAGCTGTAGTTTACAGTTTTGGGGGGGCCCCAGAGTCCCTCCAAAGTCTCTGCAAGGATCATTTGCAGGATAGTGTGAGTGGGGGCCCTAGCTATGGTTCAGGACTGGAGAGGAAAGCTCAAGATTGAACCCCATGACAGACCTCAGAAAATGATTGTAAGCAGGACTTGAGTCTTGGGACATCATTCCCTAGACATCAGGACTAGAACTTGATTAGATTAATAGCAGCTAAACAAAACAAAACAAAAAAACATGAGTAAGCCAAGAAGAAAGAGCCCAATCATAGATAGCTGCTATAGGGATAGAGAAGATCTGGATTCATACGTAGAGGAAGATAGTAGAGCTAAAAAAAAAAAAAGCCACTACTTTTTCATTGAGAAATTTCAAATGGTCACAAGCACAAAAAGATGTCTCGGAAGAACTTTAAAAGGTCTTTAAAAATCAAATAATAGAAATGGAGGAAAAATTAGGAAAAGTAAAAGCAATTCAAGAAAATTATGAAAAGAAAGTCAACCAACTGGAAATAAAGAATAAAAAATGTTAGGTAGAAAGCAATTCCTTGAAAACTAGAAGTGGGCTAAAGGAAGCTAATAACATTCCAAGACACCAAGAAGTGATAAAATCAAACGAATAAAAAAAATAGAAGAAAAAGTGAAACATCTCATCAGAAAAAACAATTGATCTGGAGAATAGATTGAGGAGAAATAATATAAGAATAGTCGGACAACCTAAAAATTAAAATAAAAAACCAAATCTTGATACAGTGTAACAAAGAATTATCAATGCCCTGAAGTTCTAGAACAAGAAGGCAAAATAGAAAAAGAAAAAACCCATTGACCAGCACCTGAAAGAAATTCCAGGAGGAAAACTTACAGGAATATCATAGTCAAGTATCAAAGGTCCCAGGTGAAGGAGTAAATATTGGAAATAACAGGAAAAAAATTAAATAGCACAAAACAACAATAAGGGTTACACAAAACCTAGCACCTACTATGTTAAAGGACTAGAGGTCTTGGAATACTATATTCAGTGGAGCAAGAGAGACTCAGCAAAGTAAAGTATAAACTTAAATTTTAAAAAAAAGGACATTTAATGATCAAAAAGACTTTCAGATATTTGTGACAAAACCCTCAGGACTTAAGTGAAAATTTGACTTATAACATCCATGAGAAATATAAGGTAAACATTAAAGTCCAATTATAAGGGACTCATAAATAATAGATAGCATAAAATACCTGAGAGTATATCTGCCAAAATAGACACAGGAACTATATGAAAATAAAAATAAAACACTTTTTATACAAATGAAGTCAGATGTTAATAATTGGAATAATATTTACTGTTCATGGGTAGGTAAAGCCAATATAAGGAAATTTTATCTAATTAATCTATCCATGCCATCCCAATTAAATAGTTAAAAAAAATTATCTGAGTTAGAAAAAATAGTAACAGTTCATTTGAAAGGATAAATGGTCAAGAGCTTCTTTTTTACCCCACTTAATAGTATCTTATTTTTTCCAATTACATGTAAAGATAGTTTGCAACATTCATTTTTATAAGATTTTAAATTCCATATTTCCCCCTTTCTTCCTTTTCTCCTCCCTCCCCAAGACAACCAGCAATCTAATATAGATTATATATACAAGATCATATTAATCATATTTACACATTAGTTATATTGTGAAAGAAGAATCAGAATGAAAGGGAAAATCCATGAGGGAACAAAAATCACAAAACAATGAAAATAATATGTTTTGGTCTGTGTTCAGACTCCATCATTTTCTTTCCCTGGATGTTGAGAGTATTTTCCAATGTGGGTTTTTATTGCTGAGAAGAGCTAAGTCTATCATAGTTGATTATTATACGATGTTGCTCTTATTGTGTACAATGTTCTCCTGGTTCTGCTCACTTCATTTAGCATCAGTTCATGTAAGTCTTTCTAGGTTTTTCTGAAATTTGCCTGCTTCCCTTTCATATTTTAAAAATTAATTAATTTTTACATTTTAACATTCACTTCCAAAGGCTTTTGAGTTTTAAATTTTCTTTTCCTCCATCTTTCCCTTTCTCTCTCCCTAAGAGATGGCTTGCAATCTGATATAGGCTCTACATATACATTCATATTAAACATATTTTCACATTAGTCATGTTGTAAAAAAGAATTAGAACCAATGGAAGAAACCAAGAGAAAGAAGAAACAAAATAGCAACACAACAAAAAGAGCAAAGAGTATGCTTTGATCAGCACTTAGACTCCGTAGTTCTTTCTCTGGATGTGGACAGCATTTTCCATCAAGAGTCTTTTAGAGTTGCCTAAGATCCTTGCATTGCTGAGAAGAGTCAAGTCTATGAAGTTTAGTCATCACATGGTGTGACTGTGTACAATGTTTTCCTGGTTCTGCTCACTAAACTCAGCATCAGTTCATGTAAGTCTTTCCAAGTTTTTCTGAAGTCTACCTGCTCATCATTTCTTATATCAAAATAGTATTTCATTACATTCAAATACCACAACTTGTTCAGCCATTCCTCAATTGATGAGCATCTCCTTAATTTCCAATTCTTGACCACCACAAAGAGAGCCGCTATAAATATTTTTGGATATGTGAGTCCTTTTCCCATTTTTATGATCTTTTTCAGAGACAGACTCTGGAAGTGGCATTGATGGATCAAAGGTTATGCACAGTTTGTTTGCCTTTTGAACATAGTTCCAAATATTTGTATCAGTTCACAACTCCACCAACAATGCATTAGTGTTCCAATTTCCCACATTTTCTCCAACATTTATCATCTCTTTTCTGTCATATTAGTCAATCTGATAGGTGTGAGGTGGTATCTCAGTTTTTTTAAATTTGCATTTCTCCAATCAATAGTGATTTAGAGCATTTTTTTATATGATTATAGAGAGTTTTACTTTCTTGATCTGAAAACTGCCTGTTCATAAAAATGTCAGGAAATTCAAAGAAATGAGGGAAAAAGATGTAAAGGAAGCAGATTCATCATTATCAAAACTTAAACTATATTATAAGGTGAGAGCATTGTTGAATTGTAAAATGGCTAATTTTGATTATTTTAAATGAAAATTCTCTTGTAAAAATGAAATCTATGCAGCTTAGAATAGAAGGAATGCAGAAAATTGGGGGGAAACTTTCATAGACTATCTCTTGGATAGGATGTGTTTGGGTTGGAATATTGCTATGGTTTAGGAAATAATAAACTTGTTGATTTAGAAAAATATGGAAAGACTTGGACTTATGAAAGAAGATGCTGTCCACATTCAGAGAAAGAGATGACAAATGGAAATGTGTGCTATGATATTACTATGATATATGTGTGTATGAGTGTGCATTTGTATGTGTATGTTTATAGATATTTATATGTATGTGTGTATTTACATATATGTATGAATGTATGTATCCAAGCTTAATTGTAGCCTTCTTTAGGGTGGGGGTAGGGAAGGAGTGGAAAAATAAAGTAAAAAGTGCACATCAGAAAATAAAACAATGCTTTTTTTCTTTTCTTGTTTTGTATTTGTTTAAAATAAATAAATAAAAATTTATCAAAAAATATTATTGGACTCCCATGATCAAGAAAAGAGCCTAAATATCATTTTTCTAGAAATTATTGGGCAGAATCAAGATAATACAATAAAAGCAGGGACTTGCTTGAACTCTTCCCCCAAACCCCTCCAAATACCTACAAAAATGACTCTAAACAAATTCTAGATCATTAGAATCCATAAAATGACAGCATGAAACAAATTTCCAGCCCAGGACAACCTGAAAAGTTGATAGGAAAGGTCTTTTGCAACCGGTTTGAGAGAAGGGTGCAGCATAACGTGGGCTACATGGGCACAAGCAGGGACAGAGCAGGCCTCAGGAGACCGTATCAATGGCAGGTGTGGAGTTTCCAGAGTTCTCAACCTACAAATGCCAAAGACAGCTTAAAAGGTCAGTAGGAAAGGTCTGGAGAATCTAGGTGAGAGGAGTGTGATCTAGCCTCAGCCCTGGGCTACCAGCAATAATGGTAGTGGCAGCGGCTGCTTCTAGAGCTCTCTGCACACAGACGGTGGGAGGGTTGAGCTAGGGCATCAAGTGACTGATCAGAGGAAGGGTTGCAGGGATCTCTTTGCTGACACAGAGGCAGGATTCTCCTGCTTTGCTTGTGCCTGGATCTGAGTTGCAGTCCTGGGGTAAGGAGAAGTGCTGGTGTGGCATAGTTTGTGGCTGTAGTGGAGAGGGAATCCTCTTCACAACTCTAAAGCAGAAAAGATTTCTTGTGGTCACTCATAGATCAGAGCACAGACCAGGAAAGGAGTAAACACCTCTCCTTTGATCATGCCATCTTGGAAGAGCTGAAAACTTATAGGTATTTAGAAATATTTTTGAAAACAGCTGTGCAAAACCCATGAGACTTGGGAAAGGGTACCCCCACACTGGAAATAGAGTCCTATCTTGACAAAGTCAAGTAATTATCTGGGAAAATGAGGAAACAGTGAGGGGAAAATTAGACTATAGAGTCTTACTTTGGTGACAAGAAAGATCAGAACATACAACCGGAAGAAGACAACAAAATCAAAGCTCCTATATCCAAAGCCTTCAAGAAAAATATGAATTGGTTACAGGCCATGGAAGAGCTCAAAAAGGAATTTGAAAATCAAGTAACAGAAGTAGGGAAAAAATGGGAGGGCAAATGAGAGTGATGCAGGAAAATAAAGAAAAATATGTCAATAGTTTGCTAGAGGAAACCCAAAAAAGTGCTGAGGAAAATAACACCTTAAAAATAGACTAACCAAATGGCAAAAGAGGTTGAAAAAGAGAAGAGAAGAATGACTTAAAAGGCACAATTGGCCAAAGAAAGCCCCAAAGCTCACTGAAGAAAATAATTCCTTAAAATTTAGAATGGAGCAGATGGAAGCTAATGACTTTATGATAAATCAAGAAATTATAAAACAAAATCAAAAGAATGAAAAAGAAAAAAACAGCTGACAATGTGAAATATCTCATTTAAAGAACATCTCGCCCAGAAAATAGATCCAGGAGAGAGAGTTTAAAAATTAGTGGACTACCTAAAAGCTATGATCAAAAAAATAGCCTGGACATCATCTTTCAAGAAATTTCTTTTTGAGAAAATTGCCCTGATATTCTAGAACCAGAGGATAAAATAGAAATTGAAAGAATCTACCAATCACTTCCTGAAAGAGATCCCAAAAGGAAAACTCCTAGGAATATTGCAGCCAAATTCCAGTTTCCAGGTCAAGGAAAAAATATTGCAAGCAGCCAGAAAGAAACATTTTGAGTTTCCATTTGAGTGGAAACACAATCAGGATAGCACAAGATTTAGTAGTTTCTATGTTAAGGGATTGGAGGACTTGAAATAGGATATTCCAAAGGTGAAAGGAGCTAAGATTAAAATGATGGATCACCTACCCTGCAAAACTGAGTACAATCTTTCAGGGGAAAAAAAATGGATATTCAATGAAATTAGAGGACTTTCAAGCTTTCTTTATGAAAAGACCACATTTGAGTAGAAAATTGAACTCTTAAATACGAGAATCAAGAGAAGCATGAAAAGGCAAATAAGAAAGAGGAATCATAAGGGATTTATTGAAGTTGAACTATTTACATTCCTTCATGGAAAGATGGTATTTGTAAGGTATTTGTAAAGGTCATGAGACCTTTCTCAGTATTAGGGTAGTTGGAGGGAGCATATCTATATTTATTTCTACATTAATATATATATATATATATATATATATATATATATATGTATGTATGTATGTATGTATGTATAGCAGGGTGAGTTAAATATGAAGGGATGATAGTTAAAAAATAAAATTAAGGGATGAAAGAGCAATGTATTGAGAGAAGGAGAAAGGGAGAGGCAGAATGGGGTAAATTATCTCACACAAAAGAAGCAAGAAAAAGCTTTTGCAATGGAAGGGAAGAAGGTGGAGGTCAGAGGGAATTAGTGAACTTTACTCTCATTGGATTTGTCTTAAGTAGGGAATGACACACACTGATTTGGGTATGTTAATCTATCTTATCCTATAGGAAAGTAAGGGGGAAGGAGATAAGAGAAGGGGGATGATAGAAGGGAGGGCAGATTGGAAGATGGGTTTAATCAGAAGCAAACTCTTTTGAGGTTAGAGAGGGTCAAAGGAGAGAATAGAATAAACGTGGGGCAGGATAGGATGGAGGGAAATATAGTTAGTCTTTCACAATATAACTATTATGGAAGTGTCTTGCATGACTATACATGTAAAACTTATATCAAATTGCTTACCTTCTCAATGAGGGTGGGTGGGGAGGGAGGAAGGGAGAGAATGGGGAATTCAAAGTTTTAAGAACAAATGTTAAAAATTCTTTTTACATGCACCTGGGAAATAAGATATAGAGGCAATGGGGTATAGAAATCTATCTTGCTCTACAGGAAAATAGAAGGGAAGGTGATGAGGAGGTGGTGATAGAAAGGAGGGCAGATTGAGGGAAGGAATAATCAAAATGCAAGCCATCTTGGGGTGGGAGGATTTAACGACAATTTAAAGTTAATGGTGGGTGGGGGCAAGAGTTAAAGATCTTTCCTACCCATTAATAGGCCTCAATACCTGTTGTTAATTTCTATTGTGCCAGTGGGGTCCTGCCCTCTGGCTCTGAAAAGTGTATAAATACTCTGAGGTAAGGTTTTACTTTGGGACTTACTCATTGAAAGTGTTTGTTTGGCCAGACAAGATTCTGAGAAGCTGCTAAGGAGCACCCTGTCTTTCAAAACCTAGATGTTGGTGCTTCTTTCTCTGGTAATTATGTATATATTTCTTATGGTCAGACATTGAAAGCCCTGTCTGTTGCTTTTTATTTCTCTGTTTGCATTTTTCCTAAAGTTCAGGGTGCTGACTCTTACCCCTGAACTAACTGAATGATGTATGTGCTTGATTAAAGTAGATTGTTGACCTCTCAAAAGTTGTCTTTCCTTTTACAATAGACAATCTAAGAACCTGTACAGCAGGCCCTCTTGGGTATGTTAGAGTCCATGCTGATACAGGGGAGGCGACAGATGAGGAGAAAAAGTGGAACTCAAAATCTTGTGGAAGTGAATGTTGAAAACTAAAAATAAATTAATTAACACAAGTGATTAGCAGGATGCTTTCAGAAAAACCTGGAAAGACTTACATGAACTGATGCAAAGTGAAGTGAACAGAACTAGGAAAACACTGTACACAGTGAAAGCAATATTCTATAACGATCAACTATGAGTGACTTAGTTATTCTCAGCAATACTCTGATCTAAGAAAATTCCAAAAGACTCTTATTGGAAAAATTCTACACAGAGAAAAAACTGGTAGAGTTTGAATGGATATAGAAGTATACTTTTTTAAAACTTTATTTTTCTTGGGGTGTGTTTTTTGGGGGTCTGTGTTTTCTTTCATAACATGATTAATATGGAAATGTTTTTCATAACTGCACATTTATAACCTATGTAAAATTGCTTGCCTCCTCGATGAGGTAGGTGGGAAGAGAGGAAAGGAAAAAATTTGGAACTCAAAATTTTTAGAAATAATTTTATTTTTAAAAAAGAAATTATAAAGGAAAACTGCCCTCATATTCTAGAACCAAAGGGTTAAATAGAAATAGAAGGAATCTGCTGATTGCTTCCTAAAAGAGATCCCAAAATGAAAATTTCCAGGAATGTTATAGCCAAATTCCAGAGCTCTCAGGTCAAGGAGAAAATATTGCAAGCACCCAAATAGAAAGAATTCAAATATCATGGATCCACAGTCAGAATGACACAAAATTTTACAGTATCTGCGTTAAAGGATCAGAAAACAAAAAAAACTAGGATTACAAACAAGAATCACCTACCCAGCAAAACTGAGTACAATCATTCGGGGGGAAAATGGATATTTGATGAAAAAGAAGAATTTTAAGTATTCTTAATGCAAAGAACAGAACTGAATTTCAAATAAAACGCTGATGAGAAACATAAAAAGATAAACAGGAAAGATAAAATAAGGGATTCAATAATGTTAAACTGTTTACATTCCTACGTGGGAAGATGATACCCAAAAGTTCTAAGAACTTTATTATTATTAGGGCAATTAGAAGAAGTATGGATATGATGAGTATGATGGGATGGTAATCTATAAAAATAAAAGCAAGGTGTGAGAAAGGAAAGCACTGGGAGAAGGGAAAAGGGAGAGGTAGAAGAGGTAAATTATCTGGCATGAGGGGCAGCTAGATGACACATGGAATAGAACCCCAGCCAGGAGGATCTGAGTTCAAATTTGACCTCAGACACCTGATACTTGCTAACTGCATGACCCCTGGGCAAGTCACTTAACCTCAACTGCCTCACCAAAGAAAAAGGCATGAAAAGAGCTTTTACAATGGAGAGGAATATAAGAGAGCAAGGGGAATGGGATTATATAAACCTTACTCTCATTGGAATTGGCTCAAAGAGGGAATAACAGACATTCAGTTGGGTATATTACCATACAGGAAAGTAGGTGGGGAAAGAATAATAGAAAACGGGAGGCTTATTGAAGACAGAGTGTTTGGGGAAGGTAAAAAGTAAAAAAACCAAAACATTTTTGAGAATGGATATGGTTAAAGGAAATAGAGATCAGGATAAACAGGGGGAAAAGAGGATGAAGGCAAATACATAATTAGTAATCATAACTGAAAAATTTTTACAGTCAGCTTCTCTGATAAAGATCTAATTTCTCAAATATATGGAGAACTGAATCAAATCAAAATTTTTGATTTTGATTTGAATTTGATTTATTATTTGAATACTCAAAAATGGAGTATTTTATATTTTTGAAACTATTCTGCTATTCTTTTGTGTTCTCAGTTGAGGTTTTTTAAAAGCATGCAACTGTGCACAGTCCGTTTTGATTTTTCTATTTATTTCTTCTGGTTTTGTTTTGATAAAAATAAGAGTCATTCCTCAATTGATAAATGGACAAAAGATACAAGCAAGCAGTTTTCGGTGAAGTAATCAAAGCTATCTATAATTATATTTAAAAATGCTCTAAATCACTATTAATTAGAGAAATGCAAATGAAACAACTCTGAGCTACCATCTCACAGTTATTGTATTGATTAATATAACAGAAAAAGAAAATGACAAATGTTGGAGGAGATGTGGGAATATTGAGACACCGATGCACTGTTTGTGATGTTGTGTAGTGATTCAACCATTCTGCAGAGCAATTTGGAACTATATCCAAAGGGTTATAAAACCATGCCCTTTGACTCAGCAATACCACTCCCAGGTCTGTATCCCAAAGAGATAAAAAAAAAATCTACAAAAATATGTATATCAGCTCTTTTAGTGATGGTAAAGAATTGGAAATTGAGGGGATGTCCATCAACTGGGGGATGGCTAAACAAATTTTTACATATGATTGTGATGGAATACTATTGTGCTATAAGAAGTAATAAATAGAATGCTCTCTGAAAAAGCTGGAAGACTTGAACTGATGCAAAATGAAATGAGTAGAATCAGAACAACGCATATAGTAGTAACAATATTGTATACTGATCAGCTGTGAATAACTTCGCTATTCTCAACAATGTAATGATTTAAGATAATTCAAAAAAGTTTGGTTGTTCTTTATTTTTCTTCTTATTTTTTGATTTGTGTTTTCTTTAAAACATGATTGACATGGAAATTTTTTTGCGAAACTGAATATGTATAACAATTGCATTCTCAATGTGGGGTGGGGAGAGAAAGTGAAAGGAAAAAGGGAGACTATCTGAAACTCAAAATTTTTTTTTAAAAAAGAAAGTTGGTTGCTTTTACATTTAACTGGGGGACAGTAAATTATTAAAAAAAAAAAAGATTGAGAGGATTCTCTTGTGAATCTATCAGGAACAAGAGTTATTTTTCCCTGCTTTGGCAATTCCTTTACAGCCGTACCAATTTCCATTTCTGAGATTGGGTTATTTAAAATCTCTATTTGGTCTTCTGATCATTTGAGTATTTTATACTTTTTAAAAGTATTCCTCTATCCTTTTATGTTTTTGGTTGTTTTTCTTTAAAACACACACTATGCATACTATGTTTGGATTTTTCTTTTTATTTCTTCTGATTTTGTTTTAATTTTGACTTTCTAATTTGCTATTTTGTTTATCTGATTTACTGATCTCTTTTTAAAAATCAGATTAGTTAAGGATTTATCCATTTTATTAGTCTTTTCAAAGTACCAACTTTTGGTTTTATTTATCATTTTAATTTTTTTGTTTTCAATTTATCTATTTCCCTCTCTATTTTTTGATATCTCCTCTTCTGTACTTATTTTAAATTTGTTTTGTTTAGAACTGCATTTGCTTTCTAATTTTTAAAAATAGATATTCAACTTATTAATTTTTTAAAATTTTGCTAATATATATTTGTATGGATATGATTTTTTCCTTGAGGACTACTTCGGCTACATCCCACAAAGTTTGGTATGTGGTTCATCATTATCATTTTCTTTCACAAAGTTATTAATATTTCTATAATTTGATCTTTGATCTATTCATTATTTAGAATTTCATTTTTAAGTTTCCATTTGAGTTTGTATCTTTTATTTGTGATCCTTGAACAAATGAATTTTTTTAATTGTACCATGTTCTGTAAAGGCTGTATTAACTATTTCTACTCTTTACATTTGCTTGCAATAGTTCTGTGACCTAACACATAGACAATTTTTATAAAAGTTCCACGTGGGACTAATACACATGAATATTCTTTTGTTGTCCTATTTAGTCCATGTCTTTAACTCTAGTTTCTCTAGCAATTTGTTCAATTCCATAATTTCTCTTTCATTAATCTTTGTATTAGACTTATCCAACACTGAGGAAGGGATATTGAAGTCTCCTGTCATTATTGTGTTATTGTCCATGTCTTCCTCTAGCTCAGATAATGTTTACTTTATGAAATTGAATGCTAAGGCATTTGGGGCATATAAATTTAATGATGATATTTATTTGTTTCTATGGTTTCTTTCAGCTTAATGTAGTTTCCTTTTTTATTTTTTCAATGTTTGTTTTTGCTATATCAGAGAACACCTACTTTTTGCTTCAATCAATGCTTTTCTTTAATCTTCTTTCATTTTCTTTAATTCTTTACTTTTCTTTAACCGATTCTTTTCTTTATCCCCTCAGTTTTATTTTGTGTATATCTTTGTTTTTATAAGCATTTTTTTGTAAGCAACAAATTGTAGGGCATTGTTTGCTTATCCAGTGTTACTCTTTTCCTCTTTATTGTATTCTTTAATCCATTCACATTTAATGTCATGAGAGTTAAGTTCACGTTTTTTTCCATTTCTCTCTAACATTTTTTTCCCAAGTTATGGCTTATTCATCCTGTAGCACAATGTTCTATGTTCTATCATTCTTTTTGTTGTTGTTCAATTCTTTCATGTCATGTCTAACTCTTCATGAACTAATCTGGGGTGTTTTTTTAGGAAGACATTGGAGTGGTTTTCTATTTTCTTCTCCAGTTCATTTTATAAGTGAGGAAACTGAGGCAAATAGGGTTAGGTGACTTGCTCATGGTCATACATATACTTGTCTGAAGCCAGATTTGAGCTCAGATCTTCCTCTATCAGTGCTCTATCCATTGCATTACCTATGTTTCATTTATTTTATCTCAACCTTTTTTTAAAAAGAGAATCTCTTCCTTCTTGCTCTCTTCCTTTCATCCCATCCCCTCTTCTCATTTATTATTTCTTTCTCTCTGAGCTTTTGCTTATTAATTCTTTGACATCATTTACCATGATTTTCTCCCTTCCCCTAGTCTTAGAAAGAGGAATCAAGGCAAACTCCACATACTACAAGTGTACTTGGTCCCATCCTCTTCAATCTTTTCCAAAAGATTATATTCTCAATCATCCTCCCTCCTCTCTCAAATCTGAAACCTCTCTCTCTCAAATGGTTCTTTTCCCACTGCCTTCAAACATTCTCAAGTGTCCACTATTCTTAAAGACCCCCAAACTTCACCTAACCCTTCCAATTCCTTGAACTATTATCTAATATCTCTTTTCCTTGTCTCAACTCCTTGAAAAAGTATAAACTTCTATCAATCAATACTATACAGGTACAATATACTTGTTTTTGTTGTCCTTCCTATTTTGATAAAAGTAGGCATTAATTCTTGTATTATATTTGTATTCCTAGCACCTACCCTGATGCCTAGTAAATAGGAAGTGAATTCTAGGTATAGGGAATGGCCAGTGAAAAAGCACGGATATGGGTGATGGAGGGTCACGTGTGAGAAACAGAGAGAAGGCCAGTTTGGCTGGCTGGATTACGAAGCACAGAAAGGGAGGCTGGAAAGGTCTGTTGTGGATACTTTGTATGGAGTTTTAAAAGTTAAAGAGAAGAGATTATTATTATTTTTATGATTTTTACCTTGGAAACAATCAGAAAGCATTGTAGTTGATTCAGCAGCAGTCAGTTTTGTGCTTAAGGAAAGCTTTGGTAGCAATATATAGGATGGACCAGAGTGGGGTGAGACTTGAATCAGGCCGATCAGTTAGGAGACTGTTGCAATAATCTTGGGAAGACGTGATAAAGTCCTGAACTAATATGGTAGTTATATGAGTGGAGAGAAGTGGTTGGATGTGAGAGATACTATGAAGGCAGAAAATGGCAAATTTTATTTACTGGTTGGTTGAGTGAGGAGTCCATGATAATGCCAAGATTATGGCCCTTTTCTGGCTTGATCCTGACTCAAGTCAATACCCTAGCATTTTAGGTTTTATATTTGAGCAAAATGAGACATTTGTAGATCATTCAACGGTTAACAAAAGGAGATTTACTTAGTCATATGTAAATGACTAGTAAAATGCTATTCAACAAAAATAGGCATTGAGTATTTCTCAAGTTAAATCTGTCTTGCTTCAATTGTCATCACGAAAAAGCACAAAGTATTGGAGCACCCACCTCTGCACTCATTGTGGCTGCTTTGTATTTAGGTGACCAGGAAGTGTTGTCAACAGTCTGAATTTTTTAGTCTCTCATTTCAATGGGGGCTAAAGGATGATCATCACCCCTCTTAAGGAAAAATTATCCATTTCACATGGGGATATAGGGTTAGAATGTTAGTCCTGCCGTAAAACTTGAAACTCTGGAAGAATGGTGGTATTTTTAATGAAAATAGAGGGGTTAGGAAATGGGAAGTTATTTGAGGAAAGTATAATGAGTTCAGTTTTGGATATGCTGAATTTAAGATGTTTCTGGGACATCTGATTTGAAATGTCTCATAGGCAATTGGTGATGAAAGATATTTGGGCAGAGTACATAGTTCTGGGAATCATAGCAGATGATAGAGATGATATTTATTTATTTTTACATCCAGTTTTTAAAAATTATGAGTTCCATATTCTCTCCGTCCCCAGCCTCTCACTTACCCACTGAGAAGGAAGCAAATGCAATGCCCAGATCCATATGAAGTCATACAAAACATATTTCTATATTAGCCTTATTGGAAAGAAAAAAAGAAAATTAATGCAAAAAAACCAACAACCTTCAATCTGCACCCAGAGTTCATTAGGTCATAGAAATGATATTTAAAACCAATGGAAATGATAAGATTACAAAGAGAGAGGATGCTGAAGTAGAAGAGAAGTGGGCCTAGGATAAAGCCTGTGAGAACACCCCCACCCTGTGATGCAGATGATGACTTAGCAAAGAAGACTGAAATAGTGATCCAACAAATAAGAGATCAACTTAGAGAGAACAATGTCTTTAAAATCCAGAGAAAAGAGAGAATCTAACAGAAGAGGGTAAGCAACATTGTCAAATGCAGCAGAAAAACTGAGAAAAATTAAGAGTGAAAAAATATTCAATAATCCAAGAATTTAACTACCCTGTTATTTTTAGGAAAAAAAGATAGGAATAGGATTGACCTTGGAATTTTTTATCTCTGCACTTCATAGTCTTTTTTTGGTGGTTATGAAGCTTTAATCAGACAATGAATATAGAATTTTGTGTAAGCTTTAAAGTATTGCATAAAATGTCAGTTACTGTTATAAAGATGCAAATATTGATAACTTTAATATCCAGTCTTAAAAAATAATTCACTAGGTGGGGAGGGAAAAGTTCTATATGGAGTCTTAGGAGGAATAATATCTCTGGCATGGTGATCAGCAGTATTCCAAGGTCATTTGAGTTGAGCTTTATTTTTTTTTAATTAATTTATTTTTATTTTGTTGCAACAGTTTATTTCAACAGTTTTCAACACTTTTGTTTTCAACACTTTCAACACTTTGAATATTTTTCAACATTCATTTCCACAGGATATTGAGTTCCAAAATTTTTCCCCATCTCTTTCTTTCCTCTACCCTAAGATAGATTGCATTCTGATTACCCCTTCTCCCAATCCACCCTCCCTTCTTCACTCCCTCCTTCTCTTATCCCTTTCCCTTTGTACTTTACAATCTTAAAAGAGAGTGCCAAGAAATCAAACTGATGCCTGTGAATTGGGGAAGGGCTAAACAAGCTGTGGTATATGATTGTGATAGAATATCATTGTGCTATAAGAAATGACAAGCAGAATGATTTTAGAAAAACCCGGAAAGACTTACATGAACTGATGCAAAGTGAACAGAATCAGAAAAATGCCATACATAGTAATAACAATATTGTACATTCAAGAACTGCGAATGACGGCTATGTTTAGCAATATAGTGAGTGATCCAAGACAATCCCAATAGGCTATTGATAAAGCATACTATTTGCCTCCAGAAAAGGAACTTATGTTGTTTGAATACATTCTGAAACATACTATTTTTCACTTCCTTTCTTTCATTCGTTTTTTTGTCTTGTACAAAATTATTAATATGGAAATATTTTAGGTGATTGCACATGTAAAACCTATATTTAATTGCTTACGATCTCGGGGGGGGTGAACAGAAGGAGTGAAGGATAGAATATGGAATTGAGAACCTAAAAAAATGTTAAAATTTTTTTATCATGTAGTTGGGAAAAAAAAAAAATATATATATATATATATATATATATGTTTGTTTTTTTTTAAAGTGCCGACAATATTGATTATGTGACTTGCCCAGGGTCACCCATCAGAATGTGTCAGAGGTTGGAGTTGACCCCGGTCTTCCTGGCTCTTAAGGTGTTTCTCTAGCTACTGCACTGAAATGCCTCTCCTTTTAGATTACAGAATGAGACCTTCAAAAAATCTACTTACAGTTGAAGACAATATGTACTCCCCACTCTGCAATTATATCTTATTTGTGAAAGTGAGCTTTGTAATTTGCATCTAGAATTCATCATCCTTTCTCCCTATGTTTTCTCTCTCAAGTGCTTAGATTCCCCTATATCTTATTTTTTGTTTCATTACAAATTTATTTTTATTTATTTTTTTT
>CM053770.1:355892890-355905382 GCA_028658325.1 Potorous gilbertii | reverse complement strand
CCTTTTCCATTTGACTAATTCTGCTTTTGAAAGCATTCTTCTCCTCATTGACTTTTTGAACCTCTTTTTCCAATTGAGTTAGCCTTTTTTTCAGAGTGTTATTTTCTTCAGCTTTTTTTGGGGGGGGGGGTCTCCTTTAGCAAGGTGTTGACCCGTTTTTCATGCTTTTCTTGCATCTCTCTCATTTCTCTTCCCATTTTTTCCTCTACCTGCCTAACTTGATTTTCAAAATCCTTTTTGAGATCTTCCATGGCCTGAGCCCATTGAATATTTATTTTGGCTGTTTGGGATACAGAATTCTTGACTTCTATGTCTTTCCCTGATGGTAAGCATTGTTCTTCCTCATCGGAAAGGAAGGGAGGAGATATCTGTTCACCAAGAAAGTATCCTTCTGTGGTCTTATTTTTTTTCCCTTCTCTGGGCATTTCCCCAGTCGTTTACTTGACTTCTGAGATTCCTTTCCACACCCACCTTGCCTCTAGTTCCACCCAGCTAGTGCTTGGGGTCTGAAATTCAAATGCTGCTTCCCAGCCTCAGGGCTTTCAGTGGGGTAGGGCTGCTATTCAGTGTGAGATTAAATTCAGATCCTCAGGTTGGGGCAGGGCTGTTATTCAGTGTGAGATTAAGTTCAGCTGCTTGGGTGGGGGCAGGGCTGCCTCACAGGGCTCAGTTCCCTCAGGGGGTTTATGTGGAGACTTTCAACAATGGATCCGAGCCCCTGCTTGCTTTGGGAGCCCCTGTCTGCTGCTGCCTCCAGTGCTGCCTCCTGAGGTGGCCTAAGTTATGGGGACACCCCACTCTCCTCTTGGCAAGCCAAACAGGCTCTCTCACTAACCTTTGGCATCTGTGGGTGGATGGACCTGCGCAGCTGCTGGAGATTCCATCCCTGAAGCCTGCTTGGATCTGCTCCTCTCGGTGCTGTTTGGCCAAGGCAGGGCTGGGCTCTCCTCCAGGTCTGGTGTGTGACGGACCTTTGGTGTTGGTTTTTCAGGTCTCTCTGGAACAGAAATCTCCTCTACTCCGTTGCTGTGTGCCTTTCACTGCTCCAGAATTTGTTTGGATTTCTTCTTTACAGGTATTTTATGGACTGTGGGTTCAGAGCTAGCATATGTGAATCTTTCTACTCCGCCGTCTTGGCTCCTCCTTTATTTTCTTTCTTAAAAAAATTAATTTATTTGTTTTCAGTTTTCTACAATCATTTCTATAATTCTTATATTTTCTTCCCATCTCTTTCCCTCTCTCCCTGAGATGGCATGCAATATTATATGGATTCAATACATACATTCTTCTTAGTCACATTTTCATATTAGTTGTGTTGCATATGAGAATTAAAATGAAAGGGAGAAACTGTGAGAAAAGCCCAAATGAAAGAAAACATAACATCAGAGAAAAATTTTGATTACATTAAATTGAAAAGTTTTTGCACAAACAAACCCAATGCAATTAAGATTAGGAGGGAAGCAGAAAACTGGGAAAGAATTTTTGCAACTAGTGTCTGTGATAAAGGCCTCATTTCTAAAAATACATAGAGAACTGAGTCAAATGTACAAAATGGTCAAAGAATATGAACAGACTGTTTTCAGAGGAAGAAATTAAAGCTATAGTCATATAAAAAAATGCTCTAAATCACTATTGATTAGAGAGCAAATCAAAACAACTCTGAGGTATCACATGACATGTATCAGACTGGTTAACATGACAAAACAGGAAGATGATAAATGTTGGAGAAGATGTGGGAGAATTGGAACACTAATTCATTGTTGATGGACTGCTAGTTAATCCAACCATTCTGGAGAGCAATTTGGAACTATGCTCAAAGGGTTACAAAAATGTGCATACCCTTTTATCTAGCAATATCACTTCTAGGACTGTATCCCAAAGAGTGAGTTCTTATTCCAAAGACTGTAGTCTTCAAGGTTATCAAATACTACATTAATATTGTCATTTACTACTGTGTATTGTGTAACTAATCTATTTTGGGACATTTATCTTTATATGTTGCCCTTCTGTTCTCCATGATCTTTCAAAGATGATTGATGATCACTTGGAAGTTATGAGCATGAGTCTTCTTAATTTGCTGATATTTTTTCATCCAATCCTGGTGACATGAATGCATCATGTAGGGCAATGAGGGGCTCTCTTCCCATCACCTCACTTTTCCTGGATTTAAGTCGTATTGGATTTAAGTTATATTGCATGGCAATTTTTGACTTGACCCTTAGAAGTCCAGAGATCATTCTTAGCAGAGGAAACATGAGCAAAATAAGAGTTATCTTCAACTTGCTCTTTGTTACCCTTATCATAATTAGATCCTCTGCAAATCTTTAATAAGCCTATGTAGAATAATATACTCCATATCTAACCAAGAATCCATTATTCCAACTTTTAATATGTAGTCCAGAAATCCAAATCCTATTAGGGTCAGGGGATGGTGGATCTAAAATCAGAAAGAATCTCAGAAATCATTAGTTTAATCTTTTTTCAGATGAGAAACATGAGGATCAGCAAGTTTAAGTTTTTTCCCAAGATTCCACCAAGAAGCAAGCATTAGAGATGGAATTTGAATACAGTTCTTCTGATTCCAGAGACAGTGTTATTTCTACTGCACTGATTCCCAAATGTTATCTTTTTAATCAATGATTCACTTCTCAAATCTACATTTCTCATTTGAAAAACTTACCTATAATAGCCAGTAGCATGGATAAAAATGATATTTAGGACCTTCAATTGTTTTCCCAGAATTTTGAAGTCTCTAGCAATGCATCTTATGTGGCTTCTAGCATTGTGCTGTCCCTACCTGAATCACAAGGAGTAGATAGGGGAATTGGGTTTGACAATTATTAAGTTTTTCTTCTTTTAACAGTTGAGAGGATGTCTTTGTATTGTTTATGTCAGTTGTAATGGTAATTTATTTTAATTTTTTGTCTTTTTTGTAGAGTATAATTTTTTTTATTGAATTATTTTGTTTTCAGTGTTTGACAATCATTTCCATATATCTTAGATTTTTTTCCACTTCCTCTCCCTCATTCCCACCTTCCTCCCCAATCCTTCCCTGAGATAGCATACAGTCTTATGTAGGTTCTACACATACATTCCTATTAAATGCATGTTGCATAGAAGAATTAAAATTAATGGAAGAAAACATAAAACAAAACAAAACATAAGGCAAGATAAAATAATCTGCTTCATTCTGAGTTCCAATTCCATAGTTTTTTCTCTGGATGTGGATGGCATTTTGCCTCAAGAGTCCTTTGGGAATGTTTTAGGTCCTTGCATTGCTGTGAAGGGCTTAGTCTACCAAAAACAATCCTCACACGTCATGGTTGTTATTGTGTATAATGTTCTCCTAGTTATGTTCATTTCACTCAGCATCAGTTTATATATGTCTTTCCAGGTTTTTCTGAAGTTTGACTGCTCATCACTTCTTATAGCACAATAGTATTCCATTACATTCATATACCACAACTTGTTCAGCCATTCCCTGATTGATGGGCATTCCCTCAATTTCCAGTTCTTGGCCACCACAAAGTGAGTTGTATAAATTGTTTTGTACTTGTGGGACCTTTTCCCATTTTTATGATCTCTTTAGGATACAACCCTAGAAGTGATATTACTGGGTCAAAGGATATACACCTGGGTCACATGTAAGTCTGAGTCACATGGAGCCTGTGGACAGAGTAGCTTGCTGAAGGAGTTGCACAGGAAGGGTGGAACAGGAAGAGGTGGAGCTAAAGCAGAACTGAGAGGAAGTTAGTTATGAGAGCAGTCAAAACTGAAGGATGAAGCTGGCTGTGACTGAGAGAAGGGTATTTTGTTAAAGGGAGCCTATTTGTGATTTGTTTAAGGGAGCTGGTTTGTGGGAAGCCTAGCAGGGGGAAGGTTTGGGGCTGGTGTTTTTCTCTGCATTGTTATTATGTATAGGTTTTTGCTGCTATGATGGATTTGACTTTCTGGCGCCTGAATAAGTGTTTTGGTTTTGTCTTCCATGTGGAGAGTGTGTGGTATTTCATGATTCAGAATTGTGCCAGGATATTCATGGCTACTATAGGCACTATGAATATTGTATTGGTGCTACATCAGTTCAGCATATAGATGCTTCAGCCACCCTTCATGGATAGTTAGCACTATCACTACTCATAACTTCTGATTCCTACAGGTTGAACCTAGTCTTGTGAAATCTTTGGATTCTCCTCTTTATTTCTTGGAACACAAGAAGCATCTTCCTCATGAGACAGTTGAAATCCTCATTCTATGGTAAGTCTCAGATCTTCTGATATAGTCTGTCTCTTTATATCCTTTCCCTCCCTATTTCACTCTTTGAAGTACTTCTTCCAACTTTTATTTTAACAAAGTTAGATGTTTCAATATACAAATGACAAAAAAAGAATTATATATGAAACCATGAAATTCTATTACAAAATTTGTCTTTTAAGGGTATATAACAAGGAAGTACCAAAATTGTCCTATGTCCCCTTCTCAATTTCTTTTTGTTTTGTAATTTTCAAATGTTTTAGTGAAGCTCCTTTCTATTTGCCTTTGATTTCTTTAATTTCTAACATGGGTCTAGGAATATTTATGAAGTTATGTATAGCACACATATATCTATATCTATATCTATCTATCTATCTATCTATATAGATAGATAGATAGATAGATAGATAGATAGACTGCTAAGAATAATGTAGGGATGGGGCTGAATGCTGGACCCATTAGAACATAATTGAGTTCTCTCATTTTATAGATGAAAAAACCAGGTTTCAGAGAGATGATTTTTTTTCATGATGTGAACCCCTTTTCAAGTCTCACTTATTGTGTGAACGTTGGATCCCAGGTCACCAAATATTTGTGAAGGATGATATATCCCACAAAATCCTATTCCTTGGTCATAGAAGGGTATAAAAGGCTTCTAAATTTAGAAAGAAATAATAGGAATAGGGGATAGGCTAAGGGTGGTACTTTTAGGAGGAAGTATACATTAAGAATTAGAAGGTGGAGGGGATAAGGGAGAAGTTCTTGGAAAGATAGATTAAGGTAGAGAGTGGGGAGAGAGGATAGGGAGGGACTCCTACAGGGTTGGGTAGATTAAGAAGATTAGGGAGAAACTTCTTTGCAAACCCATTTTCCTCACTCTGAAATTAATTAAACTTCTCTTTGATTCCTGAGTTTCCTGTTTCTAGCCGGCTTTGTTTGGTTCTGGCCACCACAGGTTAGAGACTGGCTCTGGTCCAGTTGACAACTATATTATAAGGTAGTATTGTCAAAATTGTCTGTATTGGCTAAGAAATAGAATGGTAGATTAGTGGAACAGAGTAGATATACAATAAATAGTACCAAAGTAGTAATTTTGTGTTTGACAAATAAGATTTAAGTTTTGGGGATAAAAATCCATTATTTGGCAAAAATTATCGGGAAAGCTGGAAAACAGTCTGGCAGGAATTGGGCATAGACCAATTTATTAAACCAATTATTTGACCAAGACATGGTCAAAATGGATACATAACCTAGATATAAAGGGAGATATTACAAGAAAATAAGAAGAACATGGAACATATTATCTATTAGATTCATGAACAGGAAAAGAATTTTTGAATAAATAAGAGAGAAAAAAGAATTGTGATATGTAAAATGAGCAATTTCAGTTATTTTAAATTGAGAAGTTCTTGCATAAATAAAACCAGTATAGCCAAGATTGTACAGAAAGCAGAAAACTTAGAAATAGCTTTAATGAACTTTGTCAAATTTACAAGAACCTGAGTCATACCCTAAGGCAGTTTTTCAATGAAGAAATCAAAACTATGTATAATCATATGAAAAAATGCCCAAAATCTTTGTTGATTAGAGAAGTTCAAATTAAAACACCTATGAGATATCTTTGTTTACTTATCAGATTGACTAAAATAATAGATGTCTTTCAATTGAGGAATGACCAAATAAGACATGGTATACGATTGTGATGGAATATTACTGTGATATAAGAAATAATGAGCTGGTTGATTTAGAAAAACATGAAAAAACTCGGACCTGTGGGAAATAAAGGAAGGAGTTCTGTTTCCACAGGGTTAAAACTCACCCCAGCTTTAAGTGACCAGAGTTGTGACCTATCATGGTGAGGTTTAAAAGGTCAGAAACTTGTGTCCAGGATGAGCTGTTTGAAGGAAAGTATATCAGAGAGGAGAACATGAAGTCACATGACCAATAAATGATGTGGCAGGAAGTTCAAAATTTGGAACAGTATGAAGCATTGGCCTGAACAAATTGTAGTCTTCCTATATCCTTACTTGGGAGCTACGTGTTCATTCAGGGGGAATGGACATGGAAATTAATAAAAGCTTTCCTGATTTCACAAGTATTGTTCTTTGTTTAAGGTGAGCATATTTCTCCCAGTTGGGGCTTGTTGGTTGGGCTCATTTCTCACAATTTGGGGGCTTATTGTGAGATCTTTGTCATTTAGCTTGTGGGGGATAGACAGGTCTGGGAAAAGTTAAAAAAGATGTTGACTCTTTCCTACTGTAAAAGAAAAGAGGGACACCAGCCCCATCCTGGGCCTGTAAGGCTGGAAAAGATTGAAAGCATTACCTAAGTGGCTAATCTGAGGCTAGAAACCAGCATGCTTCAGACTTGGGTAAATTTGCTTTGTTAAAGTTGTCTTCTCTATGTAAAGTATATCCAACAAAATTGGAGTGTATCAAATTGGTAAACTTTTGTATATGAAGTTTCTAAACAAGCTATTGATTATTTTCAAATGATCTCTAGTGGATTGACTTTTAGGACAAATTTAAGATTTAAGATATAAGTTCTGGTATAATTTTTGATTAGTGAAACCTGCCATCTGATGTAAAAGCCTCTGAGACCATACTCAGAGAAGAATGTGACAGTTACAGAGAGAAGTTTGCCTTGGCCTGGGATGAGATCCTTCTGACTCAGTTTCCCTATTGTGTTCCTATGAAAAGGAATGTTTACTGAGTATGGCTGTAAGGTGGAGATGGTATCTAGTTAGGTGCTTGCTTTTCATCTTTATGGCATGTTCAAAGCAGATAGTTGAAGATGTTAGCACAGTGCTAGTAGTGGAATCTTGCTGTTTACAATCAAAGAATTGGGTAAATTGATACTCTTATATGGTTTTGTGAAAGATATAATCCCGGAATAGGACATTCTTTCTAAATGTTATGCAAATAATTAGATAAAGGAAAGGAAACAAAAATATAAGTGGTGATGTTGAATCATTGTTTCATAGAACAAGACTGGGATATAAAGTTAACTGTAATTGTATGTAATTGTTGAGGTTGGGGTGCTTGGGACCCCAAAACAACAACATGCTAGGCCCTGCTCAAATGAATTCAGCCCTAGCCTTCTTTAAGCCAAAGAAAATTAAAGTTTGTTAAAGTTTCTCAATATTGGATAGACTCTTAAAGAATCTTGGCATTTGTATTGCTAATGCCAACAGCCAGATTGAACCCTGAACACTTATAATGCTAGTGTAAGTGGGCTGGATAGAGTCTGAGCCCTTTTTTGGAACAAGATGGATCTTATTTACAGAGGGACTGAAGAAGGATCCCAAGTAGTCTGGGGGTTTCAGGGATTGTCTTGATAGGAGTGGCCAGTAATCTGGAGAATTAGATTGATAGGATTAAGGGTGGGGAATAGAACAGAGATTTGGACATAGCAATAAGACAAAGCTTATGGGCCTTAAGAGAGTCAAATCAAGTTGGTAAATCCAAGAAGCTTTCAAGGTGAGGTTTTCCAGAGTCCTTTAGACAAATGGGACTAAAACTCTTTTGGGGTAAGGGACAAAAGTCCCGACTTGGACCCATGTACCCCATTGAAATAAGGTCCTTGTAGGTTTCAAAGTGATGAAAGAGCAATTGGGCATTAATACAATTGACTGAATTAATTACTGAGACTAAATCAGAGACATATTCAGTTTGGGGAAAGAATTTCAGTCTTTGTTTCTTAGAGGCAGGTAACCTCTGGTAACATTTTGCATTGACAGAAAAGTTAAATGTTTCTGTTTTGATATGAAATCATTTCATGAGCATAAGTTGAAGTTAATGTTTGAACTTATCATATGTATAACTCATTCTTTTAGACTGATCATGGTTAGAAAGGGATAGAGAAGCTTGGGAAACATGTAAATCTATTACATCGATAACTTATAATTTTAATGGTAAATTTGATTTTATGATTGTTATTTAATCAGGAACTAGAACAAATACAGAAAGGTATGCAAGCTACTTAAGACTTACTTTAAAGATGTTCCTCAGCCAAAGTGAAATTACAGTCATATGTGAAACTGGTTATTGGAGCTTGCTATTTTAAAATTTTGTGACTATTCTTCTGAGTCCAACTCCAGGTGTGGATATTAAGGAAGCCTGCCTGAGTCACTGAACAGTGTTGTCAGCAAGTCTGTGAGATGTTGATACGAAGTGCAAAAGGTGATATCTCATGAGAAGGTTGGGAGAATGACTTTTCTGCCTTAGCTGAGGTAGGATTCTCCTGAATCAATTTCCCCACTGACACCAGGCAGACTTTAAGTCTGGCTAAAGTGCCAGTTGACAATCAAGTCCTGCCTTGGATTGATACAAAGTTAGGAGATGGCTTCCCTGCTATGTACCTACTCTTAATGGCACATTCCTATAATCAAAAGTTTTGTAAGTATTATACTAGATCTATTAAATAATGGGTTGGTAGAGGAACATCTAAGGTTAAGATGTAAGTCTAAGGTTAGGGTTAGGGTTAGGTTTTAGACAAATAATAAGTTAAGGTGTTTTAATTTTTAGTAATAGTAAGGAGACAATCAGGTTGAGGGCTTGTGAAATTAACATACTTAGTTAATATTATTCTTGTCTTAGTTAATATGAAAAGAAGAATGGTTTGTGGTTTATTTTGTAAATGCTTTAAAAGAAGCATCGTATGATTAGAGGTTGGAATTGTTTTATGACATGAAATGTACTGTATTAAAAATTTTATTTATTGGATTTATGTATATACTGGAGGCTATTAGTTCCTTAATGAAATCTCATTGTCCTGGTGGGGGAATGAATAGTGAGCTAATGTAAAATGTAAAAGCTGGGTTCTTATGTGAATTTCTTAAGAATGACAATTGGCCAAAGTTCCAATTTTGATTTTATAAGAATGATAAGGGTATAAGACTTAGAAATGCTAATCTAAAATTGTATCAGGGTCAGTTTTGTAGGAGAATGGACATTTGGACTCCTACAGGAAGATAAAGGGAAGAAGATGTTGAGATGCTGTGCTGCAGATGGCTTGAACAAGCATCCAGACCAGAAAACTGCATCAGATGATGTTTCTCCCCAGACTGTTGTATGAGATGAAACTTCTAAGTGGACAATTCATTGTTTGACCTTTTTCTTTTGAATTTCTGTATCTGTACTTATAACAAGGGGACTGCTTCCTTGTAATTTGTCAATGCGTCGATCAGCTTTGCTCCCTTCCCATATTTATTTAAAGGAGAGATAGATGAAGGGAAGAATTCATATGGAAAAGAAAGTGAAGAGGTATTGATTGGATTTAGGTGTGGAAACAAAAATTTTAATAAAGAAAAAAGTGGGGAGTTTGTTGGAAACAAAAGAAAGAGTTCTGTTTGCACAGGGTTAAAACTCATCCCAGCTTTAAGTGATCAGAGTTGTGACCTAGCATGGTAAGGTTTAAAAGTTCAGAAATTTGTGTGCAGGCTTGAAAAGCTGTTTGAGGAAAAGCCTATCAGAGAGGAGAATATGAAGTCACATGTCCAGTAGATGGTGTGGCAGGACGTTCAAAATTTGGAACAGTATAAAGAGCTTGCATTGGTCTGAACAAATGAAGTCTTCCTGTAGCCTTACTTGGGAACTACCTGTTCATTCAGGGGGAATGAACATAGAAATTAATAAAAGCTTTCCTGACTTCACAACAAATATTGTTATTTGTTTAAGGTGAGAATGCTTCTTACAATTAGGGACTTGTTGGTTGGGCTCATTTCTCACAGACCTATGAAGGAAGATGTTATCCACCTCCATACAGAGAAATGACAAATAGACAAATGGCAAATGTGTACCTGCATATGTGTATACATGTGCATGTCTTTTAAAAAATATTTATTTATTTTTAGATTACAACATTCATTTCTACAAAATTTTGAGCTCCAATTTTTCTCCCTGACTCTCCCCTCCCCCCACCCAATAATACCTTGCATTCTAATTACCCCTTCCCTTAATGTATCCTCCCTTCTATCACACCCCATCCTTCCCTCATCAACATCTTCTCTCTTTTCTTATAGGGCAAAATAAATTTCTGTACCCCATTACCTGTGTTTCTTATTTCCCAGTTAAATGCAATAATAATTCTCAACATTTGTTTCTAGTACTTTGAATTCCAGCTTCTCTCCCTCCCCACCCATCCCCACTGAGAAGGCAGACAATTCAATACAAGCTATATATATGTCATTTTGCAAAAGACTTCCATAACAGTCATATTGTGTAAGACTATATTGCCCTCCATATTATCCTGTCCTCCCCTCATTTTTTCTATTCTCTCATTTGACCTTGTCCCTTCCCAAAAGTGTTTATTTGTAGTTAACTCCCTTCTCCCATTTGCCCTCCCTTCTACAATCCCCCTCACTCCACTTGTCCCCTCCGTCCCTACTTTCCTGTAGGGTAAGATAGATTTTCATACCAAATTTAGGGAGCTTATTATTCCTTCCTTAAGCCCTATGTGAAGAGAGTAAGCTTCATTTTCCCCCTCTCACCTTCTCCCTTTTCTCCTCCATTGAACAATATTTTTCTTATCTCTTTTATGAGTTATAACCTGCCCTATTCTATTTCTCCCTTTCTCCTCCCAGTATTTTCCTCCTTCACTCCTCAATTTTTTTTTATGGATATCATCTTTTCTGATTCAATACAACCTATACTCTCTGTCTATGTGTGCGCGCGCGCGCGTGTGTGTGTGTGTGTGTGTGTGTGTGTGTGTGTGTATGTGTGTGTAATCCCTCCACCTACCCAAACACTGAGAAAAGTTTCAAGAGTTACAAATATTATCTTTCCATGTAGGAATGGAAACAGTTCAGCTTTAGGAAGTCCTTTATGATTTCTCTTTCCTGTTTTCCTTTTCATGCTTCTCTTGATTCTTGTGTTTGAAAGTCAAATTTTGTCTTCAATTCTGGTTTTTTCATCAAGAATGCTTGAAAGTCCTCTATATCATTGAATGACCATTTATGCCCTTGAAGTATTATACTCAGCTTTGCTGGGTAGGTGATTCTTGGTTTTAGTCCTAGTTCCTTTGACTTCTGGAATATCATATTTCATGCCCTTGGATCCCTTAATGTAGAAACTGCCAGATCCTGTGTTATCCTGATTGTATTTCCACAATACTACAATTGTTTCTTTCTAGTTGATTGCAATATTTTCTCCTTGACCTGGGAACTCTTAAATTTGGTCACAATATAACTAGGAGTTTCTCTGTTTGGGTCACTTTCAGTAGGTGATTGATGGATTCTTTCAATATTTATTTTGTCCTCTGGTTGCAGAATATCAGGGCAGTTTTCCCTGATAATTTCATGAAAGGGGGAGGAGCCAAGATGGCAGAGTAGAAAGATTCACATGTGCTAGCTCTGAATCCACAGCCCAGGGATTTCCTGTAAAAAAACTCCCAACAAATTCTGGAGCAGTGGAAGCATGCAGCAATGGAGTGAAGGAGATTTCCATTCCAGAGAGCCCTGAAAAACCGACCCTAAAGGTCCATCACGCATTGGCCGGGAGCAGAGCCCAGCCCTTCCCTGGCTGTGCAGCCCCAAGAGAAGCAGATCAGAGCAGGTTTCAGGGACGGAATCTCTGGTGGCCAGGAAGGTCCCTCCACCCACAGACGCACAGGTCAGTGAAAGAGACTTCTGGGCTCACTGAGAGGGGAGCGGGGTGTGTCCATAATTCAGTCCCCCTCAGGAGGCAGCAGTAGAGGCAGCAGGTGGCCAGAGGCTCCCAGAGCAGGCAGGACCTCAGGTCCATTACTGAAGGTCTCCACATAAAGCCCCTGAGGGAACTGAGCCTGGGGGGCGGCCATGCCCCCACCTGAGCACTAAGCTCACATTGAATAGCAGCCTTCGCTGAAAGCCCTGAGGCTGGGGAGCAGCATTTGAATCTCAGACCCCAAGCACTAGCTGGGCGGATCTACAGGTGAGGTGGGTGTGGAGAGGAATCTCAGAAGTCAAGTAACTGGCTGGGAAAATTCCCAGAAAAGGGAAAAAAAATAAGACCATAGAAGGTTACTTTCTTGGTGAACAGATGTTTCCCCCTTCCTTTCTGATGAGGAAGAACAATGCTTACCTTCAGAGAAAGACATAGGAGTCAAAGCCTCTGTATCTCAAACATCTGAAATAAATATCCAATGGGCTCAGGACATGGAAGAGCTCAAAAAGGATTTTGAAAATCAAGTTATACAGATGGAGGAAAAACTGGGAAGAGAAGTGAGAGAGATGCAAGAAAAGCATGAAAAATGGGTCAATAC
>CM053770.1:355873889-355892790 GCA_028658325.1 Potorous gilbertii | reverse complement strand
AGTTCCACAATTTTTCAATTGTGTCTCATGGATCTATTTTCCAGGTCAGTTGTTTTTCAACTGAGATGTTTCACATTATCTTCTGTTTTTTCAATCTTTTGGTTTTGTTTTCTAACTTCTTGGTTTATTTCGTTGTCATTAGCTTCCCTGAACTTGATTCTCTCTTTTAAAGAACTATTATGTTCAGTGAGCTTTTGAACCTTTTTTTCAATTTGACTAATCTTCTTTTAAAGCCTCCTTCTCCTTATTGGCTTTTTGGACCTCTTTTTCCCATTGAGTTAACCTCTTTTTAAGGGTGTTATTTTCTTCAGCATTTTTTTGGTTCTCCTTTATCAGGCTGCTGACATGCTTTTCAAACTCTTCTATGGCCTGAACCTATTTCATATTCACTTTGGTGGTACTGGAGGCAGAAACTTTCACTTCCTCTGACAGTATACCTTGTTCTTCATCATCTGAAAGGATGGAAAAATACCCCTGTTCACCAAGAAAATAACCTTCTATGGTCTTATTTTTTTTCCCTTTTTTTTTGCATTTTCTGAGGAGGTTACTTGACTTCTGAATCCTTTGTCAAGAGGAGGGGCCTAGTGCTCCTCTTCCCCCCAGTACTGTGCTCAGGACTGAGATTCAGATCAGCTGCTTAATTCCCCCACGGGCTTTAGGCAGGGCAGGGCCACCACTGAGGGCTGAGATTCAGATCCCCTGCTCAGTTCCCCCAGAGTCTTTAACCTGAGCTGCTCAGACAATGGACCCAGGCTGCTTCCATGGCCGCTGTGACTGCCTGCTGCCTGCTGCTGCTGCTACTGCTGCTGCATCTGCTGCCACCTGGGGCCAGTGCTGTGGGAACCCCGTTCCCCTCTTGCCTAGCTGGGAAAGCCCTCCCACACCGACCTTTGGAGCTTTCTTTGTTGCTTATGGGTTGATTGATCTGGGACCCTCCCTGCTGAGAATTCTGCCCCAGGTATTTTGTAGGCTGTGAGGGAAGCACTAGAGTAGATGCATCTTTCTACTCTGCTATCTTGGCTCTGTCCCTGTTTCTAGATATGTGTATGTTTATAGATATGTAAATATGTATATATTTTATTTTTTAATTATAACCTTCTCTATGGAGGGGTAGAGAGAGAAAAGGAGGAAAAATTTAAAAATCCACAGTAGAGAACAAAAGAAAACCTAGAAGGAAGTACAGAAAAGCTGATTATCTTAAAAAATAATGTGTATTTATTACATAGCTTTTCTTGAAAAGGAAATTTATTGTTTTATATTGAATCCTTTCTTATGTTCTGCTGTGTACATGGAGATAATATTTTTTTTCTTTTTGTATTGCTGTTAAAAATAAATAAAAAATATAATAAAAAGACATACATTGATTATGTGACCCTAGGCAAATTCCCCAACAAGTCTCCAAGACCATTAAGTTGTACAGTAGGCTTGTATCTGAATGAGTAGAGGGAATTCATCACCAGAAACTCTGTTAAACAATGAAATAACAGGTAAGAAAAAGGAGATAATTACTGTAGCTCCTTTCTTCTTGGTAAAAATGTTCTAAAACATTCTAGAAAATGGGTCTCATGGCAGAGTTGTGTGGAATTCACCCAACAGAAACAAAGAATAAAAGACAGGAAGATGTAGCTGCTTTAGTAGATTTCCATATCTCTCAAATAGGCCCCTTTTTCTCCTTTAGTGCATACAGGTCACCATAACCTCATGTCTTGACTACTGCAATAGCTGCTAGTGGGTCTGCCTGCCATAAGTCTCTTGCTACTCGGATACATTTTCCATTCAGCCACTGACAGATTTTCCTAGCACCCTCTTACCTTTCCCATCTTCCTATACCTTATTCCCCAATACATACTCTTTATTGGTGTTCCATGAACAAGACATATCATCTCTTTCTCCAAGCATTCTGTCTGTCCCTCATGCCTGGAATACTTTCCCTCCTCTACTCCAACTACTGGCTTTTCTTGTTTCCTTTAAGTTCCATCTAAAATCCCCTTTCTAATAGAAAGACTCCCCTAACCCCTGTTCAGTGCAGTGCCTTACATTCCTTAATTATTTATTCTATCTTGTATATAGCTTGCTTTGTATATATTTATTTGCATATTGTCTTCCCCCTTAGATTGTAAACTCATTGAGAATAGGACTGTCTTTTGCCTCTTTTATATTCTCACCATTTAGTGCAGTGCTTGGCATGTAGCAGGTGCTTAATAAATGTTTGCTGAATTTAATTGAATTTTGGGGGATGCTTCATTCCCCTGTCAGGTGTGTTTCTGACTCTTAGGATTTTACTAACAAGCTCCATGCAGGTACCTTCCCCACCACTACACCCTCTTTACTATTCTGTGTCATATATTGTATTCCCCCGCAGAAAGTAAGGCATTAAAGACAAAGACTTCCTTTTTTACTTGAATTTATATCCTTAATGCTTAGCATGTAGTTTCTAACACAGAGTAACTACTTAACAAATGTTTGTCAACTGCCTAACTCTCCCAACCCAGGAATATAATTATATTAATTTAAGATTTTATTAAATATTTTAGATATTTCATTTCCTTGATTTTGAGGTTTAAAGATTAGAGTACAAATTGTCATACAAAAAAGATTTTGGACTTGTAGAACAAATGTTTTGTAAAATGATGTAAATTGGATTGATAAGTCAAATACTCAGGAAAGTTTAAAAAAAAAACCCACAGAACTACTTTGTTTTGAATAGACAGTTTCTTTTTCTCCAAAGAAGAATGTACTCCTTCTACAAATACATTTCTGAATGTGCTACTGATGAATATTAGAAAAAAATACTAGAAAAAATGCAATTGCAGAGCATTACAGCTGATATGACTAGAATAGCAGAAAACAACATTAAGCTACTCTGTATGAATTCTCCCAATAAGGAATAAGGTGGAAATTGAAACTTAAATGGCAGTTTCACACAACAGGGAGAAACCCCTTCTGGATCAGTCCTTTTCTTGCCATAAAACTGTTTTTTGTATTTATATTTCTGCATGAATAAATGACAAATATACCATGGTATTTACTATGGAGTGCATTATGATAACATTTTAAAATGGCTTCAGCTCCCAAAATCCACTATGCGATGCAAGTATATTAAAGTCTACAATGTTACTTACACTGTCTGATATTCTGCAGTGTATCATGTGCTTTTATATAGCAAAGCTTGAGCTTAGAGAAAGACTATTTTTTTCCATTGTTATATTCACTGGTGTGTATAATTTTGCTTTTAGAAAATGAGTATATGTAGCCTAAGATTTTATTGCAAGTAAAACAATCATTACATATTCAGTGCAGAAGCTTAATTAATATAACATGATGTTGGAGGTTTTTAAACCCACAAAGCTTTACAATTTAGATGGAAAGTTCCCATGGCAACCTCAATTCTCTCCTGAGTGTGCGTGCATCATGATGGGGTCTTTTCTGACTTGACCACAGAACAAGAGATTTTGTGATGGTGTTTTGATTTCACACATCCAAGTTAACAATCTAGGGATAGAAAATGTGAAAATTCTAAAAGAAAAATAAAAGAATAAGGTAGTGAAAAATAAATGGAAAGTTAATATTTTTATTTTGAGATAGCGATTTAGCATTATTTGTCCATGGCTCACTGAATTCTTTTCTCTTTTTGTTGCTATTTCTTCAGCCCCCACCTACTTCCAAAATGATTTGGAATGATTCACTAAAATAAAAAAAATGCTTGCTCAGGATCCTCTATAATTTACAAAGCAAAAATTTTGAAACATTTTTTAAAAATTCTAGTAAAAATTTTGTGTGTTGCAACTGTTATGTACTATTTAGCTGTCAGGAAATGACTATTTAGCATGCTTAGGTGAAAAATCTAATGTCTTGAATGTCTTGACTGGAGCTCAACATACTTACTGGTTTTCAACCGAATAATAAATGAAAATTAGAGGATGAGATTTAAGTTTCAGCAGCAATGTATCAAAAGCAGTTTTTAAAAAAAATTATTTATTGCCTATAGGGCTTTAAGCCTGTTTTATTGTATCTGCAAACATAATTTCTGCCATCCTAGAACCTACATACTAAGTAAGATGCAAGCAGAATACATGTTTCAGGTGAGGAAATGAGCTCCTGAAGTCTTTGATTTATGTGTTAGTCCTAAAGTTTATGTGGTATATCACGTTATGCATAACTCCATCTTACATTTTTGCAACACCTCATAGTTTTCAAGGTGCTTCCCCACATATTATCTCATTATTTGGCTGTCAAAGTGTTCCATGTATTTAGCCCAGTATTTGTAAAATGTTATTCACTCCAATGGCCATTGGAGTAATGGTTGGTTAAAACATTACCTCTACTTTGTGTATTTAAAATAATCTTTATTTTATTAAAAATTTATTTAAGCAAAATAATAAAATAAAATCCAATTATCTATAATTTTAGAAGGAAATATATACATATCCTCATGGATAGATGTAAACTTCTAAAAAATAACCTTTTTGTTCAGGATTGCATTCCAAACTATTTTCTGCCTTTATTTCTGAATTTTTATTTCAAATTATTTTTCTGCCTTAAACTTCTAGTCAGATGTTTATTTTTTAAAAAAAGATTATAGTCACTGAGTATGTTGTTTCAATATTCCTTTCTTTAAACTTCATTAATTGGGTGTTTATGCATGTATGTGGCCAAGACATGTAATTTAATTAGCATGATGAACTCCTGGGTTAGTGAGTGATTAAAAAGGTAAGTAACTTGCCCAATATCACACAGCCAGTAGACATGGCAGGTTGGACTCAAACCCAGGTCTTACTGATTTCAAAGCCAGTTGTGTGTGTGTGTGTGTGTGTGTGTGTGCGTGTGTGTATGTGTGTGCATGGCAACTAGATGACCCTGCGGATAAAACTCTGGGTCTGGAGTCAGGAAGACTCATTCCTCTTCCTGAGTTCATATACAGTCTTAGACACCTACTATCTGTGTGACTCTAGGCATGTCACTTAACCCTGTTTGCCTCAGTTTCCTCATTATAAAATGAACTAGAGAAGTAAATGGCAAACCACTCCAGCATCTTTGTCAAGAAAACTGCAAATGGAGTCACAAAGAATTGAACATGACTGAAATGATCTACAAGTCATAGATGCCAGTGCCACTATAGATTTGTTACATATATTTATGGATATTGTTGGCTTAACAGATAAGGTATCTGACTTCTGATCAGAAGATTGAGGGTTGGAGTCCCTTTATGGTCAAATTATTGTGACAGCTAAGTGGTATAGTAGAAAGACTGCTGGGCCTCTGGTCAAGAAGACTTGAGTTCAAATCCAGCCTCAAACAATAGCTGTGTGACCTTGGGCATGTCACTTAAGCCTGTGTCAGTTTCTTTTCTGTAAAATTAGCTGGGAAAGGAAATGGCAGACCACTCCAATATCTTTGCCAAGAAAACTCCAAATGGGGTCATGAAGAGTCAGACACGACTAAGTGAAACAACAACGTTTATATTTTTTAGTTTTCATAGCTGTTATTTTTATGGTGTCACAATATTCCATTACAGTGATAAAAATAAATTTATTTAGTAATTTTCCAATCATATCAGACTTTATTATTGATACATTGTGGGGTTTTTTTGGTTTCACATTTCTGTTTTATTCTTGGTGAACTACTTAATCTACTTGAATAGACACAAAACAATAGATCAATACAATACAATAGATATAAAACAATCTTTTACCTCTTTTCATACTGTGTACTGGTGACATAGTAAAAGACTTTAGAATTTCAGATCTTTCTGGACATCCCAGAGCATATCTACACTCTTCTTTAAATACTGTTCCTTCTCAGAATTCAATCAGCTTCTCTATATCTGTGATACCATTATGCCTCAAAATACAAAGAACACTAAGGAAGACTTCATGTATTCCATACAGGTCCTTGATCACCGTGCAGACTGAATGCCCTCCTCCAAGATTCCTCATCGTAGTTCTTACCAAATTTTCCACTTGAAGTATAACCACTCAGTTTGATAACCTTATAAGCACTTTCTACCACCTCTCTGTGAACAGTTCCTAAACTGGGGTATAGATTTTTCAGGCAAACACCAACAATATTCACTCTATTACATAACAGGCACAGTAGAATTGCCATGCTCCCCAATAAACTAATCGTAATAGGTTATTGGATTGACACTCAGTCCATTCCCAGTTAGAAAATGGAAATTGGTAGAATCTAGATTAATTCTGCTTCCCATAACACAGCTTTTGGGCAAGCCACTTTGTTTCCAGGTGAGATGTCAGAATGTCCACTGGAAAAGAAACAACAATCAATTTGCATTTAGGACTACTTTTTACAATATCAGGAATACTTATTTTCAGGACTTTCACATTACATTGGATCAAATTCAGGTAACTTCCCCCGTCATGCATCTGCAATAACCACTACTATTTTGTTGACTGATACTCTGGAGTCTTTGTCAGAGACAATCTTTGGGGTACTAAAGAAAAGGCTACCATGTTGGAGATTCATCATCTCTCCCTTCTTCCAAGAATTTGCAACAAACAAAACCTTACTCTTTTGTTTGTTACACTTCTACATAGTCTGACTGCTCCAACCCTCCTCACTACTTCCCTTTTAATGTGTTTTCTTTCTCTATTAGGATTAAACTTCTTGATAATAAGAACCATCTTGTTTTCTTTTTTGTATCCTCAGTGGTTAGCACACTGGCATTAATACTCTGTTTTTTCATTAGTACCAATTTTGCACCATGTTTTTGACCAAATATATAGTTGTAACAATATGTATCATTTTCTTGGCTGTTTGTTCTTTTCTTACCCTCCACCTCTATACCAGTGCCCCCAAGCCCTAGTAGCAAATATGTGTAGTCAAGTAAAAAAAAATTCCTATTGGTCAGGTCTAAGAAAAAAGTCTCATTCCTCACCTCGAATCCAGCACCTTCTTCTAAGGAATAGGGTAGAATGTTTCCTTGTTTATCCCTTGGAATCATAGCTGGTTTTTGCACTAAGAATTATTGTCTTTCAATAAAAAAATATTGTTATTGTAAAAGTTATTCTCATTCTGCTCACTTCAGTCTGCATCAGATTGTATAAATCTTCCCGAGTTTCATTAGCATGATGAATTCCTGGGTCAGTGAGAGATTAAGAAAGTGGGTGGTTTGTCCCAGTGTCACACAGCCAATAGAAATAGTATGGCACAGTAATATTGCACTGCATTCATATAACATTGGTTTAGCCATTTCCCATTCATAGCCATCCCCTATTTTCTATTTCTTGCTAGTACTAAAAGAGCTACTATAAAAAATTTGTATATATGGATCCTTTCTCTTTTTAGATCTAGTATTGGTGGACCAAGGAATGTTCACAGTTTAATAACTTTTGGGGCATAGCTCCAAATTTCTTTCCAGTAAGCTGGAGTATTTCTGGCATGCTGTGTACCTAATATGTTCCACTCATCAACCTCTTTATTTCTTCACAAATATTTAATCATTTTAATGAGTGCTGCTTTCTTTTTTGTTGTTAAGGGAAAGATTTTTTATTTTTGAAGATAGAGATCTTTAAATATTTAGAAAGTTTAAAAAAGTCCCTGTACCAATATGCATCACTGCATGTATTTTTAAGGATTGTCAGCTATCAAAAAAGTAAAATGATACAGTGTTAATTTTGAATAAATCTTCCTGGAATAAATACAATGACTGACTCATCTATGAATAATAACTGATTCACTTATGAAGAGACCTTGACAATATATATTCATAATTTAATAATTTATTTTCCCCCAATTGCATGTAAAAACAATTTTTAGAAAAATGAGTGCCAAATTCTCTCCCACTCACTCTCCCCTCTCCTCTCATTGAGAATGCAAATAATTTGACATAGGTTATATGTGCATAGTCATGCAAAACATATTTCCATGTTAGTCATGTGAAAAGAATATAAACAAAAAACCCCAAGAAAAATAAAGAAAAAGTATGCTTCAATTTGCATTCAGATTCTACCAGCTCTTTCTCTGAAGATGGATAGCAGTTTTTATCATAAGTCCTTCAAACTGTCTTGGATCATCGTATTACTGAAAATAACTAAGTCATTCACAGTTTATTATCATAAAATATTACTGTTACTATATACATTGTTATATTCTTTGCATCAGTTCATGTAAGTCTGTACAAGTTTTTGTAAGAGCATTCTGCTCATTATTTCTTATAGCACAATAATATTCTATCACATTGATTGTTGAATTCTAGTATCGTTTGAGATCTGGTACTTCTAGATTCCTTTCCTTTTTTTTTCATTATTTTTCTTGAGATTCTTGATTTTTGTTTTTCCAGATAAATTTTACTATTTTTTAAATTCTATATAGTAATTTTGATTGATTGATATGATGTTGAATAAGTAGATTAAGAAATAGTGTCATTTTTTATATTGGCTTGGCTTATTCATGAGCAATCAATATTTCTACAATTATTTAGGTCTATTTTGGTAAAAAGTGTATTCATGTAATAATAATAATATTTGTAGCTAGCATTTGTATGGCAATTAAGTTTTTGAAAGGCATTTTATAAATAGTTATTTTGTGTGTTTGTAAGTAAATCCCTGAGTATTTTGCAGCTTTTAAAAATGGAATTGTTCATTCTTTATCTTTCTGTTGAGCTTTGTGGGTAATATACAGAAATGCTGGTGATTTATGTGGATTTATTTATTTTATATCCTGTCACTTGCTGAAGTTATTAATTTTATCTGATTCTTTAGAGCTCTCTACACATCATATTACCTGCAAAAAGTCATAATTCTATTTCTTTTTTTCCTTATACTTATTCTCTCAATATCTTTCTTTTATTTATTTTTTTTTACTTATTGATGAACCTAGCTAGCATTTCTAGCATGATATCAAATTCTAGTAGTAATAATGGATATCCTTGCTTTACTTCTGATCTTAGGGGAAAGACCTTTAATTTATCCCCATTGCACATAATGCTTGTTCTTGGTTTTAGATGTGTGTGATATATTTAAGGCATATTTATTCCTATGATTTCTAGTTGTTATTTTTTAAAGCAGAAATGAGTGTTTCATTCTATACATCTTTTTTCACAATTTTAATTTGATCACAAAATTTTTTATTATTCTCATTATTAACATGACTAATTATGTTTATATTGAGACAGCCCTGCATTCCTGGTATAAATCCAACTTGATTATTGTGTTTAATCTTTGTCATATGCTGTGTAGCTTATTTGATAGTTTTTTAATTAAAATTTGGCATCAATGTTCATTAGATATATTTTCCTACAGTTTTATTTCTGTTTTCAATTTCTTTTCCTTTTGACCACCTTCTCCCTCAATCTGCCCTCCTTTTTATCAGCCCCCTTCCTTTACTTTCCCTTTTCCCTTCCTACTTCTTCCCTCTCTTCTATCCCTCCATCCCTTTTCTTTCTCTTTTCTCGTCCAATTGCTTATAGAACTAGTTAGATTTCTGTACCTGAGTATGTTATTCCCTCCTTGAGCCAAATCCAGAGTAAAGTTCAAATATTGCTCATTACTCTACATTCTTTCCCTCTATCGTAATGTCTTTGTTCCTCTTCATGTGATGCCATATACCCCTTTCTCCCTCCTCCTTTTCTCTTCTCTCAATACAATATTTTTTCAGCAATTTGATTAGTTTTTTTATTAACATATCAAAATCAACTTAAACACGCACACCTTCTGTCTATATATCTCCTTTTTATATGATGTAATAAAGATGTAATAAAGTTCTCAATAGTTGTATCATCTTCCCATGCAGCAATGTAAACAGTTGTCTTTGAATAATATGTTTTCCCCCTTTCCTGTTTACCTTTTTATACCTCTCTTGAGCCTTGTTTTTGAAGATTAAATTTTCCATTGAGCATCAGGAAAGTCTGGAAGTTGCCTATTTCATTGAATATCCACCTCCTCCTCTGAAGGATTATGCTCAGTTTCACTGGGTAGTTGATCCTTGGTTGTAGTCCAAGTTCCTTTGCCTTTCAGAAAATCATTTTCCAACCCCTCTGATAATGAAGTTGCAAGGTCCCACATAATCCTAACTATGTTCCCATGATATTTGAATTATTTTTCTTTATGGCTGCTAACAATATTTCCTCCTTTATCAGATAATTCTGTAATTTGACTGCAATAATCCTTGGTGTTTTCAATTTGGGATCTCTTTTAGGAGATGATTGGTGGATTCTTTTGATGACTATTTTACTCTCTGGTTCTAGGACCTCATGGCAATTTTCCTTCATGATTTCTTGAAAAATGCTGTCTAGGCTCTTTCCTTCATCATAGTTCTCAGTTAGACCAATAATTCTTAAATTATTTCTCCTGGATCTATTTTCCAGGTCAGTTGTTTTTCCAATGTGGTATTTTATGTTTTCTTCTATTTTTTCATTCTTTTGATTTTGTTTGACTGATTCTTGATGTCTCATAGAGTCATTAGCTTACAGTTGCCCAATTTTAAATTTCAACAAATTCTTTTCTTCATTTAGCTTTTGTACTTCCTTTTCCATTTGACCAATTGTATTTTTTAAAGAGCTGTTTTTTGAGTCCATTTTGTCAAGTGTATTTTTCAATTTTTCTTCAACCTCTTATTTGACTTTCAAAATCCTTCTTGAGCTCTTTCAAGAAGGCTTTTGGGGCTTGAGACCAGCTAATATTCCCCTTTGAGGTTTCATATATGGATATATTGACCATGTTGTTCTCTCCTGAATTTGTGTTTTGATCTTCTCTGCCACCACGGTATTTCTCTGTGGTCACTGATTTTTTTTCATTCTTCTTGCTCATGTTATTTGGTGTTTTATTATTTTTTTTTTTTTGGTTTTTACATTTAATCTTTGATTTTGGGGCCCAGGGACCATTGTCCCAGACTTCTTGTGGTGGTGGCTAGGGTCCTGGTTACTGGTTTTCTGTGCTGGAGCCTCAGGTGCTTGCAGTTGGATGTTTTAATTGTCTGGATTTTTACCTGGTGCTGAGCAGGTGGTATGTGTCTGGTGTTGTCCCTTGCCTGCTCCTCCATCCTGGGGTTCAGGATGGTCTGCTGAGATGGGTCTTATTGCTGGCTTGCTGGGATGCATCCAGTTGTATACTGGTCCCCTTCAGCCACAGCAAGAGGGAGTTTTCCAGTTAATTCCTCTAGCCTCCTGATCTAGAGCTAAAAGACTGCCATACCTGTCTTTTTGCTGGCACCACTCTTCCAAGATTTTTCTTGGGGCAACATTCTCAGGGCTTTTCAAGGTCAACAAAGGAGAGTGAGAGTGATTTACTGTTCACTTCACCATCTTGACTCCCATAAATTTAAATAGGTGACTTTCAAATATTTAGTCTGTGGGTTGATAGCCCCAAGACTAGCTGCTGTTGCTGCTACAGGCCCTGCACAGAATTGTGCTTCCCTATTACCCAATTCCAACAGACCCTCACCCTCACCCTCCTTGTGCTGAGAGGTCTGGAAATCACCACTGTTGCCAGTGATTCAGTTTCCTGGGGTCTGCTCTGGCTTTGCTATGGTCAAGTCTGTATTGGTGCAGCCCATGTGCTAGGCTATACTCCTCTCCCAGTCTGATGCAATAGACCCCTCCTGTACACCTTCCGGGTTCTATTGGGCTGGAAATCTGCCACATTCTGTCTCTTTGTTGATTCTGCTACTCTAGAATTTGTTCAGATTCACCTTTTAGAGGTATCTTAAGGGGTTTGTAGGAGAGCTCAGGTGAGTCCCTACTTTTACTCAACCATCTTGGCTCTACCTCCTCAATTTCTTTTCCTTAACAGATTTCTATATGGGTATGTTCACTCTTCCACACAGATACTATGCGTATGGTGGGGAATTGAGACCCAGGTTTTAGAGTGGATTATTACATTCTTATCATTCCTTCTTTTGCTGTCTAATGAGTAAATGTTATGATTGTTAGTGCTTTTGTCTTCTCATTTAGTGTTTCATATTTAAGAGTTTTCAGCTACTTCTTTCTGAATTTAAAACAAAAAAATGAACATTTCTGTAATATAAATGAGTTGATTGTACATGAAACTGAGAATCTTTATTATGAACAGCCTAATCTCTCTTTTAATTATATGATAAGTTAAAAATATAACTTTCAAAAGCTGTCTTGCTTGGCTGTGCAACCTTATTTCTTTCAGTTTTTTTCTGTATTTTTAAAAAAGACCTTTTTTTTGTTGCCCAACAAATTGACACCTTGATGATATCTGAAAATGTATAGCTTCTTCTGCCCCTTGAGTCCATCACTTCTCTGTCAGGACATGGGTAGTATGCTCCATCATTAATCCTTTGGAATGTGGTTGGTCATTGCCTTGATCAGTTCTCAAGTTTTTCTGAGCTGTTTTTCTTTATACCATGTTGTTACTATTATGTAACTAGTTCTCTGATTGTACTTTTCTTCTTGCAGCAATTCATACAAATCTTCCTAGGTTTCTCTGGAACTGTGCCTTTTATAATTTCTTATAGTACAATAATACTTCACTATGTTATACATACACACACATCTTTACATAATCATTAATGCATTCATTTTTAACTAATCATAGTAGATGGTGTGAGATGCTGGATTATAGCTAATTTCTGTCAGCCTGCTTTCTAATTTTCCCAGCTGTTTTTGTTTATATAGTGAATTTTTACCAAAGTCTTCATCAAAAACTACAGAGATTTTTGATTTTATTGAAAATTGTATTAATATTAATTCCCTTTTGTAAGTTGAAAATCTAATCCTTTCTGCTGTTTAAAGTCTCTATTTTTAATTGATTCTAAATAGTTTTGATGATTAATGCTTTGTAGTATAATTTGAGGTGGCTCTATTCTAACTGGCTTTCTTCCCTTCATACCTGATCCCCTATTCTCACTTGTTACCTTTTCCTTTTAGGGTTTTGTTTTTTATTCATTTTTCTCTCTTGCTTTTGTCTGGTTATAGATTTTTTCTGTCTCTTTTTTCTTCTTAGTCAAGTTGATTTCCTCTTTCTCTCTTCCCTTTAAGCTGGTCTTGTTCATTAGTTTCTTTCATTTCATTTTTTAATACTTTTTTCCAAAAAGAAGTTCTGTCACTTTAAAAAAAAAATCATACATCTTTTTTTTTCTGTTTACTCTAGACCCTCATTCTCTGGTTCATGATGCCTATAATTATCTAGTCTCTCTTTTTTCTTTGTATTCTTCATGCAATCAAAGCTTCTAAGGTATCTGTTCTAGGCTGTCCCCTCAGCCTAGTGTTTTCTGCCTCTGCTTTATAGGGCTTACCTAATGGATTATCCTTCTATTGTGTCTTATTCCCAGAACAATATTGCAGGTGTCAAAGAGGATATTGTCCCATAGTAGGACCCTTTTCCCTTCCCCATCTATAATCTTTTGTTGATTTTTTTTCCTTCTATATTTTCCTGGAAATTTCTTCACTGTGTCCCTGCTTTTTTACTCTTCCACACACCAGTGGCTCCAAGGAGATCCAACTTCCCCCTCCCAGAGAAGTAGATTTTTTCAAGCACCAATCCCTCAGGCTTTATCCAGTGTAAGGTCCTTATCTCTCTTCAGTGACTGTCTTTCTTTACTCCTAAGAGCATTCATTAGTGGAACCCCCTTCTACCACCAAAGTAAGGCCTTCTACTTCCCCTTTTCAATATTTTTCTCCTCCTCACCACTTACCTGTAGGTAATTCTCTTTTTGAGAATAGAGAGTATATTTTCCCCTCATGGATAGCCCTTGATATGACCCTGGCATATCACACTCTCCTCTCTATCCCTTGCTCCCCTCCCACCTTTTATTTGGCCTCTCATATTGTAATTTACTTCCACAAAAGGAGAATTCACCTGTATGCAATATTTCCAGCTTCTGTCCATAATGTCCTGCTTGCCTCTGCATTGTCACCTCTACCAGATTTCCAACTTCACTCATGTCTCCTTGTGTATATTTGGGAAGAAATTTCTTGCTGGTCTTTCTCTTGTCACTCAGTTGCCATTGTTGTCCTTGTCAGCTACATTTATTCACTTCTCCTATTCCTTGGAATACATTATTCCATTCTTTCCTCCTTTTTGTAGTGAGTGCAAAATAGTCTTGCTTGTATATTTAAATGTATTTCCTTCGTATTTGAAAGTCTTCTTGACAGCTTACAGAATTTGTTGTTTCTGAATTGAATTGTTAAATTTGAGCACTATGTCTTGGAGTTTGCACTGATAGAATTTCTTCTGGAAGTGATTTGTTAATTCTTTCAGTTGGTCTTTCATTTTCTATGTTTAGAAATTCTGGGTAGTTCTCTTCCATTATTTCCTTTATTATGTTGTTAAGATTTTTTGTCTTTTTTGTCTTTCCCAAATACTTGTGAAATCAGAAAAGCCTTTATTAATCTTTACAGGTAGCCTCCCTTAAGATTACAGGAAGCCTACAACACGTGCAAGAAGATGGGGTTTCTTATATTGTTTTCTGAACTTTGGATCTCCCACAACATGGAGACACTCTGGCCATGTGACTCCATGTTCTCCTCTTTGATAGGCCCCTTCTCACACAGCTCCTTGGGCCTGTTCATAGTTTCTGACCTCTAACCTGTCCATGCTAGATCACAACATTTATCATGTAGGAATGTGGACAACAGAACTTTCTTACTTCCCACATATAGAAATGCAGATTATTTTTATGGTTTTATTCTAGATTCCAAAATTTTATTGATTATTAGTGATTTCAGTTACATTTTTTTATATCCCCAGATCATATCATATGATACTATCATATCATCGTATTGATAACATACTAGCATATCATCACAAAAAAATGATAACTTCATTCTTCCTTTCCAATGTTTACCAAAAAAGTTGGTAATGGTAGATATCCTTCTCAATATGAGTACAGTCAGTCAGCTGACCATGGCTGCTGACTTCTTTTCCTATAGAAACCTTGGTAAATGTATTCTCTCTGCTCTGGTAAGTTGTAAGGTTCCAATTAGATATCTTGCTTTGCTAAATATATGTTTTAAATTTCTGTCATGTACCCAAATCAGCCTTTCCTTTTATCTCAATGTCAGAATAAGAAAAGTTGGTAAGATTTCTGTCCATGACCAGCATATACCTCTAATATCCTGATTCCTTTGGTGACATTTGGAGAGGCATGACCAATTAAACATCTAAACACTATTTTGATGTATTCTTGCTAATTCATACACATTTTTATCAATAATTTATCTAATTGTATGAAGCTGGCTATTGGCATTTTGATTGGTATAACAGAGAATCTGTAAATTAGTAAGGAAAATATTGAAATTTTTCCCTATATTTACTCAAAGTAGTTATAGAAATAGAATATCCTCTGTATTAATAAGTTTTTCCTTTGCTTCTGTCAAAGTCATTTTTACAGTTGTCTTTATATAGGTATAATAAGTATTTTGATGGTTAATCCTTAAGTATTTGATCTGCTTTATTATGTTTATATTTATCTTGTTTTCTGTTAGTGACATGTAAAATGATTATATTTATGAATTTATCTCGGTCCCTGATGCTGGAAAAAACTGAAGGTAAAAGGGAAAGGGAATGGCAGGGGATGAGAGATAGAATTATAGAAACAAAGAAAATTAACCATATCAAACAACTTGTGCAATATATTACTCCTACAATTCCTCATTTCTTCTACAAAAGAAGGGAGATGAAATGTTTCAGTTTTCCCCTGGGGCTCAACTTGTTCATTTATGATCATATAATGTTCAGTTTTATCTTACTATTCTTTCCATTTATATTGTTTTCATTGGCACACAACTTTTCAGGAACACTTCTAATGTATAAATACATGTACAATAGAATCAGGCAGTCTTAGAATATGGTTATGGTTATAACATTTTGGAGTTGACTTGGTATAAAGTTTGGATGTGTAATGGATTGTTATGGGAAAGAAAGCATAGCATTTATTCTAACGTGATTCAAAACCCTTTGTCATTTACATTGTCAAAAGGGATAGACATAAAGTTTCTGGTTTCTACTGAGGTTTCTGGTAACTACTGAAGGATAAGTACATTGAAGGATTATTATATATATACATATATGCACACATATATAAATTAGTATATTATGGTGTAGTTATTAGTATAGTGTACAATCCCCTCTACAGCAACATCAAACGCAAAATTTTAATTCATATAGAAACATCTTCTTGAGGATGCAAGATAAGTTGGCCAATGAGTACTTGGGAGTCTAGGATTGTATGGAGATAGCATTAATTTTATTTTCTTGACATTTCACCATAATGTGTCTTCATCAGCAGATGCCTCTATAGCAAGGATCAAAGTATTGACTTTGAGAAGTAGATTAGAATGAGTACACCAGCTAGTATCATTTTGCAGTACAAGAATGAACGTATGACAAGAATAACATAATGAATAAAATGCAATAGGGATAAACTGAGGCATATACTCTGAGCAAAATTAGTTTGTTAATAGTGACACATATAACTATTAACAAAATGAGTCAGACTGACCACCTCAGTAAGGCCAGAGAAAGGAGGGACCCTCTTTATTTATGCATGGGAAAGAGGGGTTCTGTGTAGTTGAGGAACATTACAATTGACTGTACTAGGAAAAGTGGGTTGGCATTCAGGTATGCCTAATCACACCCCTCTCTGACAGTTAAGGAATGTTAAGTGTTTTGTGGGATTCCTCTGCCTCTTGGCAATCTCGGCTAGGAGACTAGTACCACCTGGTTTGCTGTACCCTTGGGAGAGATTGAACTTCCCCTAATTGCATAAGGACATGCAAGATGTATCTTTCGGGAGGATCAGGTTAAACTGGTTGGAGCATATACACAATAGAACACAATGTTCCAGGGGTTAGTGGCTTGAATGATAACTTTTTCTTTTAACCACACCTTTAAACTAACTCAGAAGGAACACTGTATACATAAGTTTAGCTCAAGATTGGAAAAGTACAGAATATGATCAATTATAGATTAGAATCAATTATTAAACGGTACAAAATAATTTTAATTTCTCAGTGGAGAAAGGAAAGATTTCCTACACAACTGAGGTATGAAAATCCTTGGGGCTCCTGAGTTGTCTTCATTGTGTGTAAACTTTCTAGCCCTTGGAGGTAAGCAATGTTAAAATCAAATGCCAGGTACATACTAGTCATAGCAGCCAATAAATCTCCCCAGATAGGGTTACAAAGAGCAGAAATAACTGGAAAAGGCTCTAAAATCAGACTTTTGTGAAGAGAGGTACATAAGCTTCACCAGACTGCCAAAGGGATCTATGACATAAAAAAATGAATAACTCATGTCCTAGTTGAAGCAGGTAAGAAGTATGAGGATACAGTTATATCTTTCTTTTTTAAAAAAAATTTCTTTAATTTTTTGTTACATTTTTAATTTCCAAGTCATCTCTTTCCCTCCTCACCCTGCACTGGAGAAGGCCACCCTTTCACACACATGTACACACATACACACATACACACACTTCTATTTATCATTTCATTATCTGGAGGTCCTTTGTAGTTGATTTGAGTGTTTATAATATTCAGAATAACTTATTTCCTCACAGTTATTCTTTGAAAAATATTACTGTTACTATACACTATATTCTCTTGGTTCTGCTCATTTCCCTCGTCTTTATTTCTTTTTTTAGTCTTATTTCATCATTTTTTCTTTTTTAAAAAATTTATTTATTTTTTGATTTCAACATTTGTTTCCACAAAATTTTCAGTTCCAATTTTTCTCCCCATCTCTCCCCTTCCCACACCCCATAACACCTTGCCTTCTGATTACCCCTTCCCTCAATTTGCCCTCCCCCATCTTCTCTCTTTTCTTGCAAGGCAAGATAGATTTCTATACCCTATTATCTATATTCATTATTTCCTAGTTACATGCAATAACAATTCTCAACATTTGTTTCTAATAGTTTGAATTCCAACTTCTCTCCCTCCTTCCCTCCCCACCCATCCCCACTGAGAAGGCAAGCAATTCAATACAGGCTATATATGTGTCCTTTTGCAAAAGACTTCCATAATAGTCATGTTGTGTAAGAATAACTATATTTCCCTCCATCCTACCCTGTTGCCCCCTTTTTTCTATTCTCTCATTTGACCTTGTCCCTTCCCAAAAGTGTTTATTTGTTGTTACTCCCTTCTCCCATTTGCCCTCCCTTCTATAATCCCCCTCACCCCACTTGTCCCCTTCTCCCCTACTTTTCTGTAGTGTAAGATAGATTTTCATACCAAATTGAGTGAGCATGTTATTCCCTCCTTAAGCCATATGTGAAGAGAGTAAGCTTCACTTTTCCCCTCTCATCTCTTCCCTTTTCTTCTCCATTGATAAAGATTTTTCTTATCTCTTTTATGAGAGATACTCTGCCCCATTCCCTTTCTCCCTTTCTTCTCCCAATATATTCCTCTCTCACTTCTTAATTTTATTTTTGTATAGATATCATCCCTTCTGATTCAACTCAGCCTGTGCTGTGTGTGTGTGTGTGTGTGTGTGTGTGTGTGTGTGTGTGTATGTCTGTATGTGGGTGTGTATAATCCCTCCACCTACTGAGAAAAGTCTCAAGAGTTACAAATATTATCTTTCCATGTAGGAATGGAAACAGTTCAACTTTAGGAAGTCCTTTATGATTCTTGGTTTTTAATCCCAGTTCCTTTGACTTCTGGTATATCCTATTCCAAGCCCTTCAACCCCTTAATGTAGAAGCTGCCAGATCCTGTTTTATCCTGATTCTATTTCCGCAATACTCAAATTGTTTCTTTCTGGCTGCATGTAGTATTTCCTCCTTGACCTGGGAACTCTGAAATTTGGCCACAATATTCTTAGGAGTTTGTCTTTTTGGGTGTCTTTTAGGAGGTGATTGGTTGATTCTTTCAATATTTATTTTGCCCTCTGATTGTAGAATATCTAGGCAGTTTTCCTTGATAATTTCATGAAAGATAATGTCTAGGCTCTTTTATTGATCATGGCTTTCAGGTAAT
>CM053770.1:355856958-355873389 GCA_028658325.1 Potorous gilbertii | reverse complement strand
GGGGGGAGTTTGATTGGTATGGCAGTCATGTTATTGGTTTCTGAGTTCTATAAGGGGACCTCATTTCAGGTATTCTTCTCCACCCATGATCCCTGACCAGGCTCACCAACAATGCTGTCACTGCAAACATTCTTACTGCAAACTTTAGCTCAACCTTCTGCCCTGGAAGTGAAACCAGTGACTCTGCTCTCCTCAGAGTGACCACAACTAGCAGGACCCCTTCCATACCTCTGTGATCATCCTTGCCAGCATGTACTCACTCCTTCTCACCCACAGCCATAGCTTGGGACCTCATCTGAAAAGCACACCTGGGCCCCATGTTCAGGATCAGGCTGTGGAGGGCTCTGCAATCTTCCCCTGACTGATCTAATCCCCACACTATCCATGCAGCAAAAGTGCCTGAAGCTGAGGTTGCTGCCTACAACAGTTTCCCCCAGAGCTTGTGGTTTGTTGATTCAGAGATACCTGAACTTCAACTAGGTCAGGCCATTACCCCAGAAGATCAGTCCCAGAAGAGAGAAGACTAGGGTTCATCTTCATAGAAGAACATATAATATATAATACCTTGGATAGGAAGTAGTACTGAGAAAAGCTTCATGGAGGAGATGGCACCTGTTAGATCAAGGTAGAGATTTAAGATAAAGTTATGAGAGTTTCTGTTTTAGGGGTGGGATTCAATTAAAAAAAGAATGACAAAATGGAGAACTTATGAAAAGCAATATATGAGGTAAAGTTGGAAAAGTAGGTCAAACCTAGATTGTGGAGAGCTTTGGGTACTAGGGTCAGGAGTTTATACTTACTTAGTAAGCAATTAGGAGCCATTGAGGACTTTTAAGTAGATGAGTGATATGAAAAAAGATTAAAGAAGTGTGGAGAATAGAATTGAGGGAGGTAGAGTATAGATAGATCATTTAGGAGATTATTACAATAGGCAAGATGAGAAAAGATGGGTATCTGAACTAGGGTGATTGCCCTAGGAGTGGAAGGATGGACCAGTTGAAAAGGATATTGTGAAGATAGATAAGACAGGACTTGATAATTGACAAGGTGTGTGAAGTAAGGGGGAGGGAAGCCTCAAAAATTATGGTTATGAGCCTAGGTGACTGGAAGAGAAGTGTTTTCATTAACAAAGATAGATTAACTAGGAGGAGGGGCAGATTTAGGGGGAAAAGTGATGGTTCGCTTTTAGATATATTGAGTTTGAGGTGTGGGTTTCCTAATGGACCTTCTCCAGACCCACTACTAAAGAGTAGTTGGAAATATAGAATTGGACCTCTGACCAGGAGGCTGGAAGTAGAGATATAGACTTGGGAGTCATCTGCATAGATGTGATAACTGCAGCCATGGGAATAGCTGAGAAAACCAAGTGAGAGAGTATAAAAGGAGAAGAGAAGAGGGTTCAGGACAGATCCTTTGGATATTTACATATTTAAAAAGAGAAGAGTATAAGAATCCAAAAAAAAGAGACAGAGGAATGATTAGTGAAGTAGGATGAGAAGCATGAGAGAACAGGTGTTACAGAAATGGAGGAAGGCTAGAGGACATGAAGAAGAGATGGAGTGGTCCACAAGATCTCATGCTGTGGAAAGGTCTAGGAGGTTAAGGAGAGAAAAGACTAAAGGATTTAGTGATGAAGAGTTATTAGCTACTTTGAAGAGGCTGTTTTATAACACTGGTAGAAGCAGTCTCTTAATCGTGGGTTAAGAGGAACTTTTTGTCCTAGTCCTGGCACTCAAAGCCCTCCACAATCAAGGTTTGACTTATTTTTTCCAACTTTAATTTTTCTTTTGGTTGCATAGCCAGAATTGGAACTGCCTTCAAAAAACAGTAGTAACCAGAACTTCCATCATTTTTTCTCTTTTGTTATTTCCTGCTAGTTTGAGTACATTGTTGATGACATCCAGTAAGAAACAATAATGTAAAGGTTTCATGATCTTCTCATTGAGGCAGCTTTCTGATTCTGTGAAACAGGATTTTCTTCTTGATTTTTACTTTATATTATTTTCCATTTTAGGTGAAGGGATTGGAGACTCCAAACTGATAAGTTTTGAAATGTCAGAAGAGAGGAATCCTAACATCTCAATATCCAGATTTTTGCAGACAGCCCAATATTGATGCCCTATGAAACAAGAAGTGACCTTCAGGAACTAATCCACAGTAGCCAATAAGACTCACCCAGCAGTGATGATCAATTTGGATATTAACTTGATGGAACCAATACCATGTGGAAACCATATTAAAAATTAGTCTATTCTTCATAGAGACCAAAATAGACTAAGGGAGAATATGTCATTAAGGTGAGGGGAAAACTATGAATTTTTGTTTACTTTTGTAAATATGCTTTTGTAAAAGCTAATTGAAGTTGGATTTAAAATACAAAATGGATCATCTTGGATGTGGCCAATGTAGGAATTTGTTATGCAGATTTAGCTATGAGAATTTCTTATGAGGTAGGGAGGGAAGCAGAGACAGAGAGAGAGAGAGAGAGAGAGAGAGAGAGAGAGAGATGGAAAGAGAAAAATAATATAACATCAGTGGTACAGGAAAAATTGTAAGGTCAAAGTAAATGTTTACATTTCAATTAGGGGAGGACACAAAGCTAACATCTTGCCCTAGAGTACTCTCTTCACTCTTAGGAAGAGAAGTGAACTATTCTAACATTGATCTGATACTCTCAAAATAACTTCATAGTTACTTGAAGTTTTAATATACAATCTTATCCAACAATAAATTGGTAGAAATTCCACTTCATTGGGTTCTTGCCAGCTTATGCAACAATTTCTTCATCAGTAAATGAGGAGGCAGTCTTAGTTGATTTCTATAGTGCCTTCTACTTCTAAATTCTGTTATCTATGATTCTGAGTATCTGCCATCTACTTAAGTACACCACTAAGTAAGGAATTTTTTCTGAGGGAGCATATGCTTCTTTTTTTTTTTACCACTTGGTGTCAGAGTTGTACTATTTGAGTATACTAGATAATTCAGAAAATAGCTATAATATTTGTTTATACTATGGCTCATAATATTCTTTTCTAGGATCTTTGAACAGAGCAACATGTCTCATGGAGACCATTAAGATAGAAAGCCCTAGAGATATATTTTGCTTCAAGATTCTCAAGTCTCACCAAATTTCTTTCCTACTTAAAATTGGTATCTGGTGACTATAAAGGTCACTAGAAATAAGCATTTATATAGTGCCTACTACACATCAGGTGAGTTAGGAGAAATGTCTACCCCAAGCCTGTGAAGACTTCCCCCAGCAGAATGAATGGATGAGAACAGTTTGTTTTTGTTCTCACTTAATAGTATTTTTTTTTCCAATTACATGTAAACATAGTTTTTAGCGTTCACTTCTATGAGATTTTGAATCCCTTTTTTTCTTCCTCCCTCCCTTTTCTCTTCCTTACCCAAGATGGCAAGCAATCTGAAATGGGTTATACATGTGCAATCGTATTAACATATTTCCACATTAGTCATGATGTGAAAGAAGAATCAGAACAAAAAGGAAAAGCTATGAGAAAGAAAACAAAAAGAGAAAATAGTATGCTTCTGACTTCATAGTTCTCTGTCTGGATGTGGACACCTTTTTCCATCATGAGTCTTTTGGAATTGTCTTAGATCTTTGTATTGCTGAGAAGAGTTAAGTCTATCACAGTTGATCATCACACATGCTGTTACTGTGTACAATATTCTCCTGGTTCTGCTCACTTCACTTGGTATCAGTTCACGTAAGTTTTTCCAGTTTTTTCTGAAATATGCCTACTTAGCATTTCTTTTTTTTTTATTAAATTATTTTATTTGTTTTCAGTGTTCTGCAATCACTTCCATGTATCTTAGATGTTTTCCCCTCCCTCCCCACTCCCTTCCTGAGAGGGTGTACAGTCTTATATAGGTTCTATACATACATTCCTATTAAATACATTTTCACCTTAGTCACATTGCATGGAAGAATTAAAATGAATGGGAAAAACCATAAAACAAACACACAAAACATAATACAAAAGAAAAGAGTTTTCTTCAATCTGCGAGCCAATGCCATAGTTCTTTTTCTGGATGTGGAAAGTGTTTTGTCTCGAGTCCATTGGGGATTTTTTAAGTACTTGGTTTGCAATGAAGTACTAAGTCTACCAGAAAAATTCCTTGCACACTGTGATTGTTGCTGTGTACAAAGTTCTTCTGGTTCTTCTCCTTTCACTCAGCATCAGTTCATATAAGTCTTTCCAGGCCTCGTCTTCCTGTTCATCATTTTTTTTAGCACAATAATATTCCATTACATTCATATACCACAATTTATTTAGCCATTCCCCAATTGATGGCCATTCCTTTTGATTTCCAGTTTTTGGCTGCTTTATAAATATTTTTGTACATGTGGAACCCTTTCCCATTTCTATGACCTCTTTGGGCTATAGTCCCAAAAGTGATATTGCTGGATTAAAGGGTATGCATGTTTTTGTAACCTTTTGGGTGTAGTTCCAAATTACTCTCCAGAATGGTTGGATCAGCTCACAGCTCCCAATAATGAGTTAGTGTTCCAACTCTCTCACATCTTCTCCAACATTTTCATCTTCCTGTTTTGTTATGTTCTGCTCATTATTTCTTATAGCATGATAGTATTCCATCACATTCATATACTAAAACTTCTTCAGCCATTCCCCAGTATTCCATTACATTCAGATACTACAACTTGTTCAGTCATTCCCCAGTTGATGGGCAATCTCCTCAATTTCCAGGTCTTTGCTACCACAAAAGGAGCTGCTATAAATATTTTTGTACATGTGTGTCTTTTTTACATTCTTTTATGATCTCTTTGAGATACAGACCTTGTAGTAGTATTGCTGGATCAAAGGTTATGCACAGCTTGATTGTCTTTTGGGCATAATTCCAAGTTGCTCTCCAGAATGGCTGGGTCAGTTCATAACACCACCAGCAATGCATTAGTGTTCCAATTTTCCCACATCTTCAACATTTACCATTTTCCATTTTTGTCATACTAGCCAATATTATAGGTATGAGATGGTACCTCAGAGCTGTTTTAATTTTCATTTCAATAGTGATTTAAAGCATTTTATATGACTATAAATAGCTTTAATTTCTTCTTCTGAGAATTGCCTGATAAGAAAAATTTGTTTCAATGGCCCTGAATGTGTCTAAAGCAAGTATTGTGGAGTATTTAGAGCTTGGACAGATATCAAAGTTAGCGAGACCATCCATTGCATCCCAGGCCATTGCCAGTTATCCTGACTTTTGTCCTGTCATTGGACTCAAACTTAGAGTGGGGAGGGGGGTCTCTCACCTATCTTTACCTCAGTGAAGTTACTCCTTACTTTGGAATACAAAATCATAGACTTCAAATTGGATGGGATCTTAGAGGTCATCTAGTCCAACTCACTTTTCAGATGAGGAAACTGAAGCTTAGAGGTGAAGTGGTTTGTCCAAGGTCATCCAAGATTTGAACCCAGTTTCTCTGACTCCCCATCCAACACTCTCACTCCCAATCCAGCATGTACCATGCTGTCTTAATAGCCTCATCCTCAAACTTCCAAAAGAAATCGAGGTACCACTATAAAGCTGTTGAAGGTCCCTTGGTATAACAGTAGGCTGACTTCCAGTACCTAGTAGTCCCTCATGTATTTAGTGTCCCGCCCCTTTCCTGTAACTTGGGTGTATGACATCTCATCCCTCTATGGTTCTGCTATTAAAATAGCTTCAGCTGGAAGTGGGTTGGAGAAGGGCACATTAGCCCTTGATGAGCTTACTCTAACAATTCCTGTATCTTTCTCCTCCCCCATCCCTTTGCTGACATGCATCCTTTATTACAAAGAAACATTTTTAAAAGAAATACCTGAATACCTGAAAAAATTAGAAAATACGTGCTATTTTCCATATCCATTGATTATCCATGTCAATGTACAAAGGAAAAAGGTAGGTAGGGATAAGTTAATTCAAGAGGAGGAATGTGAAAAATGGAGAGAATCAAGGAAGTCTTCATAGGGAGATAGTTTTCTTATATTTCATCTTTGGGTCTATCTTATTACTTTTAACTTTGTAAATTAACTTTAGATTACTTTGTGAATCGTTCCATTTACATTGTTCTAGTCTCTCTCTCTCTCTCTCTCTCTCTCTCTCTATATATATATATATATATATATATATATATGTATATATATGTACACACACACATATTATATATACTAATTTCATGGCATTACTTACTTCACTTTGCACTTCACTTTTCATGTAAGACTTTCCAGGCTTCTCTGTATTCATCATATTCATTGTTTCTTTTAGCACAATAGTATTCCATTATATTCACATGGTAGCATCTACCTCACATATTTGTTATGAGGATCAAGTGAAATAACATAGGTAAAACACTTTGCAAACCTTAAAGGATTATGTAAATGACAGCTATTTATCATTATTAACCACAATATGTAGTTAGTACAATATTCTTTAAAAATAGATATCTGCTTCATTTCCAGTTTTTTGTTTCCACAAAATATACTGCTATAAATATTTTAGTTTCTATGAAAACTTCCTTTTTATCAATGAATTCCTTGGGGTATAAAGTTAGTAGTGGAATCTTTGGGTCAGATTCCACAATTTACATAATTCTAGATTGCTTTCCAAAAGTGTTGTACTAATTCAAAGCTCCACTACAGTGCACTAGTATGTCTCTCTATAACTCATCCAACTTTGACTATTTCCATCTGTTGTCATCTTGCCAATTTTCTGGATATGAGGTGACACTGTTGTTTTGATTTGCATTCCTCTAACTATTAGAGATTTGGAACATTCTTTCATGTGTTTTTTAATAGTTTACAACTCTTGTTTTGAGAACTGTTTGTTCAAATCATTTGACTTCTTATCTATTGGGTAATGGCTTTTGGTCAATAAGACTTTTAATCTTCTTATAACATTAAAGATGCAAGTTTAATAGAACTTCTGCTTGGAATTCTGCCACAAGTAAAAAAATTAGGGAGAATTTACAAAAAATTATTGTCTAGTTACATGTCTGTGGAGATGTTATCTTCTAATGATGAAGAATTTGTAGATTTTAATTCTCAGCCAGTAGACACAAATAATTCAAAGCAAAAGCATTTACTGAGATAGCATTATAAAAACAATAGTAACAAGATATTCCTCTATAAGCCTGGGACCACTCACCAATAATGACATACAGTCAGTTGGAAGAGTGGATACATACATGTAAACTATTGGTATAGAGGCATATATGTAGGGAGCATATGTGGCCAAGGCAACTCATAGTGCAAGTATGGCAGCACCCTGCTATCTTTTCTCTTTTTGGGGTGTCCCTTTTAGGAACAGCATCTCTTTGGGGCAGGTCATTCAGCTGGACTCTGTGGGCCTGCTTCTCTTTGAAGATCAATTCTCAGGAATTACATAAGTAACCCTTTCTTGAATCCATAGTTGGCTTTCTTCTCTCTTGCCAGGGAAAGTGGTATAGGGTAATGGATGGAATACTGACCTTGGTACCAGGAAGAACTGTATTCAAATTCTACCTTTGACATTAGCTAGGTGACCCTGAGAAAGTTACTTAACTTCTCTGGGATTGTTTCCTCAATTGTAAAATAACCATCTGGATTAGCTGGCCTTTGAATTCCCTCCCAGCTTTAAAATTAGCATCCCATGACTTTGTAGTTAACTAACCACCAAAGACATCAACATCATTTCTAGCTCTAAATCTACCATCCAAACTAATTCTTGACATGATAAGACTGTTTCATTTTTGTCTTTATATACATAGAACCCAGCATATAATACCTAGGATATAGTAGGTGCTTATACAATTGAGCCGATTTAATTTATTTTGTAATGATACTGTTTAACTGATATTACCATAATTGGCTTTATTATTTTTTCAGTAGTAAGTGACAACCTTATAATTCAGTATTTATTCACTTTGAAAAAAATATAGTCTGCTTTTGAAGATATGGTCTCTATTTTGTGCTATTTGTTTTGGCATAGATTTTGTCACAATATCGCCCACTGGCATGTACAAAAAGGTGTTCAATCTTTTCTAGTGGGGATTGACCTCAGATGATGGATGAAAATCTATGTTTTTGTTTGTGGCTGCATAAATCTTGCCAAACCTAATATATTTCTTGCTCAAAATTTCCAACTAGGTTTTATTCATTTTTATTATTTTAGGGTCTTGAGAAATGAGACTCATAAAAAAAGGATACAAGACTGTGTGGCTAGACTGAGTTCCTTGAACTTCAATTTGTGGTGTCCCTGGACCACCCTGTGGGATTCTTTGTGCCTTGTAGTTGACCAAAGTCCTCAGATGCCCATATGCACTTACAAAATTTTTTCCCTAAGAAAACATAATCTAAGCAGTCATTCTGCTCATGAGACAAGTGGGCTCACAATGACTGCTCTATATGGACTTTGATGAGTAAATCCAGTCCAGTACCCACAAACTTCTTTGTGATCCTATAGAAAAACAACAGTTAAATCACATTGAACTATTTATGTGCTACACTTGTCTAAGATCAATCACTAAGCATTTATTAAGCACCTACTATATGGTAGACACTGGGGATACAAAGACAAAATGAAACACATCCCTGCCCTTAAGGAGTTTCCATTTTCTTAGGAGAGACCCCAAGTACATATATACGTATAGACAAAATATAATTTTATAGGAGAATATAATAGTCAATGGAGGAATAAGGAAAGGAAGAAAAAAAACATGTGAAGCTTTGAAGTAAGCTAGGGGTTCTAAGAGGTAAAGATAAGGAGGAAATGCAAGGTTGGGGTGAACATGTGTAGCAGCAAGCACCCTGACACATCCAAGATGGCCTGCTAGCACAGGTTCTTAGGTTCTGACCATTACGTACGTACATAGTTACCAGAGAGAGAAGCACCAATATCTGGGTTTTTAAAGCTGGGGCGGGGCTCTTTAATGGTTATCCAGAGTCTCACCTGGCACATGAACCTTCTTCCAAATAGTAAACCCCCAAAGCAAAACCTCACCTCAGAATATAGACTTTTCAGAGATGGAGGGCATGACACTCAATGACCCAAGCCTCATTAGCAAATAACAAAAGGTGTGGGCCTACAAAACAAGCCTCCCCTAATCTGAGGCCCATTAAAGGACAGGTAAGATCTTTACATTACAGAAGGTACAGAAGTATCCAAATGGGAGATGTAAAGTCCTGTATGAGAAAAAACGAGATCAGTTTGGGTGGAATGTAGATTACAGGAAGGATACCCATGTGCTAAAGCTTGGAGAGGTAGTCAGCAGTCAAATGTGAGGGCTTTAAATGCTAAAGAAGCTGACATGCTCCTACAGATAATGGGGAACCATTGGAGTCTACTTAGTAGGCAGAACTATGCTTTAGTACTATCATTAGCAGCTGGGTAGAACATGAATTGAATAGAGAGAGGAGAGACTCAAGGTAGGGAGGCCAAATAGGAGGCTATTGTAATAGTCTTAGCAAGAGGTGATAAGAGTTTGAAATAGGGTGGTAGTCATATAAGTGGAGAGAAAGTGACAGATAAAAGAAATGCTGTGGAGGAAAAGAATTAAAAAATAAGATTTGGCAATGAGTGCATATGTAGGGCAGGAGACAGTGACAGCATTCAAGTTGACTATGAGATTATGAACATAGGCATCTGGAAGACTGCTGGTTTAATCAGCAGACAAAAGGAGGTTCAGTACAGGGTGGGTTTGAGTGAAAAGATAATGGGTTATGTTTTGGTCATGATGAGTTTGAGGTGTAAATAGACCATCCTGTTCTAAATGCCTATTAGTTGGTAGTGAGGGCCTGGAGTGGAGGAGACAGAATAGAGATGAACATGGAGGTGAAAACTGAAATTTTCAAATTGATGAGATCACCTAGAGAGTCGTGAGAGAGAAAGCTCAAGACAAAGTCTTGGGGTTTATTCAAATACTTAACCCAGTTTTTAATGCCCAACTAACCCAGAATTGGGGGGAAGGGTACGGATGATGCTCCAGCAAAAGAAACTGAAGAGTAGTTAGATAGGAAAATTGAGTGATGTGATGAAGAAATAGTTGGTAACAATGTTAAATGCTTCAGGAACATTAAGAAGAATGAAGGCTGAGAAAAGATCACTAGATCTGACAAATAAGAAATCATTAGTAACTTGAAAGAAATCTAGTTCGGTTGAGTGATGAGGCCATAAGCAGATTGAGAAGAATTGAGAAATGAGTGGGAGGAGATAAGATGGAGTCAATGAGTATAGACAACTTTTTCTAGGTGGCTGTTTGTGAAAGAGGGAAGTGTAAGATGATAGCTTGATGACATAATTCATCTTCCATTAGTAGGACATGAGCTAAAAGATGCTTTTTCCAGTAGCAGTAATTGGTCAACTTTATAAACCATTATTCTTCCAAAGCAAAAAACAGCTGAAAATTATCTATATAATTCTGCCACCTACTATGTAGATACAAATTTAATTGCAGTTTGGATTCATATGCTATGGAAATTTTTCAGAGGATAGGCTAACTGAATTCTTTATATTCCATGACATGAATGCCCCAGGTAGTTTTTGCCATCTGTTAAGTAAGATGTAATTTTTTTCTCTTTGCTTGGAAGCAACATTAAAATTAGTTATCAGTGTAAAAAAAGCATTTCCTTTTTAAAAATTGTTTTATTTATTATTTTTTACATTTCTACATTCATTTCCACAAAATTTTGAGTTCCAATTTTTCTCCCCATCTCTCCCCCCCCACCCCATAACACCTTGCCTTCTGATTACCCCTTCCCTCATTGTGCCTTCCCTTCTACCACACCCCACCCTTCCCTTATTCCCATCTTCTCTCTTTTCTTGTAGGGCAAGATAGATTTCTATACCCCATTACCTGTATTTCTTATTTCCCAGTTATATGCAATAAAAATTCTCAATATTTGTTTCTAATACTTTGAATTCTAACTTCTCTTCCTCCCCACCTATCCCCATGGAGAAGGCAAGCAATTCAATACAGGCTATATATGTATCATTTTGCAAAAGACTTCCATAATAGTCATGTTGTATAAGACTATCTATAATTCCCTCCATCCTTCCTTGTCTCCCCTTTTTTTCTATTCTCTCATTTAACCTTGTCCCTTTCCAAAAGTGTTTATTTGTAGTTACTCCTTTCTCTCATTTACCCTCCCTTTTATCATTCCCCTCACTCCACTTGTCCCCTTCTCCCCTACTTTCCTGCAGTGTAAGATAGATTTTCATACCAAATTGAGTGAGCATGTTATTCCCTCCTTAAACCATATATGAAGAGAGTAAGCTTCACTTTTCCCCTCTCACCTCTTCCCCTTTCTTCTCCATTGAACAAGATTTTTCTTATCTTTTTTATGAGTGATAGGTTGCCCCATTCCATTTCTCCCCTTATCCTCCCAATATTTTCTTCTCTCACCCCTTAATTTAATTTTTTTTTATGGATATCATCTCCTCTGATTCAACTCAACCTGTACTCTCTGTATGTGTGTGTGTGTGTGTGTGTGTATAGTCCTTCCACCTATCCAGATACTGAGAAAAGTCTCAAGAGTTACAAATATTATCTTTCCATTTAGGAATGTAAACAGTTCAGCTTTAGAAAGTCCTTTATGATTTCTCTTTCCTGTCTACCTTTTCATATTTCTCTTGATTCTTGTGTTTGAAAGTCAAATTTTCTCTTCAGTTCTGGTCTTTTCATCATGAATGCTTGAAAGTCCTCCATATCATTGAATGACCATTTTTCCCCTTTAACTATTATACTCAATTTTGCTGGGTAGGTGACTTTTGGTTTTTAATCCCAGTTCCTTTGACTTCTGGAATATCTTGTGTTATCCTTATTATATTTCCACAATACTTGAATCCTTTATTTCTAGCTTCTTGCAATATTTTCTCCTTGACCTAAGAACTCTGAAATTTGGTCACAATATTCCTAGGAGTTTCTCTTTTTGGGTCTCTTTCAGGAGGTGATGGGTGGATTCTTTCAATATTTATTTTGCCCTCTGGTTGTAGAATATCAGGGCATTTTTCCTTGATAATTTCATGAAAGATAATGTCTAGGCCCTTTTTTGATCATGGCTTTTAGGTAGTCACATAATTTTTCAATTATGTCTTCTGGTTCTATTTTCCAGGTCAGTTGTTTTCCAATGGTATGTTTCACATTATCTTCTGGTTTTTTTTTTCAATATTTTGGTTTTGTTTTGTAACTTCTTTCTTCATTGGAAAGTCATTAGCTTCCCTGAACTCCACTCTCATTTTTAAAGAATTATTTTGTTCAGTGAGCTTTTGAACCTCCTTTTCCATTTGGCTAATTCTGTTTTTAAAGCCTTCCTCTCCCTCTACTTTTTGGATCTCTTTTTCCAATTGAGTTAGCCTATTTTTAAAGGTGTTATTTTGATCAGCATTTTTTTGGTTCTCCTTCAGCAAGCTGCTGACATGCTTTTTAAGCTCTTCTATGGCCTGAGCCCATTGCATACTCATTTGGGAGGTACTGGATGCAGAAATCTTGACTTCCTCTGACAGTTTGCCTTGTTCTTCCTCATCTGAAAGGATGGAAGGAGATACCTGTTCACCAAAAAAGTAACTTTCTATGGTCTTATTTTTTTTTCCCTTTTTTGGGTAATTTCCCATCCAGATACTTGACTTATGAATCCTTTGTTAAGAGGAGGGTCCTAGTGCTCCTCTTCCCCCTAGTACTGTGCTCAGGGATGAGATTCAGATCAGCTACTTTATTCCTCCAGGGGCTTTAAGCTGAGCTGATCAGACAATGGACCCAGACTGCTTCCATGGCCACTGCAGCTGCCTGCTGTCTGCTGCTGCATCTGCTGCCTCTTGGGGCCAGTGCTGGGGGGATCCCACTCCCCTCTCACCCAGCTGGGAAAGCCCTCCCCGACTGATCTTTGAAGCTTTCTTTGTCACTTGTGGGTTGAGGGATCTGGGACTTTCCCTGCTGGGAATTCTGCCCCAGAGCCTGTTCCAGTCCTGTTTCTCTTAGTGCTATTTGGCCAGGGTTGTGCTCCACTCCACTCAGTGTCCCATGGGATAGACCTTTCCTGTTGGCCTTCCAGGTTACCTTTGGCTGAAAATCTCTTTCACTCTGTCATTCTGTGACTTATGCTGCTTTAGAATTTGTTGAGTCATTTTTTACAGGTACTTTGTGGGCTATGGGGGAAGTGATAGAGTATTTATATCTTCCTACTCTGCCATCTTGAATATGTCCCCCTCAAAAAAAAGCATTTCTTTATAGAAGTATGTGACCCATTTAAACCATCCTCTTTCCAAGGAAAAAAGGAAAGTAGGCAGGCAGGTAGGAAGGAAGAAAAAGCCAGCAAGCAAGACTTCCTGCTTTTAATGAGTTGATATTCTACTGCAGGGAAACAAATACACCGAAAATTCAATGCCAAATAAATTCCAAGTCATTTTGGGGGAAGGGAAAAAAGTCATAACAGTTGAGGGGACCAGAAAAGGATTCATGTAGGAAGGGACACTTAAGCTAAGTCCTGAAGTCTGAGGAGGGCTCCAAAAGACAGAAATGAGAAAGGAATGCGTTCCAGGCTTGCCAATTTCTTCTCCTAAGCATTTTGGGAATTTTCTACTCCTCCCTTTTCACTTATTCCTTCCAATCTTCTTGCAGACATATTCAGTTTTCTCCAATCACTAAAGGAAGCCTTCATTTTAGTAATTGTGCCTAAGTATGTAAATAAAAGAATATATAAAGTAACAAACACTAAGAGAGAGACAGAGACACACAGAGAGATAGATAGAGACAGAGAAAGAACTAATAACCAAGTTTTGTAGATTTCACCTTAGCATCATCTCCAGTAGAATTTTTCTTCCTTGAGGATATAAATTGCTTTGTTTAGGTTTTGTATCTCTATTGTTTATTGTGCTGCCTTAGATACTGTAGGCACTGATACACCTATTAAATTGAATTGAATTAGTTGTGTCTATCATCCACTCTCATCCTTATTGACTATACTTTTACTTAATTGCAAGTCTCCTTACAGAGCTTCCTATTTCTACTCTCTCCCTATTCCAAATCGTCCTTCATACTGCTACCAGAATTACATTTTTTTTTGTAAACATCTGGTCTACTTTGCTTTAAAAAATTCTTTCTCTCCCTATCTGCCAACCAAATAAAATTCAAATGCCATTTCTTGCTATTCAAAGACTTCAACAATCGAGTACATCCTATCTTTCTGTTCTTCCATTACTCACCTTCATAAAATCTATGTTCCAGATAAATCAGACTATTCTGTCCTTCATGCACCCACTATATTCTCTTGCTTCTGTGTCTTTGCCCATGCTGTTTCCTATACTTAGAATACCTATAGGGCAGCTAGGTGGTATAGTGCTAACACTAGATTCAAGAAGACTTATCTTCCTGGGTTCAAAAGTGGCCTCAGATACTTACTATCCATTACTGCCTTTTTGATATAAAAGTTACTGGGACTTAGGGGATATAAACCTTAATCAGGAGATAGATCTACCACCAATTTAATTCTATCCCAGTATTTCTTCTCATATAAAAATAGAGACTACCATTTTGATGGGTGCCAAAAGGTTATTTCATGGAATGATAAAAAGATCTGTGTATGAAGTATCATGGTAATATGCTCCCAAATAATGATAGTTATTTGTTATTTGGGAGAAATCTCTTTAGTTTCTCATCATCTCTTAAGTAAAGGTAATATTATCTGATATCTAAATATTTTTTTCTATATAGTATTTTATTTTCCTCTCATTACATGTAAAAACATTTTAAACATTCGTGTTTTAAAACTTTGAGGTCCAAATTCTCTCCCTTCCTCCCACCATCTCCACTGAGAAGGCAAGCAATTTGAAAAAGGTTATAATGTGTAGTCATGCAAAACATTACCATAATCATCATGTTATGAAAGAAAACATAGACCAAAAAAACCTCAAGAAAAATAAAGGAAGTTAAAAAAACATGTTTCAATCTATATTCAGACACCATTGGTTCTTTCTCTGAGAATGGATAGCATTTTTCACTATAAGTCCTTCAGAATTGTCTTGGATGTTGTATTACTGAGAATAGCTAAGTCACTCACAGCTCATCATCTTATAATAGTGCTGTTACTTTGTACCCAGTACATTTTGCTGCATCAGCTCATGTGAGTCTTTCCAGGTTTTTCTGAGAGCATCCTATTCATTATTTCTTGTTATATAATAGTATTCTATAACAACCACATACCACAATTTGTTCAGCCCAATTGATGGGTATCTCCTCAATTTCTAACTCCCCCAGAAAAGAGCTGCTATGAATAGTTTTATACGCATAGGTCCTTTTCTTTTTTATTTTAATCTCTTTTGGGAGACAGACCTAGTAGTGATATTGCTATGTCAACGGGTATGCATGATTTTACAGCCCTTTGGGCATGATATCTAAATATTTCAAAAGGAGAACATTTACTTCTGTTAGAAAAACCACAAAAGCATATTTAGGAAATCTTTGTTCTGGTCCTTGATTTTGTTTTTTTAAATAAATTCTTTGGGGCTCTCCAATTGCCTGTTTTTGTCTCTTTGTCTCTGCCTTTTTTTTTCTGTCTGTGTGTCTCTGTCTTTCTCTCTTTTTACTATGTACCAGGCACTGTGCTAAGCTCTTGGAATGCATAGAAAGGCAAAAACATCCACTGCCTTCAAGGAACTCTCATACTAATGGAGGAGACAACATAACAATCAGATAATATCAGAGGGAAAAGCACTAGTCCCATACAATCATAGTAAATAGGACACAGATACTTGATAAGTACTAATTATATAGTCTATATTTTGGTATTTCTATCTAGTAAAATAATTGGTGACTCTCTCATCGTTAAAAAAAATCCCTCACTGGATATTTAATTTCTTTTTTTTTTTTTAGTCTTTTGCTTCATTTTTTTCTAGGTTTTCATGAAGTAGTTGTGGGGAATCACACACCCAAGGGGAAGGCATCCCCTTCCACTAGATCTTTAGAGTTCAAAGTTCCAAATCTTCAAGGTCCTTTATAGCATCTAGGGACAGACTGGTAGGAACTTCAGAGCTCCGTGGGATGGGCCATACCAGTGTGAGTACTGTCTCACCGCTCTAGCCGCTGCTCCTTCCTGGGACTTCCCAGTTCCCTCCAGAGCTTTCTGATCTCCATGATCTTCTCTGTTCTTGCTTCTTTCAGACACAGTCTTGCAAGCTATAGGAACCTCTGGCCTGTTTCTGTTCAGGTTGAGATAATGGGCTTGGCTGCTTACTTGTGCTGGTGCTGATTTTACTGATTCCCTTTTCACTTGCCAAAGGGCTTATGAATGACTTTTTGTCCAGCTCTGTGGTAATAGTCAATTACTATAGTTTCTCATTTGATCGTTATTCTGTCTGGTGTGGGTTTCAGTATTTTTGCTGAAGTGGGTGTATGGGAACTGGATATTCTGCCTCCTCAGGGAGTCATCTTCGTCAGAGGTT
>CM053770.1:355809216-355856858 GCA_028658325.1 Potorous gilbertii | reverse complement strand
TACCCCTTAAGAAGTTAGGGATTTTCTTTGCCATTGGCTCAAGCCGCCATCTATTATGTTCCCTTAATTTTAGGGGACTCTAGCATTCTAGTTCCATGTAATCACTTAAAAGTCAGATTAGTTTTTGCAAAGGAATATTTACTTCAAAGTTATAGCAAGAACAGAAATATACACATCACCCCTTCCATTCTACCACCTTAGGGGAATAATCACTTCTTGGACCACCTAAGACTCTGGGGCAGGGAAGAGGGTTAGTTTCACAGTTTAACTCAGTTGTTACATGCACAATTCCACCAAGTTCCAAGACCAAAGTTTCCCAGGCTCAAGTCCAGGCACCCTGGTTTCTTAGGGCTTCCCCATGGGGCTGGCAGTAACATCTGGAATGGAATCCTGACTCAAAAGTTGCCATGGTTCAAACCTCTGGGTCCAAAGACTTCACTGCTTGTGTCTAGAAACATGAAAGACACCTGAAATAGACCAGAACCCAAACTTATTTCTTGGGACTACATGGGCTAAGGGGAGGAAGAAGGTGGCTCTCCCTAGACCTAGCTAAGTACACACTGCTCATGACATTGGTGAATAAGACCTTTATGCTAGAAGCCACCAAAAAGGGAGTGACTGTGCTTCAGTAGGCTGTTTTCAGAACAGTCAGTTCTAGTTCCATAGTCAGCGGAGAATGATTGATCTCCCCCATCCCCCTTCCTCATAGGTTAAAGAAGTCAAAGAACGTCTTCTTCCAGAAGACATTAGTGATTATTGCTCCCACATGGGTACCTCAATCTTTGGTGATCTGGGCATATATTAAAGCCCCATTAACCAGTTAATTCCCACATCTATATATTTATACCCAATCTCTCTCCTGAGCTTCAGTCTAGCATCACCAATTACTTTTTGGACATCTAGGACCAAATATCCTATAAGCCTCTCAAACTCAAGGTGTCCCTTCTCTGGCTACTTCCCTTTAAATTCTCTATTAAATTCTCTACTATTTTTGTGTGTGCCACCATCTTCCCAGTTACTTAGATTTGCAACCTAAGTGTTATTACCACCTCCTCATTCTCATTTACCCCACGTATTAGTCCATTTTCAAATCTTATTATGTCTATATTCACAATATCTTTTATATTATCTCCTCTCATCCCACATAGACACCACCCAAATTCAGGTGCTCATCACCTTTCACCTTGACTATTTCAATCATATTCTAATTTTTCAAATGTTTCTTTCCTCTAATCCATCTTCCACTAAGCTGCCAAAGTGATTTTCTTAAATTAAAAGCCTTATCGTGTCACTCCTGTACTTAGTAATCTCCAGGATCAAATATAAAGTACTCTATTTGACATTAGAGTTCTTCTTAAGCTAGGCCCTTTCTAACTTCCTAGTCTTACATTTTATTCCAGAGTGTATGGGTATTTAGAGAGGACTCACACCTCTGGTGTGAAAGTTGCTGAAATCTTTTCAGGGTGTCTCATCCACCTTTTCTATTCATCTGATTAACCCAAATCTCACCTGTTACCCCAAAAAGCTGTAGTCTGCCCAGTACCCACACCCTGGTAAACCATTTTGGCAGATGGGCTAAACCAGGTTAAGAGTAATCAATAGGTCTCAAACCTGTTGGTGAGTTAGGAGGATGTCTTCTGTAAGCATATAAAGACTTTTTCTGGAGAAATGTGTGTATAAGGGAAACTTGTTCCAACAGCCAGACACCACAGAGTGCTCAAAGTTTGGTTAGGCATCAAAGATGCCAAGTTCATCGGTTCCATTTTGGGCCATCACCAGTCAGCCTAACTTTTGTCTTACCACTAGACTTCAATCACTCAGAAAGCTAGAGTGAGGCTGATGACTTTGAGCAGCAATGCCACACCTAAATCTAATTCACATGCCCAGTAAGATATATCTCATGATGTTACTGATCCTCTTTGAAAACAAAGGATGAACAATGTTTTACTCCCATGCACTCCACAATTCAGCTAAACTGGCTTACTTGTTGTTCCTTATACATGATGCTCCATTTCCTCTCTGAATGCCTTAGTGACTAGGAAAGGTCTTATGGAAGTAATGGAATTTGAGCTGGATACCTCATATGTCCATATGTAGACATAGATAGATAGAAAGGTAGACCAAAAGAATTTCAGGCAAAAATAAACAGTATGATCAAAAGTACAGAGCCAGCAATGCATACATTGGAATATTGAGGAGAATAGGCTGGATAGAAAAAAGAGTTCATGAAGTCACATGGTACTATGGAAGGTTAAATAGTCAGTTTTGGCTCAGATTCTGAATAGCCTAGAATTTAGATGAAGAATTTAGATTTGATAGAGTATATAAAAAGAAGTCTTTGGAAGTTTTTGAGACAGGAATTGAAATTATGAAATTCATCTTTTAGGGAAATTAGTCTGGCAGCAGTGTGTGGGTTAGACTGGATGGGGCAGAGACTGGAGGCTGGGAAAATTTTTCTCTCCCAGTTATACACAGCAAGTATTATTTCTGCATTCAAGTTGTATATTAACTATGTGAAACAACTGTATGATAAATGTGTTCAGTATGGCAAGCATTTCTTCAATTCAGGCTTTCCTCCTACTATTTTGGCACTAAAAGCTGGTTTTATTCATTCTTCTCTGAAGTTTGTTGACAAAAAGTGCATAATTTAGTAGCAGACAGTAATTCCTACACTGAAATATAGCTAAGTATTATTTTTGAGTGCTTTGTACTCTGATGAAATGTGGCAAACCAGTGGATAACCGCTTTGTTCAATCTTTATTTTTTTTCCTTGAGTAAAGTAAGGAAATTTTTCTTAGGGGTGGCAGAGAATTTTTTTCTTTCTTTATTCAAAATAATTTTAAAAGTTTCTCTTAATTTTTTTTCCTTCTGAATTTCCTCGCCAAGTACAATGCCCAGAAACTTTTGGAAAGCAGTGGCTGTGGCTGTGGTAAGAGTTTCCATTGCATGTTTTCTGTGATACTGCTGTCAAATCTTTTCATGCCTATGGTTCAGTACTGGCATATGATTTATATTTGTACTCTGCTATTTCTGCTCTGTTTTGAATTTAGAAACTAATAAGGGGAATTAAAATGGAAATATTTGATTTTCAAAATTAAATTGCATAAATATTAGTTAAATGGGAAACTGCATTCAAATTTTGATTCTATAATTAATCAGCCAAATAATTCACATTTCTCTTTGGAACATATGGCCAAATACTATTCACCATTCTTTATGGAATTAAGACCACATCCTTACATAGCTATTATATTCTTGACTCAGAGTAACTTGAGATTTGATTTATATTAACTTCTGAGAACTTTTAGATTGCTTCATTGTCTTATTCACATCCCTGAAGAAGAGTGTATGCATGGGAAACAAATTCCTAATGGCATCTAGAATTTCAGTATTAAGTAATGATATATGATTGTGAGCCCATGCCATATCTTTGATGATGGAATTCCATGTTAGATTCATGAATCTTTGCATAAAGAATAGTTTTCATTTGCATATTTTTAATTGATTCAATTCATAATATTAAAGAGATCCCAAATCACAATAAAAATATCAAGATCTTGAAATATTATTGCAATGAAGCACTTGTAGAGCCTTGAAAAAGAAGGTATAGTATCATAGAACTAGAAGAGACTTTAGGTCATATCAAGTGTAGATTAATTTTATTTTTAAAAAAGAAAATTGAAGCACAAAGAGGTTAATAACTTAATTAGAATTGCATTGGAAATGGAAAACAAATGAGCAAGTCCTCAAAGTACCAATATCTGATCTTGGTTTTTTTTTTACATCAATATTCACTTACATTCAATTCAACAAATATTTCTAAGTACAAAGTAATGTGCTAGTTACCAGAGATTTAGAACCAAAAATGAAACCATCCCTAATATCCAACTTACATTCTGTTAGACAGATACAACTTGTATACATAGTACACATATAAAGTATATTAAAAGCATACAATGCAAGTTCAGGAGAGGGAGAGAAATTTGAAGGCATCAGAAAATATTTTATGCCAGGTGACCCCTCAGGAATTCTAGAGGAAGGAAAATCTGAAGAGGGCATTCACATCTATGCAAAAGCTTGGCAACAGGAATTGAAATATTAGGTACAGGGAACAGCTAGTTCAGCTAGGTCTAGCAGGTCAGTGTAACTGGGACAGAAAGTGAATCAGAAAAATGTATCCAGCATAACACTGGAAAGGGAGGTGGATGTCAAATTTTGCAGAGCTTTAATGCTAACCTGAAGATTGTTATTTTATCCTAGAGGCACTAGAGAACCAGTAATGATATTGAAGAGCATTATCATGTGATCAAATCTGTGTTTTAGAACAATCAGTTTGGGTTGGAGAAGGAAAAGGTTGGAAGTAGGGGTCCATTAGGAAACTGTTGTAATAGTTCAGGCAAGAGGTTATAAGTTTTTGAACTGGGGTAAAAGCTGTGTGAATGGAAAATAGATGTTAAATGTGAAAGGTCCTATGGTAGTGAAATTGACAAACCTTGACTTCTAATTGTATATATACATATATATATATATATATATATATATATATATATGTGTGTGTGTGTGTGTGTGTGTGTGTGTGTGTGTGTGTGTGTGTGTGTGTATATATATATAGAGAGAGAGAGAGAGAGAGACTATAAGGCTGTATAACTGTGACTGGGAATATGGTGGTGCCTTCAATGGAACTAGAGAATTTTGGAGGAGGGGTGATTTTTTTAGGAGAATAAAGTGAAGTATGCTTTAATAAAATTCTCATCACCAAATAAAATGAGCATTTTCATATACATAGTAGATTATAAAAAGAGGTGATGGAAATAATGAACATAGATAACCTTCTCTAGGGGCTAGTAAAGGTTTTTCATTAATGGAACCAGCGTAAGTATGTTTGAAGAAAGAATGAATATGAGACAGAGGAATGATTACAGGGGTAATTTCCCAGAGGAGAGAGGAAGGAATAATGTGAAGAATATAAGTGAAGAGGCTGGCCTTGACAAGGAGCAGGACCCCCTTTATCAGACCCTGGATGAGTCATGTTGTTGCAGCAGATGATTTTGAATCATACAAACCTGTACCTAACTTAATACACACTTGTCAGTATTAGTTGTTCTACAGTTATTTGTGTATGTGTCAGTCCCCTATGAGAATATAGTCTCTATGGAGACAAAATGTCCTATAGTATCTATGCCATGATCATATCTTACCTCTTACCCACTGTCTAGTACAGTGCTCTTGCATGCAGTAGGTGCTTAGCAAATGAAAATACTTGTTGAATTTAGAGGATTTGTTGAGTAATCCTATGATTTCTTGACATAAGTGGAGGGCTTGTACAGACAGAGTTGTTTGAATTGTGTCAATGTGAATTGGCTATGTGAGTCACTTATGAAATTAGGCATAAGGTCAAGCAGAGAATATTTTCACAGAATAAATGTACAACTTGAATGCAGAAATAATAGAAGGAAGGATGAAAGAACTTCTTTTCTTTAGCTCTACAGGGATCTTTGTTCTGTCTCCTGGAGGTTGAAGCAGAAAATTGGGCAGCATGTTTCTGATGTCATGCAATGATGAGACTATTATATGTGAGGAGACATGTGATTATATAATTACTGTGTAATTAAACAAACTAGAATCTTAAGACCATAGATAGTATAGTATAGTGATTGGAATTGGGGCATAGAAGTAGCCCAAGTCCTCTGTCTTTTCTCTTTATTGCTCTCAGGAGAGCCTATAGTCTAAATTATCTTCTGCATAGAGATAACTCCCAGATCTATGTAGCTTCTTTTGAGCCCCAGTTCTATATGATCTATCCATTGGGGTGTCTGGGATGTTCCAGGAAGACTAGCACCTCTGGTTTAAGGGCTTGCTGAACCCTTATTGGGGCTTCTCATCCATCTTTGTTGTCCACCTGGCACTCAACTGTCATCTGTGTCTCCAAGACACTGTAGCATGAACAGTGACCACACCCTGGTAAACTATCTTGGCAGACAGGCTGATCCAGGTTGAGGTTAACTGATGGGCCTTAAACTTGTCAGTAAATTAGGAGAATGTCTGCCCCAGCATGTGAAGGCTTCCCCTGGTGGAATGAGTGGATGAGAACAATTTGTTCCAATAACCATGAAGATGACTGAAGCAGGTACTATGGAGTGATTAGAACTTGAACAGACCTTGAAGATGGCAAGGTTATCCACTACATCCTGGGGCCATCACCAGTTGTCCTAACTTTTGTCTTGCCATTGGACTTCAATGACTGGAAGACACGGTAAGGCTGATGTTTTGTGCAACTCTGCCTCACTTCAATTCAATTCAAGGACAAGTGAAGACATTACCCTATGATGTCAATGGTCCTCCTTGAAAACAAAAAACAAATAGCAATAATACCTGTTCATGGAACATCTCCAACTGGATATCCCCTAAATAGCTTAAATTCATTGTCTGAAACAGAACTCATATCTCCAGCTGACATTGCTCCTAACTTCCCTATTTTGATTGAAGGCATAACCTTCCTTCTTGTTACTCAGTTTTGCAATCTTACAGTCATCCTTGACTTTTCACTCTCCAACGGCAGCTCCCCTGGCCGATTTGTAATCATTAGATAAGTCCTGTTAATTCTACTTCTGCAACATCTCTCCACTCCAATGGATAAGACCCTACCTCGAGCCCTCACCACCACCTGGATTATTGCCATAGACTCCTATTGGTGTCTTCATCTTAAATTGACTGCACAGGTATAACATAGGGGAGACATGGTCCCACTAGAGCTCATGAAAGAAAGAAGACTTGGCATTGGTTTTGGATTGCAAGTTTACAGCCACCCCGAAATGTGATTTTAAGTAACTTTCACAGAATATTGTAACATCTAGAAGGAAGGGGGTGACAATCCTGTTGTACTCCATTATCATCAGGTCACATCTGAGGAACTGGGTTCAGTTCTGTGTTCCGTTCTTTTCCTCCACATCTGTCTGCCTCATAGCTGCCAAATCAGCTATAATGGTAGTCAGTGTACGGCTGACCATTTCATTCCCCTGGTCAAAAAGATTGGGTGGTTTCTCTCTTGCTTCTAGGATAAAATATAACTCTTTTGGCACTTAAAGCCTTTCACAGTCTGGTGCTTCTAATCTCTCCTGACATTTCACTTAACTCCTCCTCATGCACTCTGTTCATTTGAGCCAACCCACCAGTTCCATCTATATGATATTCCAACTTGGATGTCCGTGTTTCTTTCACAAGCTTTTCTTCTTTCTGGAATGCTTTGCAAGTCTCTATCAGTTTAGGTGTCACCTCCTACAAGGAAGTCATTCCCAATTCTCCCAGTCACTAGAGCTCTCCTTAACTTCTGAAATGATTTTAAATAAACTTTCAACTTACTTATTTATATATATGTAACCACTGTGCCATCATCTCCATCCCCCTCCACTTCCTAGAAGTATTTAAGTCCTAGCAGCTAAGGAGTGTTTTTTTTTTCATGCTGAGTACATAATGTTATACCTAAAAGTTATTTAGAAAATGCTTCTTGAATTGGATTAAGGTAGATCAGATAGTTTTGTATTTTGAATCAGTTTTATGACTTAACTGATATCACAACCTCTGTATGAGGAAATGCTTTCTACCAATGCAGAAGATCATCTGGGAGATCTAGTTTTAGAAGACTGGCATTGAGCAGCACAGGGACTCTGTGTGTTAGAAGTATTACCTAAACCTGGTTTTTCTCAGCTCTGAGGTCAGATTTCTATCTTCTATTTCACCTTGTCTCTGCTACTATAATGAAGAAGAGTAACTTGAATGTAGTCAGAGGCCTGGGTTTGAATTCTGCTTTTGCCATACTATTCATGGAACCCCTAAGCCCATGATCTCTTTAATTAAGGATCATCCCTTTACTGTATCCACAGAATTATTGCTAAATATATTGAATGTGATGTGGGGTTACTAGAAGATTTAAAAAGGTGAAGTAAAGGAGAATGTCAGAGTTAGAAGAGATATTAGAGACAGTTTAGTTCAACTTGATTCTCATTTTATAATGGAAGAAAATAAGGTTAAAGTGGGTCAAATAATTTATCCAGGGAGAAGGAACATACGAAGCTAGGTCTCCAATTTCCACTGCTTTTTTCAGATCTCTGTAAAACCTCATTTTGGAATTACCTTTATTAAAAATAAATTTTTATCTCTTTATTCTTTTTGATAGTATCTGCATTTTTGTCACTGCCTTTCAGATCTCTATATATTTCTCAGTTTTTGGAATTCTTTTTTAATTTAAAATGTAACTTAAAATAGGTTAAGAGATTTCTGTGGGGGTCATCCAGCCAGCAAATGTCAGAGGCTGAACTTGAACTTAGAATGTCCTTACTCCTAGGGCAGCTATGTGTCGATTATGCAATGCTATGTGTCTTGCATTACTTCTTAACAGCTTTATATTTAAGAGAGATAGAAAAAAAGGAAAAATGAATACAAGTTTCAGAAGTTTTAAATTTGAGACATGGGTGAATGTGCATAAATGAATTCAAAACTAAATAATGTCAAATATTTGAATATTGTGTTTTTTCTGATCACATTTTCAGTTTGAAGAGACAATGACTCTAGATGTTAACTTTTTTTTAAATTGAGGAAGTAGATTTCATTGTATTTCTTAGCATGAAGTCCACATTTTGTTACATTTAGGGGAGAACTCGTTTAACTATATGTCCAGGTTATTCATCGACTAGATATTTCTGCAGATAAAATGTTTTTGTTGTTGTTATGGGGAATTCTCCGATGAGGACATTCTTTCTATTATTTCTAAAATTTGTAGTCTTAAGAGAATTGCCAAGAGCACTGAGAGATAGATGGATAATCAAATAGAGAGATAAAGCCTCTATTAAGTGCTTCCTTTTTGCCAGGTATCATGCTAGGGTACTTAACAAACACAATTAAACAATGTATTCTCTGCCCTGAAAGAGGTTACATTCTATTAAGGAAGACAACTCCTAAAGGGAAGTTGGAAAGGGGAGAGTATGTGGGAGGGAAGGGTGCTGAGCAAGGGCAAGCAGGAGAAATTTGGAGGGTGAGTGAAATAGGAATGAGGCATCCATGGCTGGAACCTTTCTTGAAATGCTTGTCTAAACTAGGGAACCATCCTTGGAGGTGGTTTTTAGGGCAGAATTCTCTCAAGAATGGGAAGACTGGTGAGGAAGTGTGGAAGTCTAGAGAGTAATAATTGACTTAATCATTCACACAATCAAAATGTGTCAAAAACTGGTCTTCAGCTACTCTTCTTCCTAGTTTTGAAGTCACTGCTCCTTCTCAGAGGTCACTTTCTTTGTTTCTCTGTTACATTGTTCCTATTTATAATAATAATAGACCTTCACAAATATGTAAAATTTTGATGATAGAGTTTAAATCTGATGGTTCTGAGGAAAAGAACTGAGAATAAGAAGTTCAATTCTAATTTGGGTTTTAAGTATGTTAAGGCAGGAAAATTACAGCAATAAAATTATGAGATAAGGTGCTTGTGTATGGTACTTTCCTAGGTACGAGACAGATTAAGATAGACCTCTATGGTCCCAACTTTCTTGGATATTACTTTTTTCTTTTTTTTGACGTAGTACAGTATTTCCCTATATCAATAAAATATCAGGTCCAGGCTCAAAAAAAAAAAAAAAAAAAGGAAAGTAAAAGAAAAGGGAACATATGGAGGAGACTCACGCATCTAATTAATGACCATAATAATTTTAAAAGTAAAAATCTATTGGTTGTACCTGCCATAGTTTGCTTTCAATTCTATTATTGGTCTTTTTCTTTTTGTAGGGGTCTATAATTTTATGTTTTCTGTATGTCATTTAGTTTCATATAAGGTTCAGAATGAAGACTGTACAATCTCAGAACAGGTGGTCTGTCTAGAATATAACATCTTATTTTAGTCTGGCACTTGGGGTGACAGACTTCTGTTAGAGGTTCCTCGTGCCAGGAGGATTAGGGTTAAATTCTAGTCTTACCCTTTCTTTAGTTTACACTTTATTCAAAGAGAGCCACTAGGTGGTGCTCTACTCTCATTAATTTATCACAAAGGCATTTGAATTCAAATTACCTTATTCTGGTGACCAGATTTTTCAGAGAAACAGAGGGCATCCATTGTGAAGTGGTAGTGATTTCCATAGGCAAGATGAACTTTTGCCATAAAAAGCAGACATTTTATCACTCAAAATCCGACTGGACTGGATAAATCCTATTATATCTCTGCATTGTATGTGATTGCTGGCATTGATATAGAATTTTACCTCTGCTATCTCATTTATTTCTTACAACACCCCTACAGATTAGGTAAAATTATATTCCATTTTACGGAAGAAGAATCCTTGGTTCTGCCATAATCTTTGAAATGCTCCCATATGTCATTACTTTAAAATGACATACTGTGTTTTTATGATTTATAATTGAATAGCAAGGTAAAAAAAAATAATAGCTAACATTTATATAAGCATTTTAAGGTTTGTGAAGTACTTGAGAAATATTATCTAAATTTATCTTAACAATAACACTGAGAGGAAGGTGCTAGTATCTTCATTTTACAATTGAATCTGAGAGGTGTTAAATGCTTTGTCTGGTTACATGGTTAGTAACTGTCTGAGGGAAGATTTACACTCAGGTCTTCCTCTCTATGTCCAACACTCTTACACTAAACCTGCCTCTAATTGTACATGCCCTTTGTCATTCTGACACACACCAAAAGAAAAGATCATGCTTTGGGCTTTAGTCTATGCCTCAAATGTTATAAGTCAGACTCTTGCAAACATGCATTTATGTAGACACAGATATTAGTTTGGGAAGAAATAGAAGAGAAAGGAAAATAAAAACAGGTTATATCAAAAAAATGAACTTCATCAAGAGGGCCCAGAATATAGCCCAAATGGCACCAGCTCTTGGAAATGCTCTGCTACCTTAGACAAACACTGGGCTTACTTCTCCCTTACCCTGTGGAGCAATCCAACACAGAGTGCAAACCTTCCAGAAAAATGATGCAAATGCTGGATTTTTATCCACAGAATATTTTTTTAATTTTTAAAATGGAGTACTATATGAGGAAAATATGAAATTTCTTTGAACATAGCCAGTGTAAACTCCTTGAACTCTCTAAAAAATTCTTATCGTTGTCACAACAGGAATCAACTATATTAAATATAATCACTTAAAAGAGTGAAAATAAGCCTCCATATCTTTATTGACTCCTAAAATGGTATTTTCCAAACCATTCGAATTGAGTAAATTATGAATGGAGCTTATGATTTATAATTTTGTCATAAATAAAATAATTGTTCTATGATTTGGAGTTGGAAGGGATTTTAAATATCTTGGCATGCTCCTTCATTTTCTGGATAAGAAAATTTTGTCTCAGAGGGGTTAATTGACTTACCTAAGGTTATAGTAGCAAGTTGCAGAGCCAGGATTCCAAATGCAAATTGTTTAAATTTTAACAACTGAAGATACATTGTGAGGGAAAAAAGATATTAGTTAACTATCAGAAACATTTAAACAAACATATCAACAAAGTAATATATTTTGAGGTATAGAATGTTACAATTGGAAGAAATTCTGAAATGATAACAGTTACAATTGAGGTAATAAACGAAGGATTTTCAAGTTGGAATGGATCAGTTCAAATCCCTTATTTTACAGAGAAAAAAAGCCTAGGGAGATGGAGTGAAATACTCAAATATGTTATTGCTTTTTAAAAAGTGTTCTCAGATTTCACACAAATAAAGAAAATCAGTACAGGAAGAAGAAAAAGACAACTAATTAATGTTTAAAGCTATAACTTTCCACATTTTATAGTTTCAATGATGTTTTTAGGATATTTTGATTTTTCTTTTGCTCAATAAGTCATACTTTATTTTTGAATATAGACTACCAATTAATCAATCAATAAATATGTATTAGGTACCTACTATGTTCTACACACTCTGCTAAAAAGCTCTGTGGATCTAAAAAGAGACAAAAATCCTAAACAAAAACAAAACAACCCAGTCCCTGCTCTCAGCTTACAGTCTAATAGAGGAGACATCATGCAAACAAACATGCACCTATCTCAAACTATATATAAGAAAAATAGGAAATTGTTAACAGAGGGAAGACACTGTAATTAAGAGGGGTTAGGGATCCTGTAGAAGGCAGTATATGTATTAGTTGGGACTTAAAGGAAGCCAGAGAGGTCAGTAGTTGGAAAGAACGAGGAGGGATAGCATTCCAGACATAAGGGACAGCCAGACAATTCCCAGAGTTGAGAGATAGAGTGTCATTTTGAGGCATAGATACAGTATTAAATTGTTTATAACTGGTACTCAGTCTAGATAAATAATGTTCCAATGGCACATATTTCTGTTTCCTAACCATAGACTGTCTGTGTGAAAAAGAGTTGACTAGATTGACTAAGTTGTGTCTGCTATGAGACATAAGACTTTTTGATGCCCAGTTATGTTTTTTCTGGCTTCCATTTTTTTTCAGACTCAATATGATGTAATGTTCCCTATTAAAATCTGACATAAATAAGGGTAGGAACTGACTCATTACGTCTTCTGAAGATTATCTGTGTTTTCAGGGATTTAGTATTCTACTCCATGCCCTTCCATATTGACATTAACTTAAGCTAAGGCAGGCATGACCACAGAATTGGTTTACCTCAAGTAACTAAAGTTTAAGATTATGCCACAGAGTTCATCTGAGATCAGGAGAGGAATGCAACTACCTAGATGAAATGAAAATGATATTGCGTATCGTCTTATGAATGCGATGTTTGGATAATATCTAGTGACAGGGAAGAATAATCAGTTAGTTCTTTTTTTCTGGGTTCTGGTACTGCTTTCATGTTCTTTATATCATAGAGGACTATCGTGTGGCCATTTGGTACCAATCTTTTTCCCTTTCATATGCTATACTGACAAGGGAAAGAACTATAAAGGCAAAAAAAATTATTTGTTCTCAAAATCCTCATCTCTTAAGCTTATAAATTTCCTATTTAAATTTCTCTCCTAATTTTTTTCATCTTACATTAAATTCTTTAAAATTATATGAGGAATTTTATTTCCTTATATTATGAAATCTTCCTAAAGACACCTCACCCTACGACAATAGAATCCTTTTTAACAAAACAACAGTATGCTTTATAATGAAAACATTTTTGTTTCATTTATAGCCTCTTCCCTTTTGAGATTACTTTCCTCTGTTCTGTGATTGCTAGGTGGTACAGTGGACAGAGCACCAGGACTGCAGTCAGGAAGACCTGAGATCAAATTCATCCTCAGATACTTATTAGTTGTGTGACTCTGGGCAAATCACTTAACGTCTGTTTGCCTCAGTTTCCTCATCTGCAAAATGGGGTAGTAGTAGTATCTACCTCCCAGGTTTGTTGTGAGGATCAAAAAAGATAACATGGTGCCTGGCCCTTAGTAAGCACTATGTAAATGTTACTTGTTATTATCATACATCTTGTATGTATCCAGACATTTACATGTGATCTCCTCCATGAAAATGTGAGCTTCTTGAGAATTAGAGATTGTAAAATTTGTCTTTCTTTGTTTCCCCAGAGCTTAGCACTGGGCTTGATGCATAGTGAGCACTAACTAAATACTTAAGCGTTGACTGTTTTTGCCTTCAATTAAAAAATAAACATATTCATTGTAAACTTACTGGGTTTGATCATTTGTCACATTTTCTACTACTCTTTACATGATGGGACAATGTGTTGGAAGAAACATCTGAGATCCATTTTTGGTCCTGGCCTGTGACTTTATTGGTGTTGGGAAATTCCTTGTTTGATAACTGCTTTCCTCTAATGTAGATCTCTAATTCCTGTATAGCTTACAGTCTAGGAGAGTTACCGAGGGGTCACTAAGATGCTACGTGTCTTATACCAGTCCTGCGTCAGACATCAGTATTAGAATGCACCTCTTTTAGACTCCAAGGCTGACTTTTTTGTCCATTCTGCCATGCTGCCTTTCTTGGAAGTCATAGGAGGAAAAAAACTTCCTCATCAAAGTAGACTCACTCTAATTACAATGTGCATCAGTAGCTAAGAGCCCAATAGACACTAAGTCTGATTTACCACTTTTTCCATCACAGCATATCTAGTTGGAAGGTGTGCTGGGTCACATGCGGCAGGTTGATTTCTTCACCACTGAACTGCAAGAGCCTGGGATAACCTGATTATTAATTTATTTTCACTTGGATCAATTCTTCAAAATGATAAACAGATGATTTCTCCTATAGATATATATACTGCATTAAATTTATAGGACCTTCTCACAGGGAAAAGATGAAAGAACTCTCAAAAGTTCTATTTTTCTCAGATGAATGGCTGCAAGTTAATTTAAGGCTCTTCTACTTGCCGGATGAATGTGGGCAAATCAATTAACCTCTCTGAGATGTAGTTTCCTGATCTTTAGGCAGCTAACTGGCACAAGTGGATACAAGTGAATAGAATGCCATGCCCACAAGTCACAAAGACTGGCCTCAGACTATTAGCTGTGTGATTTGGGGCAAGGCACTTAACCTTTGTTTTCTTCATTTTCCTAATTTGTATCAGGGGGATAATGATATAATCTACCTCCCAGGGTATATACCATATCTTATATGCTACTTGGTATTATTAATTACCTTTTTAAAAGTATAATGCTACATTTTCAACTACATTGTAAATTCTAAAAGGGCATGGACAAATTGTTTGACCTCTTGGAATTTTTGCATATGGTAGAAGTTTGATTAATATTCATTAATGATTTCACCTTCAGATGGTATGCATGCTAACCAGGTCCAAGTATGTGGAATACATTTCCCAGTGATAGGATATTTTTCCCTATGGCTGATGTCTTCTATGGAGGGGAATATCTCAAAGACATCTCTTTGGACTATTGGAATTTCCATATATCCCTATTGTACTGCATCCTATTTAATCTGGATCTACAATATGATACTGACATTGCATTTTGGTATGAACTAACTGCAAGTACTCAGAGAAATAAAAAAAAACAGGGATGATTCCCTTGGAAAATTTTGCATTTCTAGGAGCATGTTTTGATGATTTGAATTTTCATCAAAATGTGTTTTAGGAACTTTTAAAAAGTGGTGGTTTTTCTGGAATACACTAGGTTCAATCTCCCTCTGCATGCTGCACTGCATTTCCTTTAAGTACAATATTGTGCTTCCAGATCCAGCCAGTAAACCCAACTTAACTGGGCAGGTTCTAGTCATCAAAATTTACCTTTTTTTGGAGAGGAGAAGGAAGGGGGAGGGGGAGACATTGAGAGAGAGGATGAGTTGAATTTCCCAGCTAGCTGGGTTCTCATTCAGGCAACTTGATCTACTCACAGATTGTGTTTATCTTTTGTTTTCAAAGAGGACCATGACATCAGAGAAGTGATGACATGACTTTGTTTTGAGTGAGGGAGGGCTGTGCAAGGTCACCAGCCTTACTTCTCCTCCTGAGCCATCTGGATCCAGTGACCAGATATTCATCAGGATTAGGGGCAACTAGGTGCAGTGAATAGAGCATCAGTGCAGGAGTCAGGAGGACCTGAGTTCAAATCTCGCCTCAGACACTTGATACTCACTAGCTGTGTGACCTTGGGCTTAACCCCACTTGCCTCATCCTGGGTCATCTCCAAGGTCACTGGATTCAGATGGCTCTGGAGGAGAAGTGAGGCTGGTGACCTTACACAGCCCTTCCTCACTCAAAACTAAGTCAAGTGCAAGTCATGTCGTCATTTCTCTCTGATGGCATGGTACTCTTTGGCAACCCATTGTTGCTTAATCTGTGGGCTTCAGAGTGCAATGGGTATTTTTCTTTCTTTCTTTCTTTCTTTCTTTCTTCCCCCTTTCTTTCCTTCTCTCCTTCATTCCTTCCTTCTTTTCTTTTTTCCTTCTTTCTTTCCTCTTTCCCTTTTTTCCCTCCTTTCCTTCTTTTCCTCCTTCCCTCTTTCCCTCCTTCCCTCTTTCCCTCCTTCCTTCCTTCTTTTCTTCCTTCCTTCCTTCCTTTCTTTCTTTCTTTCTTTCTTTCTTTCTTTCTTTCCTAAAACCTTATACCCAGTGCATTCTGAAGCAAATAGATTGAACAAGCTTAGAGTGAATATCAACAGTAACTGTTTCTCTTTGAAACAACAACCCTGAGGCTCCTGAGGACCCTCCCACTTTTATTTATTTATCTATTTATTTATTTTCTTTTTCTATTTAAAGGGGTCATCCCCTGACTACTTCTTAAAAAAACCTATTCACTGAATGGGCATTACCTCACTTTAAATGAATACCTGAAAAGGCCTTACCCTAATAGGCCAAGGTCTCCCATTGTATCCTGGGCCATCTCCAGTCATCCTGATGAATATCTGGTCACTGGATCCAGATGACTTAGGAAGAGAAACTGAAGCTGGTAACCTTGCACAGCCTTCCCTCACTCAAAACAAAATCAAATAAAAGTCATGTCATCATTTCTCTGATGTCATGGTCCTCTTGGAAAATGAAGGATGAACACAATGCTTCCAGATTAGATCATGGCAGGAACAGCATTCCTACTTATAAAAGGATGCTTTAGCAGTATGTTAGTAGTTAGAGCCTTGCTAGGAGATTTCTAGACAAATGAAATCTGTAGATTGAGGCGGTGGTACAAAGATGATAATTAACTTGAGTTTCCTATGCAGGGGATCTTGAGTAATAGTATGAAAGTTGAGGTTGGAATCATCTTTAAGTATAGGAGGCCCCTGAAATGGCAAAATCTGAGTTGCTAGAAGGTCAGTACACAATAGGAAGGAAGCAGGATGCAATACAAAGGGGAATAATTCTCGTCACAAAATTCATATAGCACTTTAAAATTTACAAAGCACTTTACATATGCTATCTCATTCCATCCCCATAAAAACTCTGTGAGGTAGGCCCTATCTTTATCTCTATTTTCCAAATGAAATTGATTCAGAAAAAGAAAGGTTAAGTGACTTGTTCAAGAATCTGGAGCAGGATTTGAACACAAATCTTCCTGACTCCCAGTAAAGCAATCTATCCATTCTGATACCTGAAGGACTTCAGAGGAAAGGTCTAGAAGAAGCTTTGAGGATCAAAGAGTCAAGCAGGGGATGTAGGGAAAATTCTTGGAAAGATAATATGAGGGCAACCACAGCAAAGAAGTGACCAGATAGATTGTGAAGCACATTAATTTTTTCATCAGGGTGATGAATGAAGATGGCTTTTGGTGCCAGTCATATTTCTCCTCCCCCAGTGTAAATATGATGGACAAGCTGCCTTTATTCTTCATATTAAACAAAAGACTTCAGATGTTTACCCCTTGATTTCTTTCCAGATTACCTCCATTTGGCCTCGTCTTACCTTTCCTCCATTCCTGATTACTCAGCATTTGTGTATGTTACACATTGGAAAACTGCCCATTTGCAGAGAGACCCATTTAGGACTACTCAATACCAACTAAAGTGTCCACACACTTTGAAATGCAAATGCTGTTCCTTCTGCCTGGCAATAAGTCAGAAGAAACAAAATGATGGACCTTAGAAGACATTTATAAAAGAAAACCTCAGAAGGCTTTCAGAACTCTTCTGTGCTCTTTTGGAAAGGCAGAGAAAGATGGTTCTCACTTAGGAGTTTATTTCAGGTCTGAGCTAATAGTCATAATGTTCTCAAAAAGCGCTAAATGGTCCTCTGAATTTTGTGAGGGAATATCTAGTATAGTCATTGCAAATGAGCACATTTCCTCCTGTGTAACCAAAACATCTCACTTGGTGCAATTGTAATAGTTTCTTCTGTTGTCCCCCATTTTTACCCCACTCCCCCAGAAGAGTGACATTGAAGTACAAGCTCTGGCAAGTTATTTCATTTTGACAAGGCTTTGATTACAATCCAGGTATAGGTATGTGCTGGAATCAGTTAGAACTGGTTAACAATAAGCTATTGTTAAATTTTCAATGTATGTCAGTCAACAAACTGCAAATTACCTTTTTATTTATCATTTTGTTTATTGTTGAGATGCAAGAAAATGTCAATAATGCAAATTAATTTTAAAAGTGTGTTTTGAATGTAAGGAGATGTGATATGTGGGTGCTGGATGTTTTTCCATGTAGATTATGCTTGTCTACATGAATCTGTCTAGAAATGGTACGAAGGGAGGCAAAAATAAATGGCTCCAGAGTCTTTTGCCCTTACTCTTCTCCAAGGGAGAGTTTGATTTCTTTCAGGAGGGGAAGTTAGGGCCAGAGAATGGCTGCTTTACTCTCCTAAAAGAGGGGGTACTGGGATAGAATTATATCTACCTATCTGCTCCCTTAAATATTAGTCTCCAGGATATAATTTTTAGATTCAAGCTAAGTTCCTGATCTTTATTCATTAATAGGACATGGTGAAGGAGGATCTCAAGCTCAACATCTAAAGATTGCCCTTCTTCCCATCAGATGTCAGTTCCACAGAAATAAGAGAAAATATACATAGGAGAATATATACAATAGAGAGGGGGTGGGGAGGAGAGAGAGAGAAAGACAGACACACACACACAGAGGGAGAGAGAGAGAGAGAGAGAGTACATATGAGAAACAGAGACAGACACAAAGACAAAGATAGATGAAAATAGGGTAGACAGACAGACAGACAGACAGACAGATAGATAGATAGATAGATAGATAGATAGATAGATCGATCAGAGACAGAAAGTATCCTAAATCTCACTCAGACTCTCTAGTACAGCCAGGGACATGAGTGAGACTGCTAGTTCCTTTTCTGTTGCCTTCTTTTCAGAGTATTTCTTTCCCTTCAGTGCCCTAAAGAAAAGTTGGAAATGTGTATCCTCTCTTGAAACTGGAAAATAGAAGAACTCATATCTCTTTCTTTCTTGTATCAATCTCCACCAAATAAGAAAAGAGAGTTCTATAAAATTAGCCCACACATTGCCCCCACCTGCCAGATGAATAATAAACATTTACCAACATACCCATAGCCAGGGACCTACCAAGGACTAGTTCATAGCTATATACAAAGAAACTGATCACTGGAAGTTGAGTCACATGGTGACATATTCTTTGTCTATGTCAACTCCATATTTTATTTGCATTATTCTTGTAAGCTTTCTGAAGGCACTAGATTTCAACCTATTGCCTCATTGCTTCCCATAATACCTAGTGTAACACTACATAAAATGGGTGCTTGGGAGATTTTGTTTAGTAAATGGCAATAACATTAACAATTAGGGATACTTGATATCTGAAGGTCTACCCTGAGGAAGAAGGATTTCTTGTGTTCTACTTGACTGCATGAAACTGTGTGTACAATGCTGGACCTGGAGTCAGGAACACTCACCATTTTGAGTTCAAATCTGGCCTCAGACTCTTACTAGCTATGAGACCCTGGGCAAGTCACTTCACTCTATTTGCCTCAGTTTCCTCATTTGCGAGACAGCCAGCCAGCCAGACAGACAGATAGATAGAGAGAGACAAAAAGAGTCCCAAATCTCACTCAGGTGGAAATCCCCTAAATTGCTAGTGTAGCAAGCTGGGGATAAGCACATAAACAAGACTTAATAATATTAATTAACATTTTCTTAGAGACTTACCAGGTATATCTCCCTCAGGGGCACCTTGGCACCTACCACACAGGATTATGAGGTTGAAATGAGATAATTATAAAGTTTTGAAAACTTTGAAAGTGCTATATAGATGGCATCTTTACTATTGCTATTGTGTGAGACTCTTGAAAACATGGCTTGCATCTCACACCGTTTTTTATTAGTATGTGTGTCGGGAGAGAGGGAAATGTTAGTTTGTAACACACCTCAAGGGGCATTTGTAAAAAATGATTAGAAACAAACAATAGATGTTCTATAAAATAAGGCTATTACATAAATTAAAGACCCATTGGGAGGAAAATAATAGCTATATTTGGAAATTATAGAAATTACATATTAAATTATTGACTAAACTTTCCTATATTTTTTAATCGAAAGTTTTAAAAAATCATAATTGCTTTCTACCTTCATAAGTTTCACTGCTATGTGTGTGTATGTATACATTTTTTGTTTTTACTAAGAGTAACTTTAGGTTTCACCAAGATTTTGTGAAAGTCAGATTTTGGAAAAAACTGTGTGACTTATATTTGTGTTTGTGGAGTTTGTGGACATTGTGGAGTAGTGAATAGAGAGACTGGCAGAGTCAGAAGACTGAATCCAAGCTCTGCCTCTGAAACATATTAGCTATGTGACCTCAGGGAAGTGACTTCAATACTTAGTATCCTAGGCTTCTCTACACCATGACTACAAATTGTTGTTGTGTTCATCCTTCGTTGATGAAGAAGACCATGCCATCAGAGAAATGATGACATGGCTTGCACTTGACTTTGTTTTGAGTGAGAGAGGGCTGTGCAGGTCACCAGCCTCACTTCTCCTCCAGAGCCATCTGAATCCAGTGATTTGATATTCCTTAGGATGACTGGAGATGACCCAGCATGCAATGGGAGACCTTGGCCCCATTAGGCCAAGGTTTATTCAGGTACTCACTTAGGGTGAAGTAATGCCCATTCATTGAATAGTGCAAGTACACATGTTGTGTTTGTTAAGTTTTTTTCAGCCATGTCTACCTCTGTCATCATGTCTGGGGCTTTCTTGGCTGAGATACCTGAGGGGTTTGTCATTTCATTCTCCAGCTCATTTGACAAATGAGGAAACTGTGGCAAATAGAGTGAAGTGACTTGCCCAGGATCTCACAGCTAGTAAGAGTCTGAGGCCAGATTTGAACTCAAAATAGTGGGTGTTCCTGACTCCATGCCCAACACTGTACACACAGTTCCATATAGTCAAGTAGAACACAAGAAATCCTTCTTCCTCAGGATAGACCTTCAGATATCATGTATTCCTAAGTTTCCGTTTCATAGAAAAGGTATTCCTTCCAGTGAAGGTCATATGGCATTGTTTCTCATCCCCTCACCATCCTGGTCAACCTTCCAAAAATAACCTGCCCAGAAGAAAACCTAGCATGGAGTACTCATGGTGTACCTGTTCTAGGAAGCCTGGCCTCACCCAGCAAATGTAAACACTCAAACTGTTTGTTGGCCATATCGGTATGGACTCATTGAGCTTCTAACTCAGAGAACTTTTGAGATATTTTTTTCCTAGTAAATATTGTGTAACCCTAATTTCCTCATTTTCCCCTGAATCACTGAAATCCAGGTGACTTTTTGGTTCAATTATGGGGACTTTTGGGGAATTATTGTGGATATTAGTATATCCGTATTGGTAAAGGAGGTTTGTTCATTGGGAGTCTTCTAAGTGAATGAAATCCCATATCCAGGCATAGTATCCAATAATCAAAAGAAAGTATATTAATTGCTGATTGATTTAGTAATATTAGCGGAAGTGCTTAATGTGATTGGTAATTAGTTATTCTAAGACAGTTTAATTTCATTTAGACCTCAGGAGTGATCTTTACCGCATTATTCAAGTAATATTTGTTGCTTCCCAGAGGGACAAATGTTGGTTTTCTCCGTAGGAGGCTGTCCTAATGAGGTTACTATCAGAGTTTGTTCATTTGAACCTGCATTCAAATAGCCCCAGGACAGGTTCAATTCTTTTTTTCTTTTTTGTTTCTTATGAGGCAGTTATTACTGCCACTTCCCATCTCATTTCCAGATACAATAATGGGAAACTAATGGCATCACTGATCTGATCTTACTTCTTACATACTGGGGATGTGTGAGAGGAGACCTGGGGGCCTCAGAATGGCATCTGACTTCAGCAGTACTGTGCTGTCCTCCACTAGCACATTCATGGCAGCAGCGTCTGTGCTGACCACATCCTTCTTCCAGCTGAATCTTTATCAGTTGGACCCAGAAAAGTTCCTCTGATACACAATGGTCTCAAGAGATCTGGCCTTGACCACTTCCCTTAAGAAATCTTGGCACAGAAGATCTTCGAGTGGCCATGTCATGGGACTATATTCTTATAGGTGAAGATAGGGGACTCCTATCTCCCTGAAATATCTGCATGTGGCTCTTCCTTCAGAGAAGCAGAGTGGAACAAGGGGACAAGTTTTAGATTTGGAGCCAGACTATCTAAACAGGTTGCTCTATTATTCTGAGTGCTTGTTTTCTTACTTGTAAAATGAAGGAATTAAGTTACATCAGAGGTATCAAACATGTGGCCCTCAAAAACACCAGGCACACAGTACTCCTGAGTCATTGCCAGAACCAGATTAAAATATAATTGGAAAATATTTAATAAAAATTAAAATGTAATAAAGCAGATGATGGAGCAACTAGGTGGTACAGTGGATAGAGCTCTGGCCATGGAGTCAGGAAGACTTATTTTGCTGAGTTCAAATCTGGCATCTGATACTTACTAGCTGTGTGACCCTGGGCAAGTCACTTAAACCTATTTATCTTGGTTTCCTCCCCTCAAAAATGAGCTGGAGAAGGAAATGGCAAACCACTCCAGTATTTTTGCCAAGGAAACCCCAAATGGAGTCAGACATGACTGAAACAACTTAACCAGAACAATGTTGATATGTGATTTTTGAAATCAGTATGTGACCCACAGGGATCCTAATGTGTAGTTTAATGGCTCCCTGTTTCTGACTTTGACATCACTGAACAGTTTGACCTCCAAGATCCTTCTAACTTGAAATTCCTGATCTCTGATCCCTGATCCTTTACCTCTGGAAAGAGAATTGGTTTTAAGAGTCAGAAGACTTGAGTTTGAGTCTTGACTTTGTCGTTTACTATCAGTCAAGTAACATTTATTAAGTAACTGCAATGTGTTATGCAGTGTGCTAGACAATGGGGATAAAAGGACATAACCATGCACATATAGTTTAACTTCTCTGGGCCCCAGTTTCCTCTTGTTCCCCGTAATAATATATAATTTTCTTCATCACTTTAGGTTGAGTTTGTCATTGAACAACACAGTACAGGATTAATTACTAATGGTTAAGCAGTGGCTATAAAATGGAAAAATAATACTGGTAGAGTTGGGATGAGGAAAGTGCTCTATAAATATGAACCATTCATATTTGCCTGGAAAAAGAGGTGGGTTGGTCACAGAGTGAGAGTGAAGGACAACAGATGTCCAGCTTCTGTGCTATTCTAGTATCCATGAAATATTAAAAGAATGATAATGGCTGTCATTTATATAGTGCCTTATGGACATCATCCCATTGATCTTTGTAACTTTCCTAGGAGGCAGGTTCTTTAGGGAAAGGAAAGGCTATATAGTGGATATTAAAAAGAGTGTCTACCTCTATTTCCACTGTGAAAAGTGGTTAGAAGTCCTTTAGCATGTTGGGGGGATCTTCTGTGGAGAACATATGGAGAGTCAAGGTCTATAATCATGTAGAATGATATATGAATGGATTTCAACTTGTATTAGTGGAGGGAATAACCATGCCAAAGAGATTGCAGATGTATGAATTGTTCAAAGTATCCAAATAAGCCTTACTATTTTCCATCCAGGCAATTTTATACAAGTTGAAATATATAGATAATTAAGCCTCCAAATATTATTATTTACCAATCAAATAATATTATGCAAATGATACCTATCTAATAATATTTTAATTATTGTTCTCATTATTTACAATTATTGTTTATTTTTGTTTCCATTCTTCTTCTTCTTCTTCTTTACTAATTAGTAATTGTATCCAAATTGAAACCTACAGATAATTAAATATTTAAATAAGTATTATTTGACAATAAAGTAAATATATACAAATTGGAGTATGTAGATAATTTCTCAAAATAACGGGGAAAATTTGAGATCTCTTTTGTACTTTAGAGAAAAAAATGTCTAAAAATTATGAACCTCTGCAGATTTGCAAAGCTCTGAAACTAAAATGAGCAGGATTTTTTTCTGATTTGAAGCAAACAAAATTCTAAAAAATGAAATCAATGTTTTACTTCTTCAGGTATCCTAATGTGAACTGAATAGGTGAGGTTAGTATGGGGAAGAGTAGATGGGTCATCATTCAATCTTATTGATAGAGTATATTTCAAAAGATAATCTCACAACTATGAAATTCCCTTCTATAATCTATGGGTCTGATGTATTGTCTGGAAGCATTTGGATATTTGGCATTTGGGTTTGGCCTTTGCCATTCAGTGCCACAATATATTTGTTTTATCGAAAGTTGTCAATGGCCAATTTACATTTGATGACACCTGTTTTACTGATGTTAGAATTTGAAGCCATGTGCTAAATAGCAATATATTAAAGTAGAAATGAGGCATTTTAAAATTTCTTCATTTTTAATTTCCTTAGTAAGAATAAGTAGGTGCTGCAGTAACACTGACAGAATTCGAGGTCAAATCCTGTTTCTATCTCTTTTTACTCATAAGATCTGGGGAAAAATCACTTAATCTCTCCGGGCCTCAATTTCTTCATCTATGAAATGAGAGAGTTGGAATAAATGGCCCATAAAGTCTCTTCCAGCTCTAAATCTATGATGTCATATGAGAAATTGCCCTGATAATTTTGTCAGATGAGATCAATCAATCAAAGATCTGAACTAGGTGTGAACAAGGCCTTGTCATCAATGGATCAATCATGAGCTTTGGATAGAGGAGAAAAATTTTTGATTAATTTAGCTATCTTTGAAAATTTTATGACCTGAAGTGATTTTGCTTGGGAACTGTGTTTGGATTGATTGAGAAAACTTGGTCATGTTCAGTGGGTCTTTTAGAAAATAGTGATTCAGTTTGGAATCCAGGAATTTGAGCATCTGGTACCTTAGTGGTGGGTGAATGGGATGTTCAGGAAGGGCAAGCACCTCTGGTATGAGGGCTTGCCAAGCCCTGATCATCTTTACTGTCCAGCTGACACTAAACTCTCACCCATAGCTTCAAAAAGCTGTAGCATGCACAGTGGCCACACCCTGGTAAACCATCTTGGCAGACAGGCTGAATTAGGTTGAGGGTAACCGACGGGCCTCAACTCTGTTGGTGAGTTAGAGGCATATCTACCCCAAGCATGTGAAGAGTCCAGGGGGAATGAATAGATGAGAGCAATTTGTTCCAAAAGTCACACAGGTGGAGAGCTAATTTACATAATGACCATAAATTTATAACTTATATAAGGGCTGAACTGTGTTGGGGAATGCAAAGACACAGATCCATTCAGCAGGAAGGGGATTCTCCAGTGGAAGGTGTGCTCTGAAGTGCCCTTTTGAAAGTAGGCTTCTTATATTCTAATTTTGGGTGACCCAGAAATAGAGGATTTGCAAATCAGGTGTCAGGGTAAAATATAATTTTGGGGGTTTGTTATCAGGGAGCAAAGTAAGCTCCCTGATAAATAAGACAAAATATTTTCAGGGTTTTTTTTGCATATTAGGGAGATAAACAAGTTAGTGGGAAACAAAATATTATTTGGAATTTTTTGCATAGTAGGGAGAGAAACAAGTTCATGGGAGACAAAATATTATTTGAGGGACACAGATAGAGTGACATCTGGAAAATATCACTGACAATATTTTTCCATGAGTATTGAAAATTGGGAAAATCAAATTGATTCTATTTTGTTATTGATTACACTCTGTATCATCACCAGCATTTCGCTGTCGAGGTCATGTTTCATTTGACTCAGAGATAAGTTTGGAAATCCAGCTTTTCCTGTAAATCACTCATTGTCTCTAATTTAAGTATAGAAGTTCAGTTTTCCTGATAATCACTGTTCTATTCTTGCCTCAAGGAAATCTGTTATTCTTAAGAGATGTGAATGGACACCAGGGAGTCTGGTCTGGTCTATTATCCAAGGTAGTCTGGTTCACTATCACTAAAGTGTCCTTTCAGATAGACTCAAACATGGAACATCTTTTAGTGACAGGATGGGAGAAGGGGCTAGCCTCTCTTTCTCAATTTCTAGGCAATCATATTGTTTCTCACTCCTGTGATACTACAGACTTTGTATATTGTTATTCCCCATCGATATTATATGATGTTCCCTCTTTGTGAGGTTGTCTTCTATTCTGAATACTTCTTTTGTCCCTAGAAGACAGCTGTCCCCCTCATTTGGGCTCTTTGTTTTTTTTGAGGGGGTGAGACACTGTCTTTTTGAAAATTTGCACTGTCAATAAATTTATCACACTCAGAACTTTGTGCCTCAGTTTATCTTGATTTCAATTTAACACTATTCTATAAGCTTACAGTCTCTCTTAAAGGGAGATCAATATGATGCTAATCTTATAACAATGTTTTCCATGCTTAGATTCTATAAGCTACAACCTCCCTTAAGGGGAAACTACAATGATGGTCTCAAGACCATGAGACCCAATCTTACAACAGATATCAAATTATAAGCAAGGTGGGGAAGCACACTGGTTGTGAATCATGCGCTACATCATTAGAAAACAATGATTTCCAATGCCCCCTAGATCTCTGAGGAGAGCCACAGTAGCTCCCTCTGGGAATCTGACCTACCAGTGTGAATAAAGATTTAGGTAGCTCTAGAGTTCATTCTAGAATATAAATTACCCTTTTGATTCACATAACGATAGACAGTGTGATGTAGTGGATAGAGAGCTGCCCTCAGAGACTTTGAGACCTGACTTAAAGTCTTACCTTTGACACATGTGGGCTGCATAACTCTAGGCAAACACTTTAACTTTGCAATACCCCAGACAATTTTCTAACAGGACAAATTGCAGAGAAGTTGTTAATCAGCATTAGTGGACGTGGTTTTTTACCAGAAGTTCCCAAACTCAATGAAAACACAGTTCTAGATCCAAAAAAAAAAAAAAAGAGTTAAGATTCTCCTTTTTCCAAACTAGATCTTCCTGGTAGAGTTTCTAGAGAGCAAAATAGAACTAGCAATAATCCTAGGAAGAGAAACTGAGGGCCATGGGAGACACATCATTGAGATCATGTAACATAATTTGACTGGAAATAGTAGGGAGAACTTCTTGTGTTTGGCCCTTGGCCATGCTTCCTTGTCTTTTTCTTAACTTGTGGCTACCAAGGGAGTAGGAGATTTCTTTCTTCCCTTTTGGCTGAGAATGTGATTGGCAGCCTTTGGCTGGACTCTGGATTATTACTTCCCTTCTGGTGGCCTCCAATTATCCAGGTCTTGCTTGTTGTCTTGGATCTGCTATGCCCTGAATGGGATCCAAGTAGCAGAGTCTTGGTTTTGTAGCACTTTCTTTCTCTCTCCCCTTCCTTCCTCTTTCTTAGAAGCTGAGAAGTTCATGTGCCCTCCTATCTAGGCAAACCACAGTGGCCTAGGAAAGGTATCAGCTGTAATTCTTTGGAGACATAGGTGTAGTGAAGTTCACTGACGTACTTGAAGTCACATAGGTAATCCATTCTCAATTACCCCGTGTCTCCTTTGATCTGTGAGGAGAGCCATAGTTGCTACCCTCTGGGGATCTGACTTGCCAGTATTGTGATGAATAAAAAAGTCCAAGAAACAGAATTTCTGGGTAATTAATAGTTTATTAATTAGACTAGTTAATAATCAATAAATTGATGATTAGTTGTTTCTCTTGGAAAACCAAAAACAAAACCATGGAGAGGCTGAAAGCCCTAATATATTTTTGGAAAAGAGGATGCCCCTGATAAGTGAAAATCAATCCCAACTGGTAGATATTTAATGAGGAGGTGGGCTAGAAGTTTTCAGCTCCTCCTACTGAGAACATGACTTGATCATGAGACTCAGCCATGTCCAGTAGTCTGGACAAGAGAATCCACTGCCATCCAGACCATTCTGGTTGGTTTTCTTCTTTATGACATGGGTCACCTAAATTCTAAAGGAAAGTTACAAGGACATGGATTCGTTTCAGGGCAAAAACTCACCTAGACTGGATTCTGTTTACACCCTAAACATAAGTAAGCTCTCCTAGTTGAGTGGGATCTGACCCAAGGTCAAGGAGCATGTTCCCCAAGATTTGGGGGATAATCTCATCAATATCCTTCAGAGACTGACTGATCTTCTACAGGGAATAACCTTAAATGAGAAAATTAAAAGCCTAGATCCTAATTTAATAATGGGTTATTTATAGGATAGAAAAATAAAAATTTCTCTCAGTGGGAACAAGGGTTTGGGATAGTACTTCTAGAGCATGACTTAAAGTTTTGCCAGGCAGTGTGATGTAATGGCTAGAGAGCTGCCCTCAGAGTTGAAAAGACGTTGGCATTGCACATCCTGGAAGGGACTCCAGAGTCAAACTGTTATCTGAATCCAGGAGCCTGGTTTCTGAGTTAAATTATGTTCCCCGCCCCCAAGTGTCCATCATCATGGTCATGCTGTCTAAGGTGTTCCCTGAAAGGTAGAAAAGCAAACCTAAATTTCCAGAATTTCCAGTCAGGATTTTGGAAGAAGAATATGCATTAGATAACTGAGAAAACATTGCGATCATGCAATTTTACAATCAAGAATAAAAGAACTTTCAGGAATGAAAAAACAATCGGTCCCTTACTATTTCAGTCTGGCAGGCAAAGTAATATTCATTTATTTTGAAGGGAACATTAGAAGATGACTGATTTCCTCTTTCTTGTTAGCAAACGGTTGCAAAAGACCTAAAGAAGCTCACATATTAACAGGCAAATGTTCTTTGTGGGATCAGGCAAGACCCAACTTTATTCATTTGCTTAGTTATTTAATAACCCCAGAGGCCAATGAACTTGTAGAGGTGGTGAGGTGATTCAGTGGGGGTGGAGTGCTGAGCCTGGAGTCAGGAAGACCTGAGTTCAAATTCAGCTTCAGACATGTTTGCTAGCTGGGTGACCCTGGGCATCAGACCTTGCTAACTCCAGGCCCAGTGCTCTATCTACTGATCTACCTATCTGCCTCCACTTAGCTGTCATCTAATCCTGCTACCTGACCCCATTTTACTGGTGAAGAAATGAAGCAGCTTGTCCATTGTCACCTAGTTAACACATGATAGAGGATGGAGTAGAAACTAGGTGTCCTAGGGTCCTACTAGAGGGTTCTTTCCTCTAGGCCAGATTCTAGCATATTTGATAAGTTCTTGCAGTATTCCCAGTAATAAAATTATTCTCCACATTCTTCAGCTGATGTAAAAGAAGGAAAAAAATCAGTGCTAAGCACAACACAGTATGCTCACCCGCAGAGCTGAGGTTAGAACTCCAACATTCTTGAACTTTTGCCCTATTAGTAAGTCTGGAGTTTTGTTCCCTCTCCAGATCCCACTGACTGGCCGTCTTCAGAGCTAGTGTTGACTTTGTAGCCTTTGATGCCTAGAGAACTTGCCTCCTGCTGGATCTTATCTAATTTGCAAACATGGAAGGCCAGTTTTAGAGAGCACTGCTATTGTAGGATAAGGGTGGTATTATAGTCAAGTTTCAAAGCCGTAGGTTTGATCAGATTCTGAATTCCCAGCTTAGGGAGGGAGATGGTGAACAACACATCAATCATAAATTTGACATCTGGTGCTTGATCCCTTGGGCTGTGGCCACCAGCATAGGTCTTCCTCTTTTTATTTAGCTAAAGTTACAGGGAGTCTAGATCCTGAGACTTTGCAATCTTATGTACACTCATGTAATATCATTCCAGCTGACTTTAAAATAAGCTATCCTACTTCCCCTCTTTAAGAAAACCTCTCAAGACAAGGTTTTGCCTATCTTCGAAATGTAATCATCATAAATTCTGGGGATTCTTACCCAGCTCTCATTTGCACTGAAGAATCAGGTCCCCAGATAGAGACTGGCTATATTTCCTCTTTAGGGGCACCCTGGAGGGACTGGGGACATCTTTCCAATGCTATAGGCTTGAGATCTCATTCTGGTGAGCTCTCCCTAATATCAATCTGCAGTTATAGTTAGTACCTCCCTTATATCATTGATTGATTTAGTGATTGGTATCATTTAACCAATTAACATCAATCAGCTCTGGTATCATTTAACCAATTAACATCAATCAGCTTTTACAAAGGGACATTTACTGATAAGATATAACAAGACTAGAAATATCCTGCACATCTGAGTGGGGGGGCACATTCTCCTTTATATCACCTTGGCATTGAGGACAATGGATTCAAATTTAAAACAGTTGCAACAAAAGCATTCACTCACAAAGTTTACTTTATGCTGATGGATGAAGTCTTTCTCTTTCTTGAAGGACCATGGTGTCTAGGCTACTGGATTGATTCAGTCCTGTTCTGGGTCAAACAGATAGCTCTTTACTGAGACTTCAGGCTGTCAGCAAATTCTGGCATAGACTGCCATCCCTGTTTGTAGGTTTACATTCATCAGGCAGGTTTCTGGAATATCATTAGACTTGGTTGCTGGCAAAGTCTCTTATGGATCTTTGGAAACTATAAGGTCAGAACAATTTCTAATAGTCCTTTACCTATCATTCTTAAATTATCTCTCCTGGATCTATTTTCCAGGTCAGTTGTTTTTCCAATGAGATATTTCACATTTTCTTCTATTTTTCATTCTATTAATTTTGTTTGTTTTTTGATATAAAGTCATTAGCTTCTACTTGTCTAGTTCTAACTTTTAAGGAATTATTTTCATCAGGGAGCTTTTGTACCTGATTTTTTCCATTTGGCCAATTCTACTTTTTAAGGAATTTTTCTCTTCAGCAAATTTCTTTGTATATTTTTTTCCATTTGGCCAACTTTGCTTTTCAAGGCATTCTTCTCTTCATTGGATTTTTGTGTCTCTTTTACAATTTGGACTTTCTGTTTTTTAAGGTGTTATTTTCTTCACTATTTTTTGTGCCTTCTTGCCCAAGCTGTTGATTCCTTTTTTCATGATTTTCTTGCATCACTCTCATTTATTTTCCCAATTTTCCTCTACCTCTCTTATTTCATTTAAAAAGTCCTTTTTGAGCTCTTCCATAGCCTAAGACCAATTCGTACTTTTCCTTGAGGCTTTGAATGCAGGAATTTGACTTGGTTGTCTTCTTCTGAGTATGTTGTGATTTTTCTTGTCACCATAGTAACTTTCTATGGTCAGAAAATTTTTTCTGTTGTTTTTTTTTATTTTCCAGCCCATTTCTTGACTTTTAACTCTATGCTAAAGTGGGTTTCTGCTGCCCAAGTGACACTGTCCCAAGTTTCAAGACTTTTGTGCAACACTTTTCAGAAGTAATTCTGAAGACCTGCAAGTTTTTTGGATTTTCCAAGATTGTATGGTCTAGAGATAGGTGTGTTTACTACTCTTCTGTCCTGAGCAGTGGTTTGTGAGTGACCACAAGCACTCTTTTCAGCTTTGGAATTGTGGCCAAGGTCCCTGCTCCCCTGTGGCAGCACGCTCTGCTGTTCTAGGGTTCCTCCTCACACTGGGACTAAGACCTAGAACTACAACTCAGATGCAAATATAGGCAATGCAACAGAGTCCTGCTCCTGGTGCCAGCAAAGGGATCTCTGTAAATCTTCTGACCTATCTGTGGGCCAAGAGGTCCTGAAATCCCCACTGCTGCCACTGATTCAGTTACCCTGAGGTCTGCTCCTGGTTTTCTGGGGCTGTGCTGACTTGGCTTGTTCCTCTCTCATCCTGTGGCAACAGACCTTTCCTGCCATCCTTCTCAGTTGTCTTGTGCTGGAAAATTATTTCACTTCATTTTTTTGTGGGTTCTGCCACTCTAGAATTTGTTTAGTCATTATTTAAAGGTATTTGGAGGGACTAGGGGAAGAGCTCAGGCGAGTCTCTGCCTTTATTCTACTATCTTGGCTCTCCAATTGTCCTTAACCTAAGAGCAGGAATGGATGGATGCAAGCAACCAAAAGAAACAAAATGAGAGGGTCATGTGCTCAACACACCAAAGCTCACAGAAATTGTTCTTCTGCCATGTCAATATAGTCAGGGAAGAAAAGGATCAAGTTGCCCCCATGGAAGTCTTTTTTTCATTTACTTTCAATTCTAGCTTAGCATTCAACAAAGGCGTGTAGTAATTGAATAGAAACAGTCACAGAATGTCTGCCTGTGTTTCAAAGTTTAGAATATGGACTTCCATTACTCATGCCCCAAAGTAAGCTTACCAAGCATCCAGAGACATGCCAATATTGGGCTCTCATTGTCTCAACATTCCCGGACCAATACTAAAGCAGGGGTAGGAACATAGATAAACAGTTAGGATCATGGGATCATAGATTTGGAGCTGGATCAGACCTTAGAAATCATCTAAATCCAATGCTATCATTTTATAGATAAGGAAAGAATAAGGTCTAAAGGTCTAAAATTTGCCCAAGGTCAAACAGATAATAAATGGCAGTGTCAGAACTTGAACCCAAATCCTCTGACTCCAGCACTTTTACCCCTATACCTTACATTTAAAGTGGCATCTGCCTCAAAAGGTAGCAGTATTTTCCCCATTTTTATTCCCTAAGTAATATTGTAGTCATTCTGTATATTGCTTTCTGGGTCCGCTGACTTTACTTTGTATAAGTCCATGTAAGTCATTCCATTCTCTTATTATCATATTCATGACTTTTTTAAACAAAGTAACATTTAAGAAATATTCACGTCCCACAATTTATTTAACCACTTCCCAAAGGACAGGCTTCTACTTTGTTTCTAGTTACAAAAAGTACAACTGCAAATATTTTGGCACAAAGGGACCTTTTGTTTAGTCTTTGACTTATTGGGAATATGTGCCTTGTCATAAAATCTTTGGATCAAAGGACATGGACATTTTAATCCCTTTCTTGACCTAATTTCAAATTGGAAAACAATCATTTAAAAGGTTGATATGTTCTTTTATTCAGAAAATATTGAGTCTCTGCTATGTTCAAGGTGTTCTTTTAGACTGGCATTCTGAGGGCATATGTCAAGATATTAAGAATCCTTAATTTCCAGAGGAAAAACAGAAATAGTTTACCTGAGATTTAGGAGAGAAGTCTTACAGTTGCCTGGGGCTTAGTGGGGTTAAGTGACTTGCTCAGCATCAGACAACCAGAAAGTTTGAGAGGAGGGATTTGAAACTTCCTGACATCAGGTTCAGCGTGCCATCTATCATGTCCTCCAGCATCTCTGTGGAAGTAAACAGAGGAATTAGCCACAGGCTCTTTGCTCATCGAGCTTATGATCTAGTAGGAGAAAGAAGAAAGGTATAAAAATAACTGTACAATACTATATAATGTTAATTTGCAATATGAGGCACAAGGTACTGTATTAATTAGTTTAGAAGAGGGAGTTATTATTTCTGGCAGGGAGAACTATTCATTCAAAAAATAATACTGTTTCTACTTGTTAAATATATTCTTAGGTTTGAGGGGAGATTTGTTGCTACTGTTCAGTCATTTCTGATTCTTTGGAACCCTCTTTGGGCTTTTCATGGTAAAGATCCTGGAGTGGTTTGCCATTTCCTTCTCCAGCTCATTTTCAGATGAGGATGCTGAGGCAAACAGGCTTAAGTGACTTGCCCAGGGTGACACATCTAGTAGGTGTTTGAGGTCAGATATGAACACAGGTCTTCCTGATTCCATGTCTGACACTCTATCTAGTGCATCACCTCGCTGGTCTATAAATAAAACACAAACCTTGCCTATAGGGAACTCACAATTTCCAAAAAGTCTTCATGAAGAGGCTGGCTTCTGAACTTGACAGATGGGTAAGAATTGGGTAGCTGGAGGAAGGACGTTGATTCTAGTTGGAAGAAATATTATGTATAAAGACCTGGAATCTGGAAAGGGGAAGGATGTTTATTGGAAAGTAAATGGCTCAAATGCAGTGTGTAGGGGGAAGATGAGTAGGAGACAATGTTAGAAATTTAGGGTAAGGTTTAATTATAAAAGGCTTTGAAAGTCAGGATGATAAATTTGGGTTTTATTAGGTAGGCAATAGGGAATTATTTAAAAGTTTTTGGGCCACAGGATAATGTGATAAAGGACTTTTGCCTGAGGAAATTAATGTGGCAGCAGTTTGCAGGATGGATGGTAGAAGTGAGAAATTGGCAGCAGAGACACCACTAGGAAGTCAGTCATTCATTATAGTCCAGCAAGAGATAATGAAGGGTTACCTTCAGGTGATGGCAAGGTGAATGGGAGGAGGACTCAGACTGAGGGAGATGCTGAGGGTGGAATAGAAATGAGAAGATTTAATGAATGACTGGGTATAAAGGCCAGGGCTAGGAAGAAGTCAAAGATGACCTCAGTGTTTTGAAACTATGGGACTGTGGAGGAATAGCAGCGGCAATGAGAGAATAGAGAAATTCTGGAGGAAAAGCCTGGATTAGGGAAAAGGTGATTAGTTGACCTTTGAAAATATTCGTTTTAAGGTGATGGCAAGACATCTATCCAGGTGGAGCTATTGAAGGGAAAGTTGGAAATTCTGGTCTAAAGCATGACAGAGTGCTTGTAGCTGGAAATCTAGATTCAGAAGTGATTATTCAATAGGGTGAAATGAAGAGATTTAGAAGGCAGTGAAGTAGAGAGAAACAGGAAGAGGGATGAGCACAGGCCCCTGAAGAATACCAATAATTAGAGGACAAGAGGAAGGTGAAGAATAAATAGAAAGAGAAAAGGAAATCCATGAGAGTGATCCATGAGTCAAGAGAGGAAAGATTTTTAAGACAGAGTGAAAGGGAAACAGCATGGATTGCAGCAAAAAGATCAAGGAAGATGAAGATTTTGAAAAATCCCTTGCTGGGTGTGGCTACCCCGTACTCTAGTGTCCAGCCAAATGACCTTTCTCTTTGCTCCCCACATATGACATTCTAACTCCCCTTTGCCCTGGCTGTCCCTCATACCTGAAGTGCATGTGCTCCTCACCTCAGTCTCACAGAGTCTTCTTCGAATCTTTTACATGAAGCTTATCCTGACACTTTTGCCTACCTGCTACTGTCTTCCCTCCCTAACTACTTTGTATTTGTCTGCATCATCTGTATTTATTCACTCTGATTTTATGTATACATATATATATATATGTATATATATATATATACATATATATATATATATATGAGTGAAGATTTCCTCATTAAAATATAAGCTCCTTTCTAATAAGGCTTGTTCCATTTATTGTATTTGTACCGTTAAGGCTTAGCAAAATGCCTGGCACAGAATAGGTGCTAAGTAAATGCTTGTTGATAGATTCATTGATAGATATGCTCCTGGCAAACTGAACTCTGTCATTAATTTTCTTAATTTGTCCTGAGATTTGCTGTACCTTTACTAACCAATCACTCTCCCCACAGCAAGGAGGTAAGTGCAGTAGAGAACAGGGTCTTCAGTTAAGAAGTTCAAATCTGACCTCAGACACTTACCAGCCTATGTGACTCTGGCCAAGTTACTTTCAACATTGTCTCCCTCAGTTTCCTCAACTATAAAACGGAGATAATCATAGCACCTACCACACAGGATTATTGTAAGAATCAAATGAAATATTTGTATAGTGCTTAGCACAGTGCCTGAGGGCACATAGTAGACATTTAATAAATTTTTACTCCCTTGCTTCCCCTTGAAAACTCTCCTTCCTTCAGACTCAGCTCAAATAACACTTTTTTTCATTAAGCTTTACCACATTCTCTATCAGAAGTGATCCTCTCTTTTCTGAATTGTCAACTATGTATATACCCTACTACACTGAATTTTAAATTTTTTGAGAGTAAAGACTGTGTGTTCTTATTACTTTGAAACCATTTCATTATCTATTATGGTAGCTTTATCCATTTAGTTCAATAAAGTAAATAAATAATAGAATACCTGTTTTTTTCATTTTTGGTAAAAATTTGTTATGAAAGAAAGATTGAAATATAAGTAGAGTTCAGTTCTAAATTAGCCACAATGAAGGAAAGACAAAGAGACCTGGAATAAGGGGGGCTCAGCTCATTTTTGCTTTGCCATTTTCTAGCTGTTTGGCTGTGCAGAAGCCGCTTCATTTCTCTGGGCCTTAGTTTTTTGTTTGTTTTTTTTTTTATAAAATAAGGGGGTTAGACTACATTAGAAGGAGCAATGAATAGGAGAAGTTTGGACCAGCTGCTGTGGGAATGGAAATGGACAGCTATTAAAAATGAATAAAAAGATTGTTGAGCAGTACTGAGAGCCCAGCTGAGATTCACTTGGTATGAACCTTAAATTCCTTCCCACTTGAAAATTCTATAATCCATGATTTTTTCTTTTCAATTTTGGTTTTATTATTGCTTTTGAGTACATGGAATTACAGAATATAAGGGACAGAGGATAACTCAGGGGTCTTCTAGTCCAACTAGTCTAATTTGGTAAATCAATATAGCTGATGGATCAATTCCTCTTATTGCTCACATCATAGACTGGATATTCAGAGTCTGGTACCATTTGCCCTGTGACATGTTGTCATTATTCCCTCTGCCACACTTGGGGTTAGTATTTCAAGGATCTCTGACTCCTCTCTTTCCTTGCTCTGAATATCTAACACAATGTTTTATTGTACAATGCTTCCTATATACTGCAGATTTTGTAAATAATAATTCAAATTTCTTACTTAAAAATTGAGAATGGTTATTTTTGGAATGATTCACTGGAATCCACCTGTTTAGCCCAATTTCATCTTCTATACTATACTACTCATCAGGAATCCAGTTCCCTTGAGCTATCTCTGTACTGCCTCTGTCCTGAGCTGATCACTGAGTTTCCTCCACATTCCTTCTTCCACTCCCCTTCCAAGGATATAGAATTTCATATATGTTTCATAGTGTAAAATTTTTTGTTTAGAAACAAATGGGAGGGTAATGAAGTCCGTAATCCTGGAACAGCATCAGATGCCCAGTGGAAAAAAGTTTGATCTTCTTCTTGCCAAGACAGACACTTTTACTTGTGTCCTTAATGCCCTTTGGTATCCTCTGGCAGTTTGTCCCAATGATCATTCCTTTCCTCTTTCTAATATTCAGTCTTTTTCTTTCGACTATCTCCTTCTCTGCTTCCTAAAAGTATAGGCAAATTTCTCCCCCCACTAAAAAAAAATCCTTCACTTAACCCTACTTTTTCCTTAAGTTGTTCTAGATCTCTACTCCCTTTTGTGATCAAATGCCAAAAAGCAGCCTATCATCATTGTCTCTATTTTCTCTCCTTCAAGGTCAATGTTAATGAATGAATCAATAAATGCTATGGCCTTCATTTGTAATCATGAAATCAATATTTCTGAATTATTAGGTTTCTCCTTTGAAATCCTGACTTCCATAAAATTGAAGTTTCTTAATCTCCCTTCTAGAAACAAATCTGTTTCCTTAGCTTTTGATGTGTTGACAGTTTGCTAATGATATCTTCTAACTCTAGAGGGGATTGCTGTTCACTTCTGTCTTAGACAAGATGGCATCTGGGGTCCCTTCCAACTCTGAGGTTCTGTGATTTTTTTTTTCAGACAACTTGAAAGTTTCCTTTGTAGCCAAGCATGCAGAGGAAATAGTCTACAATTTCCTTCACCTTTGCTTCAGTGTTAGAATCAAACAATAAATTTTGTTAACAATGCATGTTTATAAACCCACACCCTCTACAGCCCCACCTCCAAACCAATGAACATATAAATATGATTCCCTGTAGCAAAAAATTCCTCCTCTGCTCCTTATTGACGTATTTTAATAAAATGCTAAATTTTTCACTTTAAAAAATTGTCCCATCTTTCTGCACATACTCAAGTCAAGTTTCATCACTGTAAGAGTGAGAGATACAGAGATGATCTGCCAACCAGCCTGCTTATCCATTTATATTTTCCTTCCACTGATAGCATTAATCTGTTGTCTTAATAAGAATGCATCATCATGAATCATCCACCAAGTTGGGAAATCCAAATTTAGTTAGAGGTGGCTGAACTCATCAGACTGATAACGCTGGGGTTGTGGGAAGAGCGCTGCAACTGAACTTTAATGAATTAACAATATGAAAATCTGAAAGAGCAGAGAGCCCTTGTTGACTGTACACAAAGCATAATTTTACAATAGTCTTTGATGACTCTGCTTCCTCTGGATTTTGTCGGAAAATAGCTTTTGTCGGAAAATAGCTTTTGTCTGAATAATTGTTCCCAGAAGCAGAAAGTCTTCTGACTAAATCCACTAGCAGTATTTGTATTTGTGTATGAATCTGAGGCATTTGTGGTATAGCTAACCAGGCAGACATCCATTTGTATTAAGAATTAAGGAAATGAATTAGCCTTAATTAATTTTATCTAAATGTATCAAATACTTACCTCACAATACACAATGATTAGGAAGTTAGGTAGCATGACAGGTAGTGCTGGACTTAGAGGCAGGAATTTTTGCATTTTGAATCCTGCTTCAAATATTTACTAGCTGGGTAACCCTGGCAAGTCAGTTTCCTCAGCCGTAAAATGGAGAAAATAATATCACTCATGGCCTAGAATTGCTGTAAAGCTCAAATAAGATTCTACGTGTGTGTGTGTACGATTTACTTTGCAAAACTTAAGACTCTATACAAATTTTAACTGTTTTAAAAAAAATTATTAGTAGCAATAGTGGTAGTAGTTGTACAATGACCACTTGTTAGATAGGTTGTAGTGAGGATTCTTTTCTAGACACATCTTATACTAGATGGTTTGCTGAAGTCCCTTCCAAGTCTGAAATTCAATGATTGGACTATTAACCCTCTCCCCCCAAAAAACCCCACAACACCTTCTCCTCCTCTCCCTGATCCCTTTCCCACCTTCAATCAATAGCAGTAGTAAAAAGAAATAGAAATCATATAAGGCTCAAGAAAAGTATTGTGGGGATCATTTCTCTAGCAAAGAAGTGAAGAAAACTAGAGTGATTATCTGGGTAATTTAGACAGAAACTTTAAACTCACTATAATGATGAAGCCAAAAGTGAGGGGTTTTTTGGGGGGAGTTGATAATCTTGGTAATTGGTTCAGTTCTGTGCTTTATTTTGACTGTGGAGAGTTGGCCTGGAAGTGAATTGTTCCTTTGTGTGAAGTGATGAACTCCCTAAGGTATCATTTAGTGTCTTGAAAGAGCTAATTTTCTAAATGATTCCCTTGTGTCCTGGAAGTCTCAGTTCATTTCACGTGAGCGAGCACTTTGTCCTCTGAGACTAGTCTATTTTTTTGTTTCCTGATAAGCTGAGACCCAGAAAGACTGAGATAAGAGTCTGAATAAATGTCATAGCAGGCGGGTGCAGTAGCAACTGGAGAGAGAAGAACCCTGAGTTTACTAGAATAGAGATAAGTCTTGGTTATGCTGAGCTGGGGTCTTTGGGCACTCAGGACAAGCCTAAAAGTGAAGGATACTTTATCCTGAAGATGAGTAAGTGCTCTGTCCCAAATAACCTATGTCAAGTTCACCTTAGACCTAGTATGGTACAATGAACTATTACCAGATATATGAGGCAGTGTGGTATAGTGAGAGAGAACTGACTTTGAAGGCAGGAAGACCTGGGTTCTAATTCCATCTCTCTTATTAGCTGTGTGACTTTGGGTAGGTCACTTAACCTTAATATTCCTCAGGCAATCACTAGAACTTTTCTACCAGAACTCTAGGTTTAGAGTTAAAAGTGATCTCAGTGGTCATATAGTCCAACCTCCTCATTTTATAAATCAGAGGTTCCCAAACTTATTTGGCCTATCCTCCCCCCTTTTCAAAAAAAAATACTCAATGTCCCTCTGGAAATTTACTTTCTTTAACCCTTTGATTTTTTTTTTAAATTTGCACCATTTCAAAAAATAGAAAATATATTTTTAAGAAAGCATCTCAAATTTAAAAATTTATTGTAAAATGGTGTTTTTTTCTGCACTGAAATTTTGATGACTCAATATTGCATCATGTAACTGTATAATATCATATTGTAAACAAGTCATTACCCACACATATATTCCTGCACATGCATGCTGGACTTCCCAACAACGGGTGACAGGCTCACCTGCCAACACTTGCTTGTTAAGACCAGTCAGTGGACTTGACCACTGGTGGATTATAATTGGTGTTTTGTGTGTTTATTTGGAAAATAATGAAACCACTGACTTTAATTCTGCTACACAACTGACGAAACATAGATGAATGGTTGAAAAATATTTTTTATCTTCTCTTCTTTCCACCACCCCCTTATTTTTATTCAGGGGCAGCTAGGTGGTGCAGTGGATAGAGCGCCACTACAGGAGTCAGGAGGACCTGAGTTCAAATCTCTCCTCAGACACTTAACACTCACTAGCTGTAAGACCTTGGGCAAGTCATTTAACTCCAGTTGCCTCATCCTGGGTCATCTCCAGTCATCTTGATGAATATCTGGTCACTGGATTCAAATGGCTCTGGAGGAGAAGTGAGACTGGTGACCTGTACAGCCCTTCCTCACTCAAAGCAAAGTCAAATGCAAGTCATGTCATTATTTCTCTGATGGCATGGTCTTCTTTAGCAACGAAGGATGAACACACATTTTTATTCAACACCCCCCCCAACTACACTTGAGGCTACTACCACCTCCCCACCCCCATAGATTGTTCCACCACCCTCCAGGGGGTGGTATCACCCACTTTGGGAACCCATGTTATAGATGAAGTCTAGAGAAATTAAGTAACTTATCTATGGTCATAGGGGTAGTAAGTGGAGTCAGGACTCCTGATTCCAAATTTAAGCCTCTTCCTGTTCTATTCTGCTGTCTCACAACATATATGGTCAACCCTAGGAAGTGAGGGGGTGCAGTCAGAATTGACAGAATAACAGATTCTTTGCCTAGCATTCTCTGTCTCTGATACTCAAAATAATGTCAACAGCCTATGGCAGTTTCAATCTGTTTTGTTATGTGGTCTCTGATGATCTACTTGAAGTTATATGCCAACAAGAAGTTCCGTTTAAAATAACAAACTACTAGGAAATATTCACAGAATTCTTCAGCTGAGATGTTTGTCAGGACATCATTCTAGTTGGTCTACCCTATCACATTCTTTCTGGTTGTCCCCACTACCTACATTTCCTAAGGCCTCTGATGCCTGGGACTGCCTCTGCTCCATATGAATGTGCATGATTATTCAAAGGGCAGTTTTAATTAGCTACTTAATGATATACTTAGCTGATAAATGCTCCTTACACAAATATGATCCCAGATATAAAGATACCAAATAAACCAAATGAAGACTATGCATCTGGATTGAATATATTCTTAAAATGAGAGTTTAGATTACGTCAAAATGAGCTTTGGAATCTGTAAAAATCGTATCAGTCTGAGGCTATCGAATCTTGGAAGGGATCTTGGAAGTCATCTATCCCAAACTTTTTACTAAATTAAGTCATTTAAATACCAAGTGAAAATAATAGCTAACATTTACAAAGCAACTACTATATGCCTGGAACTGTGCTACATTGTGCAGGTATCTGTTGTATGATTTGAATCAAGGACCTCTGACCCCACAGCCAACACATCTGTCCATTTGGTGACCATGCTGCCTCCTCAGTGACCCTTAGAATGCTGAGTCCAGTGTCTTTGTAGTGTTATACATACATATCTTCTTTTGAAACAGGAGGGTCTGTACAATAATGCTGAGATTTCCCTAGCTGACCTTTCTTTATTAAAAGAGAAAAGAAAGAAAAAATATTTCATTTAATCATGTTAAAAATGTTCTTAATTATTACTTAAAAATCAAAACTCCATTCAGTCTTCAGCCTTGCCTGACATGGCCATGCAAGTAATTAAGGTTTGAATTTAGCACTCTTCTACGAAACAGTGTTAGGAAAGGTTTTCCTCTTAGTTTTTCCCAAATCCTTGGAGACACATTGAAATGTATAAAACATGGGATCTGTTCTATAACATTTACTGAAGCAAAGCCCAGTGGGTGAGAATGTGGTCCCGGTGAACTGCTGCAACCCATGATGAATCTCCAGTCTCTTCCGAGAATGTCAAGCAGAAATCCCCAATGCTAGCCTGTACTTAGTGCCTCAAACAATAATTACCTCATCAGAGTGAAATCACCAGAAGACCATAAAAGGATTTGACAGTTTCCCCACGATCCTTCGCAGAGGCAGTAGCAAGGTTGTGCAGAGAGGGCTGTGGCCACTGATAACTCCCTCACTCAGCTGCTGAGGAGCTCAGAAAAGCCTGCTCCAAACTTTTCAGCTGTTGACAAGCTTGACTTGCTGAGAACACTGGTTAAATATAGCCCGAGCGAGACCAGCTCCACAAAGTCATTGCTCGAACAGTGTGGAAGGAAGAGAACAAGGAGAGGGGGAAACATAATCTTAGAACCAAACTGCCGGAGCCAAACAACACCTAGCAACAGTTGAAAAAACTTTTAAACAAAAGTCTGGGTGGGAGACTTAAGAGAGTCCGACCTCTTGTCTCTGCTGATCAGGGTTCCAGGGAGACAAAAGTACATCTCTACTTTCTTCTTGGTTTCCTGCATGACTTTATCTGCTGCTTAGACAGACCTAGGGGAGTGGGAAAAACCTATTGCTGTGAATTTCACAGCGCAGGAAAGTTTTCTTGGACTTCCAGCTAATTTGTGCTGTGGGACAATCCACCGGACTTCTAGAAGGACAAACTGTCACTCACCAAGGAACCTAGAGTGCTGCTGTCAGGTAAGACAGAGAGGGCTAATTACTTACTCATCCATGTGTTTTCCTACAAGGGAGGAACTTTCTCATAGATTTCAATTTATTTGATACTGCCTTTAGTTAAAAACTTGCTGTCCTATCATATGTGATGAGAAGTTTATGATATCCTTTTGTGTTATGGCAAAACATCCAGATATATCATAGTTTCTCTGTTGAAAGAATCCCAAACCAGTCATAAAGCTTTGGGGTTGTGTAATTGACAATTGAAATAAAAATATTGATTCTAATTTATTACTGGACAATGACCAGAAAATGAAGAAAAAATCAGACCATTTAACCCCCTCGCACAATATTTAGAGTGAATTACGAATGAAATCCTTTCCCCACCCCAAACTCAGCAATCAGACACTTTATAGTTACTAAAACCAGCTATCAGTCCATGTGGTAAATGAGAGGAAATTCCCACATGGGGTCTGTAGTGCTATACTCATGCCTTGCTGCTTTCTGCTTCTCCTTTGGCCTGATTCTCTGATTACGTTGGTACACCTTGTGCTACTGGTTCAGACTTCATGACAATCTCACTCCATACACTTCTTCCTGCCTGGGCTCTGACCACAGTCACACTCTCTGATTCTTTGGTGGTAGAGGGGAGTCATTCAAAAAAGTGTCTGAAAGGTTGATTTAAACTGGTTATTCACATAACCAGTTGGGTAATTGTTCACATACGACTCTAAAAGACCGCATTCCTTTCAGCTCAAAAGGAGTTGAATTGAAGTCATGATCCTTTAACGAACATTTTTTTCCTATCATAATCTGAGATAAACCTGAATTTTTTTCCATGAGAAGAATGCTCTTTCTTGTTCCATGAGTTGTCATATATATATTTTTTTTAAATCAAGAATTGCTTCTTGGGTTCCCCTTTGAATAGCTACTGGAAGCTATTGGGAGACCTAGCTCATCGTATTCATATAGAAGAGACTTTCCACAGAACAGTAGGCAGGGTTATTATCTGAATAGCTGTTCTCTGCCAAGTACAATATTAAAATGCAGTTAAGTATTTATGAAGGATCAGACTTAAAGGTGGAAGGGCCAGCTAAGGTTCTTGAAGAATTTTTGGAGTTCTTATTTTATGTTGAGGAAGCAGAGGACCAGAGATGTTAGCTAACTTACTCCAGGTCCTTAGATTTTTGATTAGAGCAGGAAGAAACCTTTAAGACCTTCTTAGCCACTCATCCAGTCCCATTTTACCAGTGAGGAAATTTGCTCACTGTCACCCAGGTAGTAGGTGGCAGAGCTGGGAACTGAACCCAGGTTCTCTAATTCTAAATCTGGTGTATTTACAATTGTACCATGATGGTATCTGATTAGTCAAAGAAAAGGAATTGATCTAGAACTGACTCTGAAAAATAAGTGTGTGTGTGTGTGTGTGTGTGTGTGTGTGTGTGTGTGTGTGTGTGTGTTTGGAAGTAGGATGAACTAAGTCTCTGAGTGAGTTTTTCCATCTTTATGAGGCTAAATCATTTTTATTATGATTTTAGGAAAATCAGGGCATTAATTTTACTAAATTCATTCTAGTTATTTCTTAAATAATCTAAAACTGCTTAGAATTTAGGATTCCTTGAACTGTTTGTAAGGTAAATAAATCTAGTCATATATACATACATATATATATATGTATCTATGTCTTTATCTGTAGCTATATCGTTATCTGTAGCCACACCAGTGGTGAATTTAGCACCAATGGGTGATCCTTATAGTGGAACAGGCAGTATACTTTGGTCATGAAAGAATTTTGAAAAGGCAAAACTAAATGCTTTACATTTCTACTTGTTTATATCTTAGGAAGGGTCACATTGTTGGCTTAGGTATGTGCACTAGGGCCAAATCTTACCACCCATTCCAGGCACACAGTTCATTTTGAAGTGCATGTGTAACTAAACACAGAGTTCGACCCAAATTGGAGACTAGGTTTCCTGAAAGCCAGGAGAGCACAAGTGAAGGTCTGAGTAGCAACGCTGCTGTTTTATCCTTAGACATCAGACAATCTCAAGTGAAACCACATGATTTTCTACAGTAAATGAATACCAAGATTGCATAGTGCACCATTCTCCTTGAATTTTTTCCACAGATCGTTAGTAACCCAGAAGTGGCCTTCTCTATACCCTCTGAAATCCGGAAATGTGTGATTTCTTGGCATGAGTCAATGTACTGTCTATGTGGATTATATCCACAAGATTCATGAGACTAATAGTAACGGATAGCCTGAGAGTCATCCATGGCCATTTGTATTTTCTGACACAGCTACATTATAGTTAACTTATTCTGCTCTCCCTTAACAATCTGTGGACTGTGGGAAACCAAGTCAAGGGCTCACATTTTTGCAGAGTTTGTTATCTGTGCTCACAACTGCTCTGGTTCTGGCTTTGCTTTTGTTGTGTTATCAAACAGTGCCATTGTTCCCATAACCAATGAGATTTGATAGAGCAGAGTCACCTTTGACGTTCTCCTTGGCCCTTGACATTGCCTTGTGTATTGAAGAAGTTCCTAAGTTCTCTTAGTTTGAGTTGTCTTTCTCCTACTTCACAGTATTTCCACTGGTAGTCCAGCACTTGTTATCTTTTGCCTAGTTTATTTTAAGTCTTTTATCCATTCTCTTTCATCAAGAATCTTCCTTATTCCAACATTTCTTTCATGTAATTGCCAGATTAATGTTCTTAAGGCACAGTTTGATTTGTATATACACAAAAAATCTTCAGTGATCACCCACTGGCTTTGTCATGGACTAGCAGTGTAACCTTGGAAATTTCTATTAAATTCATTTCAATTCAACAGTCATTTATTAAGCAGCTGCAGTGCTCTAGGCATAAAAATATTTGCTTTCAAGGAGCTTATGGTCTAGTGGATAATAGATTATGTTCATATGAACTTAGGTTTTCAATATACTTTACACACATTATCTAACTTGAGCCTCAGCATTCTTGTAATATAAGAACTATTATTACATCCATTTGACAGATAAGAAAACTGTCCCTCAGAGGGGCTGTAAGACTTGCCATGTAACTAGTACATGGCTTATGCAGTTAATTTTTTGATCCCAAGTGCAAAACTTTATCTTCATCTCTGTTAAATTTCGTGAAACCCTCTGTTCTAGTCTGTCAAGACACTGATTCTGCCAATTAGACTATTAGATATGTTTCCTAACTTTGTGAATTTGATGGATATTGATAAAATATATTGAAGAGAGCCTGTCCCAGATAAGAATTTTGAAACACTCCAAAAGAACTCCACTTTCAGATTAATATCTATATATTAATCACTTCTTAGAGTTCATCAATCAATCATATTCATTTATTAAGTATCTGCTATATTCCTGACTGTGGATATAAAGACAAAATGGATCAACCTGTGCCCTGATGGAGTTTCCTCTTAATAGTACTACCATAAGGTCTATATGTTTCCATCTTGTCTACTAGGATAGCAATAGAGACTTTGTCAAGTGCCTTGCTGAAATCCTGGTATATGATGCCTAAAGTATTTTTCTAATTTACCCCTAGTTCTCAATGATCTCCTGCTGCTTTTAGTCATCACTTCTTCCTCTTCCATATGCTCACAAGCTACACATTTGATAATCACTTCTGAAAATTTACCAATTATCAAGCTCATCAACCAATCATTTAAAGTACTCACTTTATTGCCTTTTTTTAAAAAAAAAGATATAATTACCCCTCTTTCCAGTCTTGAAACATCTTTGCTGTTCTTTGTGATTTCTCTAAGAGTAACAAAAATATGGTTCAACAGTTATGTCTACAAATTTTCCCTCCTCTAGAACGTGGGATATAATTTGTCTATTCCTAGTCACTTGAATTCATGTAGAGCAGGAAAGAAGGAAACAAACATTTATTAAGCACCTACTATATGTCCGACTCTGTGCTAAGTGCTTTATAAATATTATCTCACTTGTTTCTAGCAATAACTCTAGGAGGTAGGTGCTATTATCATTAACATTTTACAACTGAGGAAACTGAGGCAAGCAGTGCTTAAGTAATTGCCAAGGATCACACAGTTAGTAAATATCTGAGGTTGAATTTGAACTTAGATCTTTGTGATGCCAGGCTATACCACATCTTCTAGCTACTTGTTTTCTCTAATATTTGCCCCACTTTTCCAAATGCCTTACTCTGACACTTAAGGCCCTGTAGGATCAGATCTCAGTCTATCTTGTTTCATCTTATCTCCTGCTACTTCCTAGAAGAAACCTAAAGTTTTAGGCAACCTGGACTATTCATTGTTGCCTTGAATGATGCATTTTTCTACCTCAGCACTTTTGTTTATAATATTTCATCTAAAGTTGCTTCCTTATCAAGCTTTGCCTATCAGAATTTTACCTTTCTTTTAAGACTCAAATCAATTATCACTCATTGCCTAATGCCTTCTCAGACCATCCTTCACTGCCACCCTTCAAGAGTGACTTATCCTTCCCTAAATATCTTTGTAATCATTTGGCATTTATCCCAAATTGCTTTGAATATTTTATCTCTCTTATTGGCTTAAAAGCCAAGTAAGGGTAGGGACTATCCTTGTGAGAACTTTGTTCCCAGAACAGCACTCAATACGGATACTTATACATGGCATAGTTAAAAGAACCTTGATCTTTTAATCAAACAACCTGGTTTCAAGTCCTTGCTCAACCACTTGCTAGCTATATAAACACAGACAAGTCACCTAACTTCTTCAAGCCTTGGTCTTCTTATCCATAAAATCGGAGATAACAAAATCTGTACTAATTTCCAACAGGATTGTGCTTAGCAAAATATTTTACAAATCTTAAATTGCTTTGTTGAATCAATGTTCACCAATTCCATTTCCTATCACCTTTGATGAATATGTTTTGGGTCCTTGACAATGAGCTAGTCAGAAAGAAAAGAGACATGTAAAATTAAGAAATGATAACGGTAAGAGTAGCTAATAATTTAAAATACTGCCCAGGGCAAGTCTGAATCATCTTTTCATGCCTACACAAATCACAAATTATTATAAAAATGAAAACATACTTGTGACCCTGAATGTCAAGATGGTAAAGTTCCTTTCAAAAAAGTTATTTGTTGATGAAATGATAGATGATGAAATATAGAAGAGGGAGAAGAATCTGTATAGTAGAAGTGTCTGTACCATTTACATGTGAGTAGGCCTATATAACAGAAAATGTCCCAGTTCTTAGCCTTTCACATTGTCAAAGATGAGATTCTGTTCTGAGTTGCCCCCAGGTAGCAAATCATGTCATTTTTTCCCTTTGCTTTTTTAGATAA
>CM053770.1:355789570-355808716 GCA_028658325.1 Potorous gilbertii | reverse complement strand
GGAATGTCAGTGAAGCTGTTTCTGAAAGGTCTCATCACAGATTCAACCCTTATTAAAGTATTACCAAGCATTTATCCACTCTCCATATCCACTCTCCTCATTCCCTGTTCATGTTTACATCAAGAAAGGGACACAAAACCATAGCATATTATAAAAGTCTCTCCTCAGGCAACCCTTACAAAACAATGACATTCTTTTCGTACTCACTGGAGCTAACTTGTTCTTTGTGGAGATTCTTCCAGACTAATAAAAGGCAAGAAATGGGACAAGTCAAATCTATAGACTCTAGTAACATCTCTTCCTCCTTAAATATCCTTGATAATGCTACCCATCGTGCAGCAAAATGGTGCCACACAATGCCACTGTGCTTCAACAGAGTTGGCACTGTCCACCTCCTCAGTTCTGAACCATCCCGCTGCTTTTCGCTTCATCATCATCGCTCATTATGGTGCTGACAATAGGGGTGTATTAGAAAGATTACTCAGGCAGTGGTGTAAAGGATAGATGGGAAAGGGCATAGTTAAGCATGTATGCTTACCCAACTGTATTTAACTTTTTAAAGTTTTCTTTTGATTTAGCAGAATTGGCTGGTTTTGATTGAGCCTTGGTCTTCAGGATACCTCCACATTAATGGTTTGCGACAGTCTGTGATATAGTATCGATGGTATAATATAGTATTATGGTAATGTGGTATCTATGTTTCTGGGAACAGCTGTTCCAAATCACTGGAATATGTTATTACTGCTTTATGATTTTACCCTCCTTGTAGTGTTTTACTGTCTCTCATATCCTGTATGACCCTGCTGGATGTAATTGACAACACTTAGGATGGAGGCCTTCAACTTAATGAAATTCCTGCCTTTGGGAGGTCATAGTATATGGTTAGAGGTTATTAAATTTATCTCTATTATGTCATAGGTGGACAAACTAAAGACTTGATAGGCTAAATGACATGCCCATGGTCAATCACAGAGCTAATTTTCCAGCCTAGGTCTTCTGATTTCAAAACAAGTGCTCTTTTACCTATACTACGGATCATAAGATTCACAGCTGGAAAGGACCTTAGAGATCATATTAGAGATCAGATTTTACAGATGAGCAAACTTAGGCCCAAATAGATAATGTGACTTTCCATAGGTCACAGAAATTGTGAAGAGAAAAGTTGCTATCCAAAACTAGGATCTTGTTAAATCTAGTGCTCTATCACTAGACATGCCTTCCAGCATAGTGCTTTCTAACCCCTACTTTGCTCACGTATAAGGTAAATGCCCCAGGTATTAAGGGAAGCCACAGCCACAGATGAACCCCAGACTATTTTTACATGCTCACTAAGGTTTACTTCACAGAGAGTGGTCTGATGTTTAGTTGTGGGTGTATCTTTTCTTCATCTCTAACACATTTCTTTACACCATCTCACCCTCCTCACAAACCCAGTGGAGGAAGAGACCCCAGCAGAGACTTCTTGCTTGGTATGAAGTTTTTCAGTGGAAGTCTTAGGATTGGCAACAGCACTAGTGGCTGCCCTTCATTATGAAGGGGATTTTTAGTAGCAGGAACGGCAGCAGTCCATAAAAAGTTGAGGGTGATGCAGAAAGATAAAATCAGGAATCTGATGCACAAGATCACTAAGAAGGCATAAGAAGCATTATGTAATAATATGGTAAGATTTAGAATTGCGTTAATACCTCAGGATACTAATACCTTTTGGGGCATGTCCTTTCTGTGGCAAGAAATCATGTTTTTGCTACATAACACTGGCCCACATCATTGTTGTAGAGTTGTCATCCCCTAGTCCACCCCACTCCCCAGGGTCCTGTTATTTTCTATCCTAATTTTACAAAAGTACTTGCTAGTACTCTATGGGAAATGGGCTGTCCCTTCTCTCAGAGTGATTGCGGTGTCATTTTTTCCACCCCCAAATCAACTGAGTTTGCTCGAGGTGTAAGGATTCTTAGTTATAGCTTTTGTGATGGGTGGCTCAGGTGGAAGGACAGAATTATCCTAGTTACAGTTGTTTGTATTGAGTCATTTCAATCATGTCCAACTCTTTGTGATCCTATTTGGGATTTTCTTGGCAAAGATACAAGAGTAGTTTGCCATTTCCTTTTCCAGTTCATTTTACAGCTAAGGAAACCGAGGAAAACATTGAGTCACTGAGGTCAATGACTTGCCCAGGGCTACACAGTGCGTAAATGTCTAAGGCCAGATTTGAACTCATGAAGATGAATGTTTCTGATTTCAAGTCCAGTGCTCTATCCACTGTTCACCTAGCAGAGTGTGTAGCTTCCCCTTGTACCATCACTGATTCAGGGGATGGGCTTGCTGCCAGGCTGGGAGTCCACCATGTCCTCTATCTACTTTGTCACTTAATTGCCTATATTGTGGCATGGATTGTTAACATAATTAGCAATTTTATTGAAATAACTATTTTGTTTCTCTCCACTATTTACCATTAGTCCCCTCCTGTTCTTAGCTAAAGGTTTACTATTTTGGCAAAATATTCTGAGATACAGTCTCTCTAATAAAAAGAAATATGAATTAATTCTGTCGTTCTTAAAATATAAAGCAGTGTCCCCCTCATACCAAAACATCTGATTGAATAGTAGAAAATAAAGTCATTTATACAAATGGATTGTTTTCATGTTGCCAAACAGCTGGATATTTGGTAATATTTGCATAAATTACTCAATACTTCATTTTTCCTTTCAGCATCATATCAGCATATATGATTTTAAAAATTGGGCTTGGGATTTCATTGGAACTCTGAGTGAGGAATTCCCTCTCCAAAGCAGATTGGTACCTTCTCTGCATCTTATAATCTTAGGGAATTGCACAGGGTAACACAGCCAGTAGATATTGAAGGTGACTTCATTTCTTTCTGAGTCTTAGGCAATTCATCTCTTTACTCTGTCATTGCTTCCAATGAAACAGAAAAGTAGAAAAGATTCTGGGATAACTGAAGGAAAGGGGGCACTATCATCATAAAACATGTAATGAAGCATAGAAGACCTTCCTCTGTAAGATGTGACACTGAATACCTTTATTTGGTGCAATCTGTGCTTTTATCAATGGGAGGAATCCCTGTTGGAAAATTCCCTCCACCAATGCAGGTTGTGGCAATTCTGCAACTAACAGACCTTAAGGACAACTGATAGTCTTGGAGAGGTACCTGGGGCACTGGGATGTTATGTGATCTGTTCAATGCAAACTGCTAGCATGTATTACAGGCAAGATTTGAACCCAAATCTTCCAAACTCTGGAAGTGCCCCCTCTCTTCACTATGCATAATACTTCTTCATCACAGAGTATAATCAGTAAATATTATTTTTTCAGTTGATTTGACTATCTCACAAGTCTCCATTGTTGGCATGGAAGGTGTGAGATAAGCATCTAGAAGTACTAAGGGAGAGCTATATTTTGAAGATGAAAATTTTAAGAATCCAGTTTATGAATTTAATCACTAAATTTAAATTTCCCATTTTTCTTCAATGAATGTAATAAATTTTATATCACCATCATAATCTTTAGTAGCCAAAGACTCCTAAATGGCTCAATTGTCCAAAAATAAAGATTATTATTTATGGGAATACAATCTCATTAAGGCTAATTAAAGGGTACTTTTATCACATGATAGAAATACTTCTTTGTCTCTTCATACACTATTCAACATTTTTTATTCTTATCTTTCTCAAGCTTTCATAGAGCAAGGAATGTGTTTAGAGTTTAAAAGGAATTTCAAGTTGATAGGGACTTCTGAAATCATCTTTCAAGGAAATTGAAGCCCAGAGAGAGGAAATCTGTCAAAGTTTACACAGGTAGTATGTGACAGAGCCAAGATTTAAAGCATAAATTTCAATGCATCAAAAAAAAAAGTTCTTGTTAATAATGAGGTGCTTTTTGAAGATAAAAAACTGGATTATATGATCTTTTGAAGTCCTTATTCTATTAAACTCTTCAAACTTAAGTAGGCTATAAGCTAACTAACTTGAGGGTAGGACATGTTTACATTTCTGTATTTGTATATTAAATGCCTAACATAGTGCCTGGTACACAGTAAGCACCCAGTAAATGCTTTTTAAATCGAGTGCATAGGTGATCATTTTGGGCAGTTTTCTTGAAGGTAACCTCATTTTCTAACATCCTAGGTATTAGTTAGGTGTTTTTTATATAGGGCCATTGATTCAGAGCTGGAGGGTACCTTAGAAGCCATCAAGCCTGACTTTACTTGACAGTTGAGGAAACTGAGGAAGAGAAATTAAAATTTGCCCAGAATCAAACAGGTAGCAAATGTCTACTAAGTGCAGGATTCAGAGTCAGGTCTTCCTGACTATAAATCCAGTATTCTGTCCTCTACACCAGGTCACCTTCATCCAAAGATTTTAATTTTAATTTCTCCTCTGATCATATGATGTAATAATTGGAAAGTGCTTAGCACAGGGCCTGACACATAGTGTTATGTAAATGTTAGTTATAACCTTAATCTTTATTATTATATTGTGGCATTTAAAAAAGTTTGAGAGACATAGTTTCTGGATAATTTAATCATTTTATTTATAAGGCCAATATGTTATTAATAAAAGAGGTCAGTGGCACTCTCAAATGCCAAAGACCTTCATGGCTGTGGGCTCATGGCTTATATGCTCTTTTAAGAAGGGTGTTCCTGAGGGTGGCAATTAACTCTGATAGTTATCAATTAATGAAAGAATGAATATTACAGTGAGGGACTGGACCTATTCTGATGAACTCTATCATTTACTTCTAAATTGACTAACCCTGGGCAATCTATTTAAAGAATTTATCACCACCTTAACCTGTGTCGAGCAGGATAGGCTTCCCCACCTTAAAATAAATTCCTTAAAAGGCTGGGTGGGATCTGATCAAGATTGCTAACAAAATTAATCCAATCTCATTATCAGTAATGTCCTTCAGAAAATGAATTTTTGAAATGAGGTCTTTAGAAAAAGGGGGAACTCAGGATCTCCCCATATCATTGCTTATTAATAATCATCGTTGTCAATATTCCCTTAATATTTATAATATACAGATCATAGAAGTAGGATAGGGGACAATTTTTGGGTTGTTATTTTTCTGAATTGTCTCTAATGCAGAGATAACTGAGTCTAAAAGATAGTTAAGTAGCACTTCTGTCTTCTCATTGGCATTTCTGGTCATAGAAGGCAGGTACAAATCTAAGCTGTGCTTTCTTTCAGGATTTCCTATAAAAACTTTCTTCTAATCCTAGCATCTTTATCCCTGTTCCAGTCAGAAGCAAGGTACACTTTGAGGTGTCTTACTACTTCTGGCTTTAATTGTACGTCTTTGGCCCAAAATGCATTCAGTGGTCAAAAGAGGTTAGAGGGCAAAAAGCCCCTGAAATTCTACTCCAACCTCAAACTACTTGAAAGCCTGCATTTTTGTCTACTTTGACCAGCTCATCTTTTGAGCGCTGAATGATTCCTTTATGTCCACATTCACTGCCTGGCTTGCCTTTGGTTACCCATGTCAATAAGGTTTTCTGGACCCCAAGGCTGCTCCGTTGCCTTATTCCTTCCTGCCATGGCTTGGCATGTGACTGACTATATGTCCATATTATTTACAATGTTTCTGTATTTTCCAGTACTTAAATGTACTGTAAGAAAGTGTTAAATTTTAAGTTCTTTGAAGGCAGGAAGCACATCTTGTTCTTTTAAAAATAATTCATAAGGCTCTTCATGTATAGCTGGCGGTCAACAAATACATATTAGACAAATTGATTTGGTCTTTTCCATAATATGCAGAATAAAGATAACCCAGAAGTCATTTACAAATGGAAATTTTTGTGTGTATCATACCATGTGGCATCTTTCCAGGCCACAATGCTGATTTGCCTGCTTCTTCCAGTCAATAAACTGATTGATATAGTAAGGCAGGGGGCTGGTTTTAATAATTACCAGGATATCTGCTCTTTGGATCTTCAGTCTCAGCAGCTGAGTCTACTTAACACCCATTAGCAGGCTCAGCCATGACCCAGACTCTGAGACCAGTTCTGGTCCTAGCTAGGGGAACAGTTGCTAACCAGGTCAGGATCAGGTCAGTCTTACTCCTGTTACTGCACTAATATTGGTATCCTAGTGACTGAGTTTCCATAGTTTTTCAGTGATAGGGTCTTCCTGCTATCCCTAACTCTGAAGCAGCTACAGTATTTCTTTGTGTAACTGTTGCCACTGCATTATTGTTGTACCCTGTTTTTTCAATCCAAAAATTGGTTCATAATCTTTCATCCCATAATTATAGCATGGTACAAATTTTTATGTCTTGCTGTTTAAAAGGTAAACAGATCAGCAATGTATTTACCAGTGGCATATGGATACTCATTTATCTCTTGCACATTTCGAGCCATGAGCCTAGAATTCTCGGTGCATGTGCTTTGTCAGTATATTTCCAAAAGCCAACTTGTCTGTTTGTTTAGAGTGCTGTGGTAATAACTGTATTGTCACTCAACCCAATGAAGAACCATAGGCACAAGGGGAACAGATGGGCAAGTGAAGTTGCAGTTAAGTCATGACTTGGGTCTTCCTGAGTTTAACATTATATTTGCAAGTATTCTGTGCATCATAATCTTGCACCAAAGATAGTTTAGTAATAAATGATTAAGTAATATTGAAACAATTTTTTAAAAAGCTTCACATAATGGTCACATCCTGGTTTTTTTTGCAAAAAAATTTTTGGCATAAAATCTGTGACATTTATACAGAGAAATATGTCCTCCTTTAAGCCCCAGTCTTCTTTCCTAGTACTGAGCCCTTGATACCTGCTGCTTGACTTTGCTGATCCTACCTGGCTACCTTCTTGGATTTTCTTCAATTGGCTACTGTTTAGGCCTCTGAAAATAATTCTCTAGCCACTGTTAGTATAGAAACTTTGGATCTTGGATTTAGTTTCAGACTTGGCCAATAGTACTCACGTCATATTGATTCTATATCCTGTGCACTCATCTCTGGTTTCAGGTCTACCTTTCAGCTAATGTTCCATTGCTGGAAAAACCTGCACTGGGCTTTGCATTCAATATTGAGACCTTGGTTTTCAAATAATCTTGTGGATCTTCCTGGATTTATGGTCCCAGACCAACTATTTTCAGACTCCTGTTATTTACACTGATGCATAAGAGAAGGAATGTATTTGTTACTGATATAATAATAAACACTTATTAAGTATTAAACTAGTTTTCTACCTTAGAGTGGACAAATCAAGGAGAATTTAGTTTATGTTTTATCAAAGCTTCTGTAAGTGTGAATCTTCAAGTAGCATGGACAGAATTCATTACTTGATTCATCTCTTATTTAACTGTGATATTATACTATTTCTCCTGTCATGAGGGCCTTGGCAAAATATTCAGGGTGCTTCTCAAAATTTCTGTCGCTCATTCCCCTTGCTAGGGAAAACTTGGTCATTTTAGTACCTGGTTAACAATGAAATTTTTTCTGACTCATACCTTACTCAGGAAACTCTAAGAACATCAGTGTCTGAGACTTATTCTGCTTTCTTAAAAGGCTTTGGAACACCTCTGCAAGCATTCAGGCTAACAATAGTATTAAACATAGAAAAGGATTTGATTATATTTACAGTAAAAATATAGAAATGACTCATACTTAAACCTATAGACAGTAAAGAGAACTATATCACTTTCTATGGTTATATAGAACATTTCTGACATAGTTTATCCTGTGAAAATTAGTCTATTAAAAAGTCTACTTTTTTACCCTCTTGACCTGTGCAATTCATAGTTGTGGCAAGAACAAGATCTTGGGTTGCTTCTCCATATTGTGACTATGTTTTGTTGCTCTTGGGTTTGGATCCTCAGTTCTGCAGCTCTCTGATACCCAGGACTTTCTTTTCTCCTTTTATACACTATTACTGTTTCCTATTCAGATCCCCTCTGGTGCTAGCTTCTTCCCTCTAGGATTCCATGTAAGTCACTTATCCGTAACTCTCTCTTCAGGTCTGTTTGCTTCATGATATCTGTATCTGTCTGCCCTTCAGCATCCAGGTACTTAGTGTGTTGTTCTCTCAATCTGTGTTTGCGTTCCCTGGTCTACATCATTCTTTCTATATGGAAAGAGCTCCTCTCTTACTCATGAACTTTGGGAGATCCCTATATATGAAAGGGAGGGACTTACCTACTCTTCTGAGTTGAATTGAATTGAATTGAATGCATGGTAAAAGGGTTCTTAACCTGGTATCCTCAGGCTCTCAAGGGTTTAGAGGAGAAATTTCAAGGGTGTCTGTGAACATCCAAGGAAAATAGTTACATCTTTATTTTCATTAATGTCTAACTGAAATTTAGCATTTCCTTCAATTATAAATGCAGGCAACAAATCGCAGCTATATTAGTAGTGCCTATGACTGTCACCAATAGAAATCACAGATATTTTCATTTTGGAGGCAGCTACATTGTGCAATGAAGAGAGCAAAAGAGCGCTGCACTGGACCTGGAGTCAGGAAGACCTGAGTTCAAAGGTGCTCCCTGACGCTAGCTGTGTCACCCTGAGCAAGTCAATTAGTTAACCTCTATTGGTCTGTTTTCCCATTTGTAAAAGGAGGATGATCATAGGTATAGGACCTATGTTCCAGGGTTGCTTTGAGGATCAAATGAGATAATATTTGTAAAGTGCCTGACACATAGTAGTGTCAGTAAATGATAGCTATCACTGTAACCATCCTATATTACAGTTAAAGATGTCTCTAAATATTGGTTATGCTCATGGCTACTTTGACGTCATTATAGTTATTAAACCGCTGCTAGATCACAGTTAACCTGTCTAAAAAAACTCAATAGAAGCCTATCTTTGAGTTGGAAAACAAGTTATAGAAACTTCAATTTCATTTGCAACAATATATATTTGCAAATTAGCATTTTCAATACATAATTACCAGAACAAAAAATCAAAACTGACTGGATGACCAACATGATATGCGTATTGCCTTGTCATACACAGATCACTCCACAGTTTAATGTTTTTATTCAAGCTAAGGAACCCCATTTAAAAAAAAAAAGTTTAACTTGCCTATCAGTTAAATGTATTGTCTTGTTATTCAGTTTGGTAATTAGGAAGCATATATATCACTAACTCACATTAAAAAAGATTTTGATAGCTGTTTGTAAGCCTATGCATATTATACATTTAACAATATTATTCCAGGAAGGGACTCACCAGGCTTTACCTGACTGCCAAAAAGTTCCTATGACACAAGGTTAAGAATCCCTTGCTTAATATTTCTATATGCTTAAAATTTTGTCAGGTGGATTTTGATGTCTTGGAGAAAACTTGTACAAACCTCCAGATGACTTCTTATCAAGAATGAAGCCAACAGTGCTAAATTTTCTAGTTTAGAATTTAGTGATCAGCCAAACCAAGTCAGAAAAAAACCAGATACCTGTTTGGGGTGAATATTAAAAACTAAATTTAAAATTTATCTTCTATGAGATAGGGTTAGCCAAATTCAGGAAATGTATGAATTAGATCTGATTTCTGAATCATAAAATAAAAAAGGAAACATTACAATTGTTTCCATTGAATGCACTGAACATCATTTCCTCTTCATTAGCAAGAGAATAACATTCAGTGGCCATTTCCAAAGCTAATGAAATAACAAGATGAGCACAGCTCAGTCTCCACATATTTACTCAACACTAACTGAACTCAAAAACCCAGATGAGGACTATTTACATTTACATCAGACATAAGAGCTTCTACTTCCAAGTCCAGGGGCACAACTGTTTTAAACATATTTGCATGGCAACCATTTTATCACTCAGATCAAATGCGTCTGGAAAATAAACACAGCCTGCCTCTGAACGAAGTTCATTAGGTGAAAATATGATCAGACTTGGGAATCTATTTTGGAATTGAGATTGCTCCACTCCCATACTGGTGGTATGACAACAGCTGCTGTTTCGTTAGTATTTTGGCTGACAGCTACAGGTGACGAACACCCGACATCAATACTGGACCACATTATCCAAATACGCCAATATTGATTATAATCACTTACTTTTGCCTTCCTTCCACATAGCTTTTAATGCACAACACTGCACTTTCTTCCTCATTTCAACTGTGTAGTCACATCTTTCAGAATACAAAGTCTCGGTGGAACACATATGTTACTGGTGATGTATTGAAATGGAATCTCCCCAAAAGGAGCACATGGAGCATCAAGCTAGGCCAGAAAGGAGGAGGGAGAAAGCTGTAATGCAATTATATGCTGTTTTAGAAAGTTAAATATTCTCTCACTAAAGAACAACAAAACAAAATCCTATAAATTAGTCACTATAACCATAACACCTTTGATAATCCATGGAAATTATATTTCAGTCATATTATTATAATTTTTATGGATGTGAGGCTTTAAAATAAAATGTTTTATATGAAAATAGCATTGCAACAATGCTACTTTACTTTTAGAGTGCTGCATCTAGAGGACCTGGATTCTAGACAACTAGATGTTTCAGTAGAGTGTTGGACAATTCAAATCCTGCCTCAGATATTAGCTGTGTAACATTGGGCAAGTCAGTTGCTCTTTCAGTCTCAGTTTCCTGATCTGTAAAATGGGGATATAGTAAGAACTTAATAAATATTGATTGGATTGTATTAGATTAAGAACACCTACCTCACAGGATTGTTGGGATGTTTAAATGTGATAACATATTTAAAGTGGGTTGTAAACTTTTAAAGTGCTATATAAATGTTAGCTATTAATTTTACTAAGTCCTGACTCTGCTATTTATTACCTATCTGACTGGTTATATCACTTAACCTCTTCGGGCCCCTCAATTTCAGAATCTGGAAAATGAGGTGTTGGGCCTTATAGCCCCCAAATTCTCTTGCAATTGCAAAGATGCAAAGATTGCATCCTATGCAATTGCATAGGGTGATCTAGCATCCTATGAACTGGACACAGGGTATGACCCATTCAAGCTCTTCACTTTGGCCAGGCTGAGTTGGGTATTAAGGAGTACAGCAAAATAAAATGTGACTGAAATATGTGGTATATAGGTGTGCATAATTTGCATAATTCTATGAGTAGTACCTGCGCAGGAAACAATCTTGACTCTTACAACTTTGTCTTTGAACTATGGTTAAACTTGGTTGTGGTTCAGTTGTTTTAGGTACATCTGTCTTTTCATAACCCCATTTAGGGTTTTCTTGGCAAAGATACTAGAGTGGTTTCCCATTTTCTTCTCCAGTTCATTTTACAGGAGAGAAAAATTGAGGTAAACAGGACTAAGTGACTTGCCCAGGGTCACACAGCTAGTACTTGAAGCCAGATTTAAATGCACAAAAATAAGTCTTCCTGTCTCTAGGACCAGTACCCAATCCATTGCATTACCTAGCTACGTGGTTAAATTGAATCTACATATTATGCCTTTTGATTACATTGAATTCTATAGTGGTCATATTGAGACAGTCAAATATACACTTAGTATGCTACAAAAATATTCACAGAAACTGTCTCTCTACCACCATGAAATTTAATTCACTTAAGAGCAAATACTTCCCCTCCCCAATAAATCACATCCTTTAATGAATCTGAAAAAAAATAATGAAAAAGATTTATGATGGTTGCTTTAGGACTTGACCTCTTAGAAATTTGTTTGAAAAAAATATCTTGTACGACTACAACCCATATATCAATTTGGCCTCAGACCTTGACATAACAGGTTGAAGTATGATTTCAAAGTCTCACAAAAATCTTGTTCTTTTGTCTAAGGACATCAATATAGTTTTTTCCCTGTCTCTTAGAGGATATCTCTGCTTTCCTGTAGGTACAGAGGCTACTGAAACATCAAATACAGGGTTTAAAAAAATGTGACAAAAACATAAAGAATGGGTTTGTAAGTAGGTCTTTCAATTCCCAGAAAACTTTCTTTACTTTTATGGTGGATATCAAGCAACTCTCTTTTCTGGTGGATTTTTATCTTCCCTTAGGACTCATATATAATCCCCACGCATCATAGCACCACTGAAGGACAATCAAGTTGTCCTCTAGTGAATACTGTTCCTTGCTATACTGATCTCCTTGGTACCAGCAAAGTCAACATCCTCTCTATCATATCTCTGTTACCTTTTCAGCGGGCAGTTATTGTGGTAGATAGAGTACTGGATTTAGACTAGGAAAAACCCGAGTTCAAATCCTGCCTCAGACGTTTGCTAGCTCTCTGATCCTGGGGTAGTCAGTAACCTTTATTAACAGTTTTCTCATCTATAAAATTGGTATAACAATAGCACCTGCCTCCCAGGGTTGTTGTGAGGATCAAGTAAGATAGCAAATATAAAGCGATTCTCACATCTTAGAGCACTATATGAGTGATGACTGTTATTGTCTCTCTGATACTATGTCCTCAGTGAATGAGGTCCCTTATAGGAATAAGTGGATATACAGATCAATATCTGGGTGTCTTAGTCTCCAGCGCTTTGGTGTCTTTAGCTTTTCTCCCCAGGGTCTCTCCTTTTTCTCATAATCTAGAATCACATCTCTTCTTGCAGTCTACGCTGAACATGAACCATGAATAAAGAGCGTGACAGCTCTTCTCCACATGTGTGCTGCATCCTCAGTTCTACTATTCAGGAGTCAATCATCTCTTCATTTTTTTCCCTAGTGACTACATTGCTCAGTAGATCCTCCCTCAAAGGAAACCCAATTTTATTTGATAGGAACTATAGTAAAAGTTTTGATGGTAAAAGTAGTTGAAACTATTGTATAAGCAGATTTCTTGGGTCATCAACAGATTTCAATTATCCACTGCAATTTTAAGTATACATTACTATAGATAATTAAAAGGTTTCTTTTTTCTTTTTCTTTTGTAGTCTAGACTTGTGATTTCATTTGCTTGGGATCTCTGAGTAAGGAACCAATGCAAATCAGTAACTGTTGTGTCTTAGAGAGTTGCCTTGTACAACTAAGATGTTAAATGATTTATCTAAGGTTGAAGAGTCAGAATGCATCAGAGGTGATACTTCTTAGGCATTCATAGAGAATAGGCTAGCGTAATCAGGTCATCCTTTATATGCTCCTATCTTGAGCTTGAACCCAGTATGACTTATTGAGAGCTAATAGAATAAAACATTGTCCATCTCCAAAATAAAGCATATGTGTATAAACGAATGAATGAACAAATGAAAAAGTATTAAGTGCTTACTATTGTGCCAATTACTGTGCTAAGCACTGGGACCACAAATTGAAAAATCAAGGTGTTCTTGCTCTCAAGTGGTCATACTCTAATTGAGGCAGACAACAAATAAAAAAAAAATATTAGCTTCAGGGAGGATGGAAAGGCCTCAAGTCCTAAGAGTATGGCAGCATCACCTTGGGCCTCATTATCCTGTATGGAAATATTAACCAGAAGAGAATTTTTGAAATATTTTAAAATCAACACAACATCCAAATTCCATATAAATAATATTTAGAGCATGTTGTGAATATTTTCTCCTTACCTGTAGTGTCATCCATCAAGTAGCTATAATGTGGAAGAACAAAGGGTAGTTCCAAACAATTAGTCAATGCAACAACAGGGGATATCTTTCCTCCTTTTCTCTCTAAAATGAGTATATTTCCTACCAATTTATATAAAAATTCCTTATTAAAGGTCTGCTATGTGTAACATTAGCCCCTGGGGAAGAAAATTTAGCTAAAGAAGGGTTTCTGACATTAAAAATACCTACAATATGAAATAATATATAAATGAAGCTAGAACGATAGAATTGCTTCGGAAATTTACTTCATAGGCAATGATCACTGAGGGGTTTGGAGCAAAGGAGTGAATGAGTATTTCTTGGACATAATAAATATTTGTTCAGCTGAATTTGAAAAATTATTAAGTTGAATTGAATGATGATCTATATATAAGGAAGTTAAGTGATATGAAAGGCTGGGGAAATAGGAAAATATGTTAGGGGATTATTGCAATATTATAGGCAGATAAATTATAATGAGTTCCTATGATGGCAGTGGGACTAGAGTAGATGGAACAGACATGAAAGACATTTTAGAGGTTGAATTAAAAGGATTTGATGATTGATTGGATATGCAATCTAAGGAAAGAGGAAAAGTAAAAAAATATTGTGCAGATTTTGAACATGGGTGACTAGGTGATTAATTGGTGGTACCAAAAACAGAAATAGAAAGCCGTGGTAGCTTTGGAAGAGAGATAATAAACTTCCTTTTAAACGTGTTGAATTTCAGTTGTCAGTAGGACATCAAGGCAAGTTTGTCCTCTAGGCAGCTGGATGTTGGGATTTAGAGTTCTGCAGTCATGTCAAGACTAGTGAGCTTTAATGCTCTAAAGTTCCAGAATTCATCTGCATGAAGGGAATTGTTCAAACTATGGGAGCAAATTGTATTGCCAAGTGTAAAGTCATAAGGGATAAAAAAAGATAAAGATAGAAAGATCAAGTCAAAAGATTCTTGGACAGAAGCTTGGAGAACATCCACTTCAAGTGTTTAGAAAAGAGGATGAAAAGTTAGCATAGAAAAGGAGTAGTTTAAAAAAGTAGTAAAATCAGGAGAGTGGAATGTTTCTGAAACTAAGGGAGGATAGAGTCCAGAGAGAGGATGTGGTTAAATTGTAAATGTTGCAGAGAGGTCAAGATAGATAAAGACTGAAAAAAAGTTGGATTTGGCAGGATAATCACAAGTGATCCAATCTTATCAGTGGATCTGTTCTTAATTGATGCGCAGGTGAAAGGTATATACCAAAAGACGTTGCTGTTACTTGCAAATGCATCAAAGCAATGACTGGCAAATTGAAAAGAGCCTGAACTAAAGATTGCTAATTTTTTTCTCATTTTATTTTTGTGTTCTAGAGCTTGGAATTGGGTTTATGAAAAAATACTATTTCATCTCTTTAAATAATGGTTAATCCATGGTAGGAGTACAATGCTTTTGACAGGACACCTAATATACCAACATGAAGTCAGAAACTTGGTTACTTTCCTTGGACTTCATTGATGGTCAGTTCAGTTTCAAGAGTCATAGAGATGCTTTGCCTAATTGATTTGAAATGATGGAAGACATTACAGGGTTGAAATGGTAGTGTATGGGGTAATGGAGAAATCACTGGCTCTGAAGGCAGAAGATCTGCATTCAAATCTTGCCTTTGATGTTTACTACCTGTGTGACTTTTGACAAATCACTTTAACTTCCTGGGTCTCAATTTCTTAATCTGTAAAATAAGGGAGTTAGACTGGTTGGCATCTGAGGTAACGTTTGGTTCTGGATCTAAAATTCTAGGAATGTACAGTACATTAGTAGAGGCTCTGAGAATGACAATTTTAAAGAATTTTGACTGTGAAAGGAGGGAGAGATGTGACTACAGTTGGAAGGGGTAGAAGTGTCAAGTAAAGTCTTCTTTTGAAAGTCTGAGTATCTATTGGGAGAAGCCAGTGGAGAGACTGATCACAAGATCACAAGAGGGAATGATCATTGGAGTATTCCTGGAGGAAGCAGGAGGAGAGGAGATCAAAGAGCAGATTGAGGGGTTAAGCTTAAGAAGGAAATAAGGAAATTTTCCATTGAGATAAGAAAGTTGACATACCTTAAAAAAATTCAAAACACCGAGTGAATCCACAATGCAGGAGATAGGAAAAGGATCATTTAGGAGTGGGAAAGGAGACATGTTAAAAGAGAAGGAATGGTAGGAAATCCTTGCCCCCTTTGGATCCCTTCTCCCTCCTACTTTTCCCTAACTTTTCACCTTCCTTTCATGTGTTGTCTTTCTCATTAGAATGTAAGAGAATGTAAGTCACTTGAAGACAGTCTGTCTTTCTTTTCTCTTGTAACCCTAACACATAGCACAGTACTTAGCATGTAATATTTGTTATTGCTGTTTTGTCGTTTGAGTTGTGTCCAATTCTTCATGACCCCATTTGGAATTGTCTTGGTAGGGCAATTAGAGTCATTTGCCATTTCCTTCTCCGGCTCATTTTACAGATGAGGAAACCAAGGCAAACAAGGTTAAGTGACTTGCCCAGGGTCACCCAGTTAGTAAGTGTTTGAGGCCAGATCTGAACTCAGGAGACAAGTCTTCCTGACTTCAAGCCTGGCTCTCTACTGAGTATATACAATAAACATAATAAATATTTATTGACTGCCTACCTTTGTCTTGAATATCTTCTCCTATGCAAAACAAACTGGATTGTACAAATCTTAGCAGAAGTCTGTTTCCAACTTAGCTCCAGAAAAAAAAGGCTCAGATTTCAAGATAAAAACATCTGTAGGCAAACAACTAAGCATAATAACTAATAAATAAATCAAAGTTGTGGTTTTTGACTCCACAAATGGAGTTTGACTATGCTAAATTATAGATGAACTCACAACTTTTTCATGATTTATTTACCTAGAACCCAGAACTGACCTTGCCCTGGGATGTTTTATAACACTCCTGTTTGCCTTGTACAGGTTGTCAAAACTCAGGATATTTTAGTCTTCTTAAGGTAACCTTCACTGTCAGAGTCCATACATAGTATTTTTTTTATGAAAATTATTAACTCTCAACAGAAATCTGTTAAAATTTTAGCCTTGGCATGAAATTGACTGGGTTAGTTCTGATAGCTAGTAGAGTATATGAGGTTCAAATAAATGAGATACCCATTCTTAAGAATCACAAGTGACCATGTCATGATCTTGATTGATATACAATTGAAAGATACTTGTCTCCTCAGCTGACAAATGGTCAAAGCATATTAACAGGCAGGTTTCAGAGGAAGAAATCAAAGCTATCTATAGTCATACGAAAGAATGCTCTAAATCACTTTTGATTAGAGAGACACAAATCAAAACAACTCTGAGATACCACATCACACCTATCAGATTGGCTAACATGACAAAATAGGAAGATGATGAATGTTGGAGAAGATGTGGGAGAGTTGGAACACTAATTCACTGTTGGTGGAGCTGTGTACTGATCCAGCCATTCTGGAGAGTAATTTGGAACTATGCCCAAAGGGCTACAAAAATGTGATACCCTTTGACTCAACAATACTGCTTCTAGGACTGTATCCCTAAGAGATCATAAAAATGGGAAAGGGTCTCACATGTACAAAAATATTTATAGCAGCTCTCTTTGTGGTGGCCAAAAACTGGAAATCAAGGGGATGCCCATCAATTGGGCAATGGCTGAATAAACTGTGGTATATGAATGTAATGGAATACTATTCTGCTATAAGAAAAGGAAGACTTCAGAGAGGCCTGGAAAGACTTATATGAACTGATGCTGAGTGAAAGAAGCAGAACCAGGACAACTTTATACACAGCAACAACTGCAGTGTGAGGATTTTTTCTGGTAGTCTTAGAACTTCATTGCAATGTAAGGACTTAAAAAATTCCCAATGGTCTCTTAAGGCAAAATGCCTTCCATATCCAGAGAAAGAACTATGGAATTTGATCACAGAATGTAGCAGATCATTTTCTGTTGTATTAGGTTTTGGTTTGTTTTATGATCTCTCCCATTTATTTTAATTCTTCTATACAACATGACTAAGGTGAAAATGTACTTAATAGGAATATATGTGTAGAACCTATATAAAATTGTATTCCATCTTAGGGAAGGATGGGGGAGGGAGGGGAAAAAAATCTAAGTTATATGGAATTGAGTGTAGAATACTGAAAAATAAAATAGTAAAAATAAAAAAATTAAAAAAAGGAGAGATACTTGTCAAAAGACCTTGCCACTGCTTTTAAGGGGACAAAGCAGAGATCAGCAAATTGAATAAATATCTTAGCTATTGTCTTAATTTTTCTCATTTCATTTTGAGTTCCAGAGCTTGAAGATGGGCTTATGGAAAATATTCTTTCATTACTTTATGTAGTAGCTAAACCATGTTAGGAGTGCAATTTTTTTTTAACAGGATTCTAACATACTAACAACAGGTCAGAATTTTGGTGACTATAACTCTTCCATTGAGGACCAGAAGGAAATTTAAACATTGAATAGGAGAAGGAATAGATCACCCCAAAGATCTTTAATATTATATGATGTAATATTCCATGAATAAGTAGGAAGGCACCACAATCCAAGGAAAGGTCAGAGAGAAAGATCACTAACACAGAGCACAGGGGTCTTAAATTCCTGATGACGTCTGATGGAATCTTAACTTGAACTTAACCCTTATTCATCTTATCTTCTCACACATCTGTGTCTTTTTCATGCTATTCCTCTACCCTACTTGTATTAGACATCACTCTGAGCCTTTCTTAATCAGGTGAAGCCCTTTCCTTCTCTCAAGACCAACTCTGGTGTTCTCTCCTTCATGAGGCCTCTAACTCTTCTCTTTCTCAAGTGAAAAGTGACCTCTCTTTCCACAATTTCTCATATCATTTTTGTCTGGATCTTTCCTGCACATTTTATCTCACTTTTCTTTTTTTTAAATCACAGTTATTTGTATATGTAGTTTGGTACTTTGGAAAGAGGACAAGATTTGAAGTCAGGAAGACCTGGGCTCAAATCCCACCTCAGGCATTTACTAGCTGTGTGATGTTGGGGAAAGTCATTTGACTTCTCTTAATCCCTAAAATGAGGGAATTGAACTAGAAAGTCTCTAAGGTCCCTTCCTACTTCAAATCTATGATTGACATCTTTCCCATCCACTAGATGTAAATATCTTAAAAAGAAAGTATGTAATAGAGACAGTCAGGTGGTATAGTAAATAGAGTGCTGTATGTGAAGTCAGGAAGACCTGAGTTCAAAAATGACCTCAGACACTAACTATCCTGGACAAGTGACTTAACCTCTGTCTGCCTCAGTTTCATCTGGAAAATGGAGATAATACTAGTACCAAACATATCTGGATCAAGAGGATTAGATGAAATAACGTATGTAAAGTGTTTTGCAAACCGTAAAGTGCTAACTATTATTATACCTATCTTTGTATCCCCCAAATCTAGCACTATGCCTGTCACAAAGCGTGTGCTTAGTATATGTTTCTTTTTCTTTTTAATATAAATTTATTTATTTAACTTTTTACATTCATTTTCACAAGATTTTGGGTTCCAAAATTTTCTCCCCATTTGTCCCCTCCCCCCTCCCCAATACACTGGACATTCTAATTACTCATATCACCCATCTGCCCTCTCTTCTATCATCCCTCCCTTCCCTTACCCCATCTTCTCTTT
>CM053770.1:355762842-355789070 GCA_028658325.1 Potorous gilbertii | reverse complement strand
CCGAGCGTTGACTTCAAATTACTCCCTCCTCCCATTGCCCTCCCTTCCATCATCCCCTCCCACCCTGTTTATCTCCTTCTCCCTCACTTTCCGTATTGTAAGATAGGTTTTCATACTAAAATGAGTGTGTATTTTATTCCTTCCCATGTTTATTTTTTAAATTAAATTTTATTTTAAAAAAAATCAATAAATATTTATTTTATCTTTCTCCTATATTCCATACCTTTGCGGGAAAACAAACAAAACACAAATAAACTCTTCTAGCAAATATACAGTTAAGCAAAACCAATTCACCCATTGGACATATCTAAAAATATGTTTCATTCTGCATATTAAGTGTATCACCTCTCTGTCATGAAGTAGGTAACATTCTTCAATACAGGTAATGTAGAATCATGGTGGATTGTTGGGTTGATAAGAAATATTAAGTCTTTAAAAGTTATTCCTTTCTACAGTATAGTCGTTGCAAAAAAGAGTTGTTTTTGTGTTCTGTTCATTTCATGCTGTGTCCATTCATTCAAATCTTGAATTGAACTGAAATGTCCATAAGTTAGCTGCTGATAGTAATAGCAGGGTTTCTTATTCCCTCAAAGAAAAAATAGGGAAAATCAACTTAGTATTTAAATGAGAAAGTGATTATATTGGGTCTTGGTGCCTTGTACACAGTAAGGATTCAATACATACTTATCAAATTGAGTTGGATTGAATTGATGGTTGGACTGCCTACTATTGTGTCCTCTTTTATCTGATTTCCCCATAACTCCTCAGAATTATTTCTAGTCTGAGAATTTGCCTCTGTCTGTTACAAGACTCTAGGTAAGTCACATAACCTTTTGGGTCTCAGTTTTCTCATCTGCATAATGAACAGGTGGGATTAGAAACCTTTAAAGTCCCTTCTGGCTCAAAATCTAAGATCCTAAATTTCTAAAAACAAGATCTGTTGGCTTATTGATTCCCTGAATATAACAACTTGAACTTTAAAAATGAGACTAAGTGAAATGTATTTATTAGCTACAAGATATTTATATTTCTCTACTGTCATGGGATTTATTAGCCCTGAAGGAATTTTACTTTTAATTAATACACCTTTATTTTATCTTTCCACCTAGCATGTTATTTTTAGTGGCTGATCTTCTGCTTTATTTTTTAAAGTAATCCCAAACTTTTGCTTGTCTATTATTTATAAACTTAGTACATATGTAGACCACAAGGTTTTGAAAATCACGTTTGCAAACACATGATATCCTCATTTCTTATAAAATTTCTAATTCTTCATGGTTGCATTTGTATATAAAATCTATTGAGAAGTTTTAAATTAATTTTGTGGGGTTGTCCCCCACGAAAGACTTCATCAAATAGAGAAATAAAGCAATACATACTGAAAATCAGTTGAATTTATCAAAGCTGAAAAAAATGTACCACTTTGATTTAAACTATGTTTCCCATAATTCATAAAGATAATGTAACTCATAATTCCTACTACTGGTAATAGGACATGGACTGTGACATTTCCAGGAGTCCAGTGATGAATTTGTATTGAACCATCTCTTCATACTCTCTCTCCTAATTTCCTTTGTGAGATACTGAAACTGAATTGGCTCATACATGGAGATCAAACCTTCCATTTTGATGTTATTTATATCATGACATCATATTAACTACTTTAACTAATCCAGAATAAATGTGACTTAAAGTTTAGATAAAAGGATGGAAAAATTATTCTAATCATATTTACTTGAAGTTCAAGTTCAATCAAACTCCTTTAGGGCATTATCTTCTCTTGGGTTTTTATAAATCAGGATTTGGCATCTGTAAGAAGGCTATCCAGCTGTTATGTAGCTCAATGAATAAGAATCTCTAAAGTCATAGATTCCCAAGATTTTCTCTAGAAGATATAGAGTTAAAAGAGTCTAATATAAATCTCTTACTAGGAGAGTGATATCTCTTAGCTCCAAATGCTTCTGCAGTATATGCATGCAACATTTCTTTTTATAAAACATTTCTTGGCTAACATGGATAAAGCTCTGCTTTCCCAAGAAACTTCTAGTATTTAAAGATAGAAAAGGTCTTCTCTGATACCATGATGATGAAATCATTGGCACAAGTATATATCACCTCAATTTAGACTAAAGTTGACTTCATTCTTTATGACCTTAACATCCTCCTTGACCTCAGAGCATCCTTTTTTACAGCGTGGATTATCTCCATAAATCTTGATGTTGACAACCATGGCAGGCTGTTTACTTCTATAACTGCCTGACCTCCATTTCTGTTCAAATTCTCATGAAATGAGACCCTCACATACCATTTAGATTATCCCCTTTCTTCCAAGCTGAGTCTATCCTACTTCTCTAGGACAAGGAGGTCATCATCATTGTCTACCCATCCCATTCCAATGTCTCAGCTTAATCCTGCAACACATAACTTAGCCTGCTGAGGTTGTGAATAGGACTTCTTGCTGGTAGCAAGACATTGTCGATTTTGAGTAGAAAATGACCTTAAAGCAGGCCATTGTTTTTTATAGTTGAGGTGTTTGTATCTCTCCAAGTTCTTCTATATAGCAAGAGCAACCAAAAAGTTTCATAACCGTTAAAGTTTTCCATGATAATTTTAGACAACGTTATTGTCTTCCCTTCCTGACTATTCATAGTTTTTATGGTCTCTACCACACATTGGCACTTGATTATATTTCATTTAACACACAACAACAACAACAACAAAAGAGGCCATGTGGTGTAGTAGTAATCCTGCCTCTGTTTGCCTGACTCTGTTGACCTTGAACAAATCACTTATCTATTCTGATTGTCAATTTCTTGATCTATGAAATGATGGGGTTGGACATGGTGACTTCTGGTGTCCCTTCCAGTTTAAATATATGATCCAATTCAGCACTTGCAATTGGAAAGTGCTTTACAGTGTACAAAGTGTTTACACAGTCACTATCTCAATTGATCCTTATAATAATCTTGTAAAGAATACAAGTACTATGACCTCCATTTTGTGTATGAGGATACTTATAGCAATAAGATTTGGATTTGAATGCCAGTATGGCCCCATCCTCAATATGTTACCTTGGATAAATTATTTAATAAATTTGTTGAGGTTAAATGATTTACCAAGATTGTACAGAGAGGTTGTGTCAGTGTTGGGATTCAAATTAAGATTTTGTTGTTACCAAGTCCATCTTTAATTACTTTCTAATCACTTCATGTGTATTTGTCTTGTATCTCCAACTTTACTGTAAGTTCCATAAGGGCAGAGACTGTACCATTTTTTTTTTCTTGGATAGTAGTGCTCAGATAAACATTTGTATTATAGAATTATAGTCATCAACTATCAGCCTGGGAGAGACCTTAGAAACCATCTAGCATACCACCACCCTTTTACAGAGGAGGAAACTAGTGCTCAGTGAGGGAAAATCACTTGTCTAAGGTTGCACAGAAAGTGAGAGGCAGAGTCAGAACAAACTTCCTTTATGTGCGTATAGAAGCATAACATGGATGTATGCCCAGGCATCAGGGTTCAATAAATGTTTGCTGACTTGAAATGAACTTTTTCATTTAATTATCTCTACAGGGTATTCTATTCAACTGACCTTCTAAAGTTAAGTAGACCTCCAAAGAGGAACCTCATGAAAGCTTCTCTACCAATAAATAATACCACCAAATAGTAATATTTTACATGGTGGAGAGCTATTAAAAAGCCACTCATTTCGACACTCCTGGGATACCAATGGGAATTATCTGAATTTGCAGATGAAAAAGCTGTAGGCCTCAAAAGTTCTCCCAGTTACTACTAGTACTAGATAGTACTAGCTAAGAGGCTGAGATCAGCCTCTTATTTCATATTATTGAAGCCCTTATTCCTAATCCTTGGGTCAACTTGAGTCTCTAAAGCCTATTTTTTTTTTAAGAAGAAAAATTTAGCCAAGTACCACTGAATCCACGTGATCATCTCTAGGAATGTGTCAACACTCAAGTGATACCTTAGCAATCAGGTTGAATTTTTCACTCAGTTGATAAGGAACCTTTTGATATATATATATAAAAAAAAACTAGGACTTTTTAAGGGCCCCTTTAACCTTTGGACATGGTCAGGATGTTCATAGCTTTCATTTTTGCTGATTGTGAAATTATGAATTTTTTTGAGATTAGAATTCATAAAAGAGTCTTTTATGCATAACCAAGCATTTGAGAAGAATTTGAATGTATTTTGCCAAGCAATAGTAATACTTTCTGTTTAGCCAAAGATGACTTAAAAGCTTATTAAGCTATAACATAAGCAAGCTACTGTCTTCTTAGCATCAAAATCAGAAAGTATTCCTATTATAATTTTAAGCCAATAGTCTAGAACACATAGACACTAGGTGGATATTTCTCTTGGGCTGTAAAACCAATCTGATGTAATTTTCCTTTATTTTTTAAAAATTAATTTATTTAGTTTTTTACGACTTCCATAAGTCTTAGATTTTCTCCCCATTTCCTCCCCTCTTCCTCCCTGAGAGGGCGTGTAATCTGATATGGATTCTACACATACAATCTTATTAACCACATTTTTACATTAGTCATGTTGCATAGAAGAATCAAAACAAATAAAGAAAACCATGAGAAAAACCAAACCAAATCAAAACATAACACAAGAGAAAATAGACTACTTCATTCTGCATTCTGATTCCATATTTCTTTCTCTGGATGTGGATGACATTTTGCCTCAAGAGTCCTTTGGGAATGTTTTAGGTCCTTGCATTTCTGTGAAGTGCTAGTTCTATCAGAAACAGTCCTTGCATACTGTGGCTGATACTGTGTGCAAGGTTCTCCTAGTTCTTCTCATTTCACTCAGGATCACTTCATGTAAGTCCTTCCAGGTCTCTCTGAAGTCCTCCTGTTCATAATTTTTTATAGCACAATAGTATTCCATTACTTTCATATACCACGACTTATTCAGCCATTCCCCAATTGATGGGCATCCCCTCAATTTCCAGTTCTTAGCCACCACAAAGAGAGCTGCTATAAATATTTTTGTAAATATGGGACCCTTTCCCATTTTTATGATTTCTTTGGGATCCAGTCCTAGAGGTGATATTGCTGGGTCAAGGGGTATGCACATTTTTGTAGCCCTTTGGGCATAGTTCCATATAATTTTCCTTCCACAAGGAATGAGAATATCATGAAAATGTCTTGTCAGTATACTTTTAGGGAAAGATGGGAGCTTGTTTTAGTAAATACTTTGATGGTGATTGCAAAAGAAATGAAAGAAAAAATAGAATTTCAGAGATAAATTTTTCCTACCTGCCCAACGCAGTAGCTAAAATGTGAGAGACAGAACTATGGAAAAAGCAATTGATTTGCCATCAGAAGACTTAGATTTAAGTCGCAGCTTCTACACTGACTTTGGACAACTCATTTTATCTCTCTAAACTCAGTTTCTTCATTTGAAAAATGAGGACAGTAATATTTATCCCGTCTACTTCAAAGAGTTGTGAGGAAAGCATTTGGTAAATCTTAAAATACTCCAGGAGCAGGTGGAACATCACAGATTTTGCTGTTTTGTGGCCCTCCCAGTATGTGAGATCACTCCATCAACAAAAGCATCAATTCACCCAGACTTGGTTGATAAGCCTTAGGATATTGCTTGAGACACATAGAGGTTAAATGATTCACAAAAAATATGAGGGTCATATTTTTAAACGTTAGAGGTGAAATTTGGATCGAAGTCTTCCTGATTGCAAACCAAGTACTTTATTAACTATTCCATGCTGCCATTGCGAGGGAACAGGAGAATTATTACTACTATGAATGACCATCAGTATATGCTCTAAAATGGCAGTTTTGTGGTCTGCATATCCAAACTACCTATCATATGGTTTTTCCTATGTTAATATCTAGGGTAATCTTTTTTGAATGATTATGTATCTCATGTAGCAAGCTTTGCAAAGTTCTCGGACTCACAATTAGCATAATGTAACTGACAAAAAGAATCAGGAGTAAATAGGACTGTGATAGTAAAAAATTTTTAAAACACACTAAAAAATCCCCAAACATTTGACTAATCATAACAACTAATCTTCATTCCACAGAAGAGATAATGAAAGATTCATCTCTCTTCTTGGCAGAGAGGTGATGGGGAATACAGGATGTTGTCACATTACTAGGCAGTTTTGATATGTCGTTTTTATTTAGCTCTTCTTTATCACAGGTTCAGGGTTCATGCCTGAGAGCTATGGGGATGGGGTAGAGGATGATATTTTCATAAATGACTAATATAAAAAGAAAAAGTATGATCAATCATTTTTAAAGCATTGAATAGGAGAAAAAGAATTGTCTGGATCATATTAGGGGCACTGCATAGTGCTGTTAATGATCCCAAACTTTTTCCTTAAGCAAAGGCCCATGTTTTTATACTAATATTCCTTCAGGGATGCCATATGGCTAAGAATCATGGAATATTATACTCCTCAAAGAATTAAATTAGCAGGTTGCCCCAAACAATGATGGAAAGATTCATCATGAATGTAATTCAGCTTTAGTATATGACCAAAAGTTGTTAAAAGTATTTACCAAAGTGCTATATAGTCAGAATAGGAGGTAGACTGATCATATAGTAAAACATAACAGATAGTGCAGGTTTTCATCAAGTATACATATGATGTCAAGAGATCCAGAAGAAGTCTTCTACCATGCTGAATGGACTCTCTGTAGAGCAGTTATGGGAGTTTATAGAAAAGAATACCTAAGGTGAGGAGATATGGATAGATTGTCATCTGCACTACCCATGTGAATGAGGTCAGATCATCAAAATAGAAATCAAAAGAAGAAATTTAAATGAGTTTTTAATTACATAAATATATGTGCTGTAAATAGAAGTATAACATTGGGCTACTTTGAAGTCCTCACCTCCCCACCCCCCCTCAACAATTTCCTGAAGGTCAAGTGGGTTATAGTTCACGTCTCTTCCAAGGTTCTCTGGTTCCCTTAAGGGGATTTGCACTATCTAGGCTTTTTGCAAATTACTCCATTGCCCACCAGTGGTATTTACCCAAGTGTAGGGGGATCCCCTATACTCCAGTTCCATTTAACCACTCAAAGTCAGATTAGCTTTTACAAAGAATTATTTATTTAAAGATGCAATTACAAATATACAAACTTACTTCCCCAAAACATGTGAGTCATAATCCTCCTCCCCTCTGTATCACCTTAGTCTCTGGGAAATAGAAAAGGATTAGGTTCATAGTTTAGCTGATGTCCTATACAGCAAACAGTCCCAGGGCTAAGCACAAAATCAACCTTGTGCTTAAGTCCTAGGTACCCTAGCTTCTCTTGGCTTTCCTACTGGATTGCCTGGCTATTCCATCCTGCCTACAATCCTGGAGCCAAAGCTACCATGGCTCAAACTCCAAAGTTAGGTGGGTATCACCAATGGCATATGAAACTTAGAAGGACAAATGAAACAGAACAGAAACAAAATTCACAGGTCCATTTCTCAGAGTGGAAATAAAAGATGAACAACAGTAGGAAGTCCTTCCCCTCTCACTGGTTCAGTTCATGGCACCTACACTGTGCATAAATTGTGATCTTCATCCTCTAGATATAGCAGGAAGATTTGAACCAGAAAGAGCATCAGTAAGGGAATCGTCTCAACCTCACCAATCTTAAAGATGTCAGCCTGTTCCAGTTGCAGTCAATCAAAGGAAGCTATACCCATCCACATGGCTGGGGTGAAAAGGGCACCTCCGCTTTAGGAGATCTAGGTATGCCTATGCCAGTCCCTCAGGATACCTTTATTTTAGCTCTTCTGGGCTTGCTCCAAAGGATTCATTTACATAGAATTGAAAACTCTTTGAGAGACTTTTTTATTGATTGAGAATCTCTTCTGAACCATGGTAGCTAGAGGTGAGGTAGTTTTATTAGGTCATTTCACTCATTCCTTTTCTACTTCCTATGTAAATTCTTCAGACTCCTCCTGAATATATCTATTCACCAGTGCTTTGTCCATAATTAAAGTAACTTGAAGGAACAATCTCTATTTTTTTTCTGTGAATATAATTTAAATGACTTAATTTTTACTATTCATTCTTTTTTTTATTTCTGTCTCTTCTTAAACCTAGATAAAGATGTTGTTTCTCCTCATTGAAATTTTAAGAATCTTCTTTTAATTATAATTTTAAAATTATTATTAAGAGAATGCTATTAAATATTTTCTAAACACCCGTGTGCTAGGAGTTATACATAATATAAGAAATTGACACAGTCTGGGAAAACCTGAACATACAAGGATAATTCGGGGGGGGAGGAGTGCATTTCAAAGTCACATGTGGCCTTCTAGGCACTTGGGTGCAGTTTTCTGACTGAGTCCAAGTTTTATAGAACACATCCTTTGTCCTCTCACCTTTGAGTTCATGTTTGGCCTTCACGTGTTCCACCCCTTCCCTCCCACACACACTTTCTCTCAGTGCCAGGAGCAAGACCTCCATGTGATCGGCCTGTCGCCCCACCTTAGGTCCCTCCCCTTGCTCTCTCTTCTTTGTCCCTAGCTTCCACATGCCTTTGAACCATGTGCTGGGACCCTTCCACCAGAGATGCATAGTCCTTTTCCTACCTTTCTTCCTCCTTCCCTTGCTTTCCCACGATGGAGGGCAATTTGCAACATGCAGAAACTTTAAATTCCCTCACATAAAGGGAACTGTCTGAACTTAAGGAATCTCTTGTATTTAAACAAAGAATGACTAATCCAGTTGGATGGTCTAGAAGCCCCAGGAGAGCTTCTGAACTCCCGGAAGAAATTGTTCAAATTTCTCTCCCTTGCTTTATTTCCCTTTGTCTCATAATGACAGACTTCAATGTTGTTTTTGTTATCTTCCCTAAGTTTTCTGATCATATCCATTATTGTTGCCCAGTGAATGTGAAATAATTTGGCTTTTCTTTGTCTTTCTTTTCTTGTTTTTTTTTTTTTGTTTTTTTGAGAAGTATGCTTCAACTTATAGGTCAACTGGAGGAAATGGACAATGAGTTTCTAATTCCAAATATAAAGTTGGCCCTAGTTAACATATAATTGTGATGTAACACTTCATCTCCATAGAAATCTGCTCAAGTTCACTCTCCTGCAGAGTAGCAAAGCAGAGTAGCTTAATAAATCCTTAAATTGCTTGGCAGGTAATTTTATCTTTCAGAAAGTGGAATACATAACATGGAAGATGGGTGAAGACCTGATTCTAACAATTTAGGATGTTGTAGATAGGACTTACGCTTTATTAGTTGTTTAACTTACTGACCTCTAAGATCTTTTCTGACTGTGAGATGGTGATTCTATTACTTCGTGTATTTGTTTGTATGCATATATGGCAGAGCATGAGTAAGTGTGAACTGTGTTCTTAGTATAACCCAAGAGAGGACTTGTCAATTTATGGCATTTCTGTTTCCTGTTATTTCTAAGTGTAAAAAACAAACAGCAACAGCCTCCGCCACTCCCAACCTTGCAAGAAGAAAAACAAACACATCAAAAGGCCTGCCTCAAGTGAGAAGTTGTGAGATTATATTCTAGTTTATATTTCAATTCAAGCCATCCAACAAGCAATTACTAAGGGCCTGCTACATGTAAGGAACTTTGTTAGCCACTAATGTCACAAAGAAGAAACAAAAAGCATCGTATCACACGTTAGGGAGTAGGAGAACCCTAGTCTGGAGCAAAAGGTAGTGATAATTAAAAGGGAAGTAGTTCTGGCAAGTGTAGAAGTAAACAAAAGAATTAACCCAGTTGTTGGCCTGCTTGTGAGATGCATTTTTCCTGATTTACATAGGCAAAAGGCAGAACTGTCCCCTCTGATAACTGGTAGTTACTACCTCTGTCATGCACAATCAAGGTGACTTAGGCTAAGTCCCTTATCCTCCCTGGACCTCAGTTTTCTAATCTGTAAAATGAGGGAGGAGTTGGATCTGATAATCTCAGAAGTCTAAATAGCTCCAAATCTAATTCTGTGGTCCTCCTCCTTTCCCCCACGCCCCATCTCTGTTCCCTTTCTCCTTGTAGCTGCTAATTCCAATGCTTTGAATAACTGTACTGCCTCTTTCACCTCGAATGCCTCCTCTCCACACTTGCATCTGTCAAAATCTTACCCAACCTTAATGGCCCATGTGAAAGCCACTTTCTCCACAAAGCTTTCCATGCCATCCTAAACTCAATGTGATTCCCCCTTTCCCTGACCCTCTACAACATTTTGTTTGTAGTTTCTCTTTTGGCATTTGTAACATGTTATTAAACTACAGCTATGTGTGTAAACATCTTATTTCCCATTAGATTATAAGCAGGATCCATGCTTTATTCATCTTTGTGGAGCCTCAAGCATTTAACATGATACTTTGATCATAGTAGGTGTCCTGTCTAATTGAGTTGAATTCTTGTATTTTATCCCGCAGGGGAAGATCAGTTGATATAAGATCACCTAACATTCCTTTTGAGGAATCTCAGTAGAGACAAAAGAATAATTATTGAAATTTCTAATTGTTCTTTCCATGGACTTTAGAGCATAAAATACATTATTCTGGTGAATACATAGTCTGACCACGCAAAATACTATGTCTTAGCACAGTTCTTGACACGTTGTTGCTGTGTCCTGTACAACTGTTCATGTCCCCATTTGGGTTTTTCACATAGTAGGTGCTTAAATGTTTATTGACCATTGACAGTGACCATTATTTCCAGCTTGATGAAGTGATGCTTGTACTCAAGAGGTGGTAGAAAATTCCCATCACAACAGGCTCGATGGGTGTTTCGAAGCCTTCCTTAAAAGACAAAAGGAAACCATGTTTCATTACAACCATTTTTATGAGACCAAGGCTTAAAGGGTCAAGCTTCTATGACTTGACCTGTAGCTTCTTTGAATTCCCTTGTAATAACAGATGTTCTTTTCAAGACTTAGGTTACTTGTATGAGAAAAAGAAATAACTTAGATTTTTTTTAAAGGATGTAAATCCATTTGAGATGAGTTTGTAAAGCCTATGCTGCTTTTTAATCCTGCCCTCTGCTTCTTTTAACAGGCAATTTCAAACAACTTCCCAGAGTGCTCAGTAAAAAAAGTGCACACAATTTTTGTTGTGCTTCATTTTCATGATTTGTGGAGCTTCACAAACCATGAGGAAGTGTTTTGAAAAAAGAGTTTACCAAAGTAGTTTGGAAGAATAATGGGAATTCTTTTTTTCTTACATCTCATTTTGATAAGGAAATAGATTTAAAAAAACCCAACACTTGATCTCAAGTTCAGAAGACACTCTAAGTGAGCTTCTTGCTGGGGATTGCTGAACAAAGACATAGGTAGGAACTGGAGCGGTTGGGGGTCATCGGTCGGGACTGGGGATAGGTAAATAGCCCCTTAATATTTGCACCAAACACTGACTTTCTCACATACCCACAGGCACCTATAGGAGAAGATGATACAATTGGGAAAACCTATGAACTTTTATTTTCATTTTGTTGGTTGCAAATGTTATACATGGGCAGGATGGTTGTTGTTGAGGGGTCTGTTCCTATAGCTTTATCATTGCAGGCAAATCTTGAAGTGGAAATTCCTTTTATCAGTACAGACTGACAAATCCTTTGTAATTTATAATTTTGGTTGCTTGGTAGCATTGAAAGTTAAGACCTTGTCCCATAGCTGGTGCATGTCAGAGGTAGGACTGGAACCCAGGTTTTCCTGAATACCCAGCTACCATCCCATGCTGTATAGCTTTCTGACATGGGATTTGGATAATAAAAAATTTTAAAGCTTAGATCATAAAGTACTCTAAAAGGGGATTTATGTCCAGTTTCTGGGTCCTATCAAAGTGTCACCTTTATGAACAGTCTTCAAAAGGAAGGTGATATAAACAATTTATTTGTAATGTGATCAAATGTCCCAGGACTTTCTGACTTCTTCTTGAGGTGGTCCTGGTCTATCTATCTCCTCTTCCTTCCATCTTTTTCTATTTCTTTTGGTTGTCCTATCCCATTTCAATTCAGCTTTCATTTTGGTGATTGCTTCTGTCTCTCACTTTGGCTTTGGTGCCTTTCCCATCCTCCAGCCCCAAGTCACTCTTCCACCAATCCATGGTGCTGCTTATAGCCATTTACCTGTCATCCCCCATCATAGAGTAGCTTTGACAGCATATGAACTTACATAAAAGACAATTACTAGAAGGTTAGTAACTAGTTTTTTGTTCTTTCTTCTGAAGAACAAAGGAAATAATTAATTTATTTTTAGATAGCTTAGGAGAAGCAAAGCTTATCTACAAACGAGAAAATCAACTAGACCAGAGGTGACAAACTCAAAACGAGATAGATCCCTGTGACTGTATATTGTTTTTAGAAAACCACAAATTAATATTATCTATGTTGTATTATATTTCTATTTATTTTGGTAAACATTTCCCAATCACATTTTAATTTGGTGCATGGTGCCCTCTGGGAGAGGGTCTGAGTTTAACATCTCTGAACTAGATGATCACTTATAACTCCCAACCTAGGGATTTTATCCTATGGCTGCACATGTATGGTTATGACTTTGTAGATTTAATATCACTGACTTCACAGATGCATATTAGGAAGAAGAAGAATATATTAGTGATGCCTTGCCCACAGGGCAAGGGACAGGACTGAGCCTTAGACCTATGTTTTCACCAATACCGAGAACTCCCATGTGAATAAACTTTCCTCTACCAAGGTAGATTAGCACCTTCCATGAAACTTGTAAGCTTAGAAAATTGCCTAGAGTCCTGACAGGTTAAGTGACTTTCCTAATGGCACATAGCCTCTAGGTATAAAAGACAGGACTTGAACTTGGGTTTTCCTGGATTGAAGCCAACTCTCTATTCACTATGCTGCCCTCTTGCCTTGTCTATAATAGGCTCTATGTAAATATTTGTCAAATGAATGAATCTTTATGTGAGTGAGTAAATGAACAACGAATATCTGAAGCTGAACTCTTGGATAAAATGTGGAGATTTCTTACCAGTGACATCTCTATTATCAGAGAAGAGTCATACAGTAAATGTAACAGTACAAGACATCTAGGATACCGTAGGCATATTACTCTATTAACAATCTGAAAAGTCCCAGTGAATGGTTTGTCTGCAAATGAAGTGAGAAAAATCATGAGCAGAGAGATGACCTGTTCATAAATATTGCTTTGTAAACATTTATGAAATGTTCAGGCATTTATTTTGACTTTAAAAAGTGAAATATTTTCCCACAAGTATGGCATGCTAGGGATTTTGAGCACAAAGGGGTTTTCTGTGACTTACAGATAGAAGTTTGAGGCACAACTTACTCAAGCAGAATGATTTTTTTAAAGATCCATGCTATGTTAAACTTTATTCTAATGGTATTCTCTCTTCTCCTCTTCCTCCTAGTTCATATTTTTGGCAAATCATTGAACTCAAATTACTGTATGAAAATGTACTGTCCATTCAGCTTAAGAGAACAACAAATGTTTCATTCAGTAATCTAGTACTGACTTTTTAATTTTAAATTAATTTCTTTCTTTTTAGTTTTCAACATTCATTTCCATAAGATTTTGAGTTCCAAATTCTCTCCCCATCTCTCCCCTCCCCCCAGTTCAAGACATTGTGCATTCTGATTACCACTTCCCTCAATCTGCCCTCCCTTCTATCACACCCCTCCCTTCCCTTATCCCTATCTTCTCTCTTTTCTTGTAGGGCAAGTTAGATTTCTCTACCCTGTTACTTATATTTCTTATTTCCTAGTTGCATGCAAAAACAATTCTCAACATTTGTTCCTAAAACTTGGAGTTCCAACTTCTCTCTCTTCCTCCCTGCCCACCCATCCCCAGTGAGAAGGCAAGCAATTCAATGCAAGCGATACATGTGTAGTTATGCAAAAGGCTTTCATAACAGTCATGTTGTGAAAGACTAACTACATTTCCCTCCATCCTATCCTGCCCCCCATTTATTCTATTCTCTCTTTTGATCTTGTCCCTCCCCAAAAGTGTTGACTTCTAATTACTCCCTCCTCCCATTTTCCCTCCCTTCTATCATCCCTCCCCATACTCCACTTACACCTTTCTCTCCTACTTTTCTGTAGTGTAAGATAGATTTTCATACCAAACTGAGTGTGCATGTTTAGAAAGTAACAACGAATTTTGAGACATTAATTGATAGGAATGAAATTATGAAACACAAGTACTTAATTATCAGGTTGGTGTCTCATAAAAACAAGTTAATAAAAAACGTGGGTCTTTTTTAAAAAAAAAAACCTTAAAAGGGGCCTGATGTCTTGGGTTTCGTAGTATGCAATTCAAGTTCTGTGCTAACATGACCTTTGGGAAGCAAAGATCTTCCCTTTAATTATTTGGATACCAGCAAGTTTGAACATTGTTTTGATTCATTAAACATGGATATTTTGAATCTACCAAGGTATAGGGATAGCAGTTAACACAGCTCTCCCTTCCCATTCACTACTTGTTTTAACTTGTTAAAGATGTTCAGGAGATTGGATCTGAATATGTCAGTTAGCACTCCCTATCAATAATCAGCGACCCCAGGAAACTGGAGCCAGGGAAATGAACTGGTGATAAGAGCAGTACACCAACCCTGAGGGAAGGTGGTGAAGTCTAAAGTGACTGAGTAAGAATAAACCAAGATAAGGCACATTAGTCAGGCTTAGGGTCTGGGGCTTGACTAGAATGCTTTTACAATTACTTATTCTGATATTTTCTTTTTGTTATGGCTCCTTTATTTTGGCTCCTTTCCAGTTCAAATACATCATAATGACCTTTGCTGCTTTTGGCAACACCTTCTTCATAACACCCAGAAAACTTTGTTTAATTATTGGAAGTTTCAGAGGGTCTGCAATGTGTTAATTTTGGAAACTATTATTTGGTCTATTAATTTTTCAGTTGATTTATCTTCTTAAGCAAGCAAACATACATTGTATATTTCTGCAAAATGAAAGATACTTGATTTTGTTTACAGTTCCCTTGCCTCCTTGCCCTTAATCCTCATATATTTCATGGACTCAGTCCATGGAAAAAGTTTAGATAGCTGGTTAATTTCTAGATTCACCCAATTTATACTATTATAGTTTATACATGTCTAAGTGTTCCTTTGCAAATGTTCATATGCTTTATTCGTATATTTATATATAGAGGCAGCTTGGCATAGCAGCTAGAAAGATGGTTTTGGACCTAGGAGGACCTGGTGCATACTAACTCTCACAGTGCACCGTGAGCTCCTCCATGAGACTGTGAGCTTCTTGAGAATAGGGACTTGCTTTTGCCTTTCTTTGCCTCCTCAGTGTCTGGTACATAGTAGGCATTTAACAAATTCTTGTTGACTAGTGACTCTGGGCAAGTCATTTAACCTCTCTGTTTTAGGTAACTCTCTAAGACTACAAATTGCAGAGAAGCTACTGACCTGCATTGGCAGAAGAATTTTTCTCACTGGGGGAGTTCCCCGTATCAATGAAATCACCATTCCAGTATCTACCTATATGTGTGTATTGAGTCTCTGTAGATAATAAATATTAACACCTGGAAGGAGTGATAGAGATAATATTGTCCACCCTGATCAGTCACAATTAGTGAAACAGTTAGGATTAGAATCCAGGTCACATGATTGCCAGATCATTGATCTATTATAGCATATTGTTTATTAAGATAGTAACTTCCTTAAGGGGAAAAAGTGTCTTCCAAAAGTGTTTGCAGCCCTAAATAGTAGCTAGCATCTTGATGTATGTGGATATGGCTTAAAAATGAACTTGAACACACTAGGGTGTCAGAGTTGAGTTATTTTTTTAGCCAAAAAAAATAGACAAAGTTTTTGGAAGGAGATTATATGTGAAATGACTAGTATAAAAACTCAGAGGTAAGAAAAGGAAAGATAAAAATGGAGGGTTCAAATATATCCAGGACATAGTAGACACTAAAAATATTATATGCCCAACTTGAGCCTGGTACTCAAAATAATATGTCCTTCACTGATAGGAAAATTTGAAAGTACTAAATGTTTCTGCATAAGTTAGCTTGTTTGGGCCAGTTCTAATTCCAACAGAATGCTTTGTCTCTCTTACATATACAAACCATGTCACCAAAGCCAAAAAAAAAGCTAAAAATCATTTTAATACAGACAATTTTTAGTGACTACTAAAAAAAAAAAACCTCAGCCTATCGTGGTACCCTTGACTATCTTCCTTTGGTTAGCTTCCAAAATGAAATACATAAATACCCAAAGCTTGTACTTAATTAGGATTGTGACTCTCAATAGAGTCCAGGAATGTGAGTTGATTGTCCTTTCTCAAATGGGACATTTAACTTGGGTAGAAAAGACTGAAGGACAAAAACCACTAGCATTCAATAGGGGCTACTGGATAAATATGAATAATTGTCAGTAATTGTAGGAATTTCTTTAGGGGGCTGCTGATGTTCTGACACGTTTACCTTTTAAAATGCTTGTGTTGCATTAGATTTTCTATGTAGGTGGGAAATGAAGTGCTTGAACCACTATCTCTAATGCTGCTGCTGAGTACCTCTTGGATAAGAATCAGTTACTTGCTTTAAGATGTGAGAGATTCCAAAAGATAATATTTAATTTGGCCTTTCATTGGAAATTTACATAAAAATGACTTATGACTGCACTTCATTAGAGGGAGTGAAAGTACTGGAGGTCTTGAGAATGTAAAGAAGGATCCTTTGCTTAATCAGGATGAAGCAGGTTGGAAAAATCCTGGGGAAGAACAACTCCACTGCTTCTGTAGGTCCTATGCCTCCGCAGTTCTAAAAAGATTCAAAAAATAGATGTCTTAGTTGGCTTTGTTATGACCATGGTGCTTCAGATTTTCTTTCTTTTTTTAAAATTTATTTAACTTTTAACATTCATTTTCACAAAATTTGGGGTTCCAAATTTTCTCCATATTTCTCCCTCCCCCCCACCCCAAAATGCCAAGTATTCTAATTGCCCCTATCAGCGATCTACCCTTTCTTCTAACATCACTCCCTTCCCTTGTCCCCATCTTCTCTTTTGTCCTGTAGGGCCAGATAACTTTCTATACCCCAATACCTGTATTTCTTATTTCCTAGTAGTAAGAACAATACTTGACAGTGGTTCCTGCAACTTTGACTTTCAACTTCTCCGCATCCCTCCCTCCCCACCCATTCCCTTTGGGAAGGCAGGCAATTCAGTATAGGCCATATCTGCGTAGTTTTGCAATGACTTCCATAATAGTCGTGTTGTGTAAGACTAACTATATTTCCCTCCATCCTATCCTGCCCCCCTTTGCTTCTGTTCTCTCTTTGGATCCTGTCCCTCCCCAAGAGTGTTCAGATTTTCTAATGCCCATGGGAGTATTTTTGTGGGGACACCATCCATTTACTTGATGTGACTCCAACAAACGTATCCCATTACACTGATAATAAGGCATAGACATTTCTGAGTATCTCCAAAAGCAGCCAGTGGTACCGAAGCAGCTTGCCATTTAAACTCTGGGCTCTCTCTTCTTGAGGCAATTTGTCATCAGTGCTGACTGATTGCCTGGTTATTTAGTTTCCCAAGTAAGATGAGATGGAAACCTGGACTCAGTAGCTTCAAAATCAAAATAACATTTGATTTCAATTACTTAAAGCAATCAGTATTGAAGAGCATTAATGTAAATGTTTGGGGAAGTTGGCTTGGAGATTTTGAAAATTCTTCCATTTCTGTTTAGAATCCTATAGAGTATGGGTAGCCTAATGCTGAAAAATGGGAACTATTCAGAAAGGTGGTTACGATCATTGCCTCTGAAATACGTCCTTGTTATTTTCAAAGAGTAAAAAGGACAACAGGAAAAACTGTGATTATTTGGCAATGTGAAGGATTAGAAGACTTACAGGTAGAATTTTTTTTAAGTAATCAGAGTTCAGGGTCTAGCTGCTTCTCATGTATCTCTAAGGTCTTTGCATTTTAAAATGATAGTAGAATGTTTTGTTTTTAAACCACACAAAAAGAAGCATATTTTTAATTCCACCAACATCTTATTCTCATAGAAGTAGCACTGGGTTCTTATATCAGTGGAGTGCAATCTCTTTTTCAAGCTGTAAAAGATTTGAATATTGGCCCAGTAATAACCTCCTTGGAACTGGTAATAGAGGGTGTTGGAAGAATATCTTAATTAAGCTGATGCTGGGTAATTCCTAGATTGACCATGAGATGAGCATTTTTTTCCTGTCACAACAGGTCTAGGAAGTCATCTTCTAAATCAGAATGAGGTTGGAATCTGCATTGGTGGAGGGAACTCCAGTAGAGATGTTTTAGAAATATTGAAGTAAGGAGTGAATTAAGAGGTTTTACTTGGATAAATGACCTCTAGTGGATCTTCAGCAAGGGTGAGAAGAAAGTTAAGGAGATATCTTTTAGTTGGCCAGAAACTAGAAGGCAAGAAAACTTCGTGCAGTGTGATCAAGATCATGAACATCTTCAGATGTATTAGTGCCACTGGAATAATAAATTTGATATGGTGATGAATACCCAAAACAAAAACAAAACAGCTAGTCACTGACTGAGACCAGATTTGAACTCAGGTCTTACTAACTCCAGACCTCTTGCTCTATATACTGCACAATATAGCTGCCCTATGTAAACAAAAAGAGTAAATAGAAATTCTGTCAAAAAGGAAAATATGTAGTAAAGGAGGGGAGCAAAGGATTGAGGAATCAATAAAGGCCTCGTGTAAGAGGTAGCTTCTTTAGCTGAGAAAGGAACTAGTAAAGTCCTAGAGATGAAAAGGAGGGGCAGGGGAGGCATTTAAGGGAGGTAGAAATGGGGAGAGAACAGCTTGTCCAGAGGCGTGGAGATAAGGCACAGAATGTCATGTATGGGGAACAGAAAGCAGGCCAATTTGGCTGGAATACAGAATGCGTGAGAGGGAGTACTGGGAAAGTTTCAAAAGACAGGTTGGATCAGGATTGTGAGGGGTTTCCAATGCTAAAATGGGGGGTGGGAGATCTGTCTTTTATTTCAGAGTCAATAGGGAGCCACTGAACATTTTGAGTCCTAATTATACCAAAGATGCAAACAGATCATCACAACAGGCAGAAGACCATTTATTTAAAAAATCAGCTTCCTCATTTCAGATAGTATTTTAATTAGCCACGAAGTGGACACTCATAGAAGAGAAGCAATAAAAAAAATACTGCTCTATTAAAAGAAGACCAGGCAGGATCAGAGACGGTATATAGTGTCATTGGATGCTTAGGTCATTAGATTATCTTGGCAAGCTTTTTACTCCGATGAACCATTTTGCTTGCTCTGGGGCCTCTGTGTAAACCTCATGTGGCAAGGGTTGACGTATGAATACATTTTCAGTACAATCATTCATGTTATTTTACAGAGCTCCAGCATTTGGCCACCCCCCAACAAAATCTGCAGGACGGTTTCACAAAAGTCTTCATTTTTTTGCTTTTGTAATACTCGGCTCTTTTGGTTCTCTCTCTCTATCTCTCTGCCTGTCTTTGTCTCTGTTTCTATCTCTGTCTCTTTGTGTGTGTCAGTCTCTTTCTCTCTGTCTATCTCTCCTGTCTCTATCTCTTTCTGTCTTTCTCTCCATAGTCTCCCCTCCTTTACCCAGTAGCACAGAGGTTAGTTAGGAAGCTTGAATAAAGCAAGAGTAACTCTTCTTAAGATGAAAATAATGAATCTTTGTGAAGCAAGAAATTGTTCAAAGGGAAGAGTGCACATAATCTAAGCCTTTTCTGAGCTTACACTTTTACCTTTCCCTTCCCTCCTCTCTTGTACATAAAGTGAGAGGTAGAATAACTCATTTGGAAAAAGAATTGAATTGGGAATCTTACTCAACACCCTATACCTCCTGTTTTTCTTTCTCTACCGGTTAGAAACTAGTTTGTTTCTATGCCCATGCAAAATCCAGTTTTCAACTGAAGCAGGTGGGAGGAATGGTCCCCACTTGGATGACTTCTCATGGGATTTAATAAGTGTTATTTCTACCCTACCCTAAAAGGGAACCATTTTCCTCACTGGTCCCAGAAATGACTCAACTTTGCTGTTTTCTAACTGTGACTTTGGGTAAAGTCTCAGGACTCAGGTTTTTTATGATAAAATAATGATAGCTACCATTTGTACTCTATTAAGTGCTGTCACTTTTAAGATTGAAAAAGCACTCTACAAATATTATCTTATTTGGTCCCAACAACTTCTCTGGGAGCTAGATGTCAATTGTTTTCCCTATTTTACAGATGAAGAAAACTCTCCCCGATTACTGACTCCTTTGCTGACTAGAAATATTCTCATAATTCCCCCCTTCTTAAAAATCCTTAACCTTTGATCATACCATCCCTGTTAGCTCTTATTGTATTATTAATTCTTCCTCTTCTCAGTTCAACTTCTTGAGAATATCATTTATATGTTTTCACTTCCGTTCCTCTTGTGCTCTTCTAAACTCTGAAATCTGACTTCCAACCTCACCACTCAAAAGAAACTCCCCTTTCCAGAATTGCCAGTGATCTCTCAATAGCCAAATCTAATGACATTTTCACAATCTCATCCTTCTTGACCACTCTCATTTAGCTTTTCAGTTCCCTGAGTGCCAGGACTGTTTCTGTCTTTCTTTATATCCCCAACTATTAGTACAATGCCTGACACAGAACAGGTGCTTAACAAATGTTTATTGACTTGATGACTCTATAACTTTTGCCACTAGGGATTGACTTTTCCTCCTGTATATTCACTTCTCTCTGGGTCTTCATGACTCTTCTTTCTCTTAGTTCTCTTATATGTCTATCCTTTTGAGTCTCCTTTGCTCACTCTTTCTCTGTGTCATTTCCTTTAACTATGGATACCCCACAAGGCTCTCTCCTGGGCTTTCTTCTTTTTACCCTCAATACTTTATCAGTTGGTGATCTCATCAGTTCCCATGGGCTCAATGATCATCTCTATTAAGATGATACTCAGATCAATATAACTACCTCCAGTTTTGATCCTGAGCTTTAATTCTATATCACAAACTGCTCTTTGAACATCTTGAACTGCATGTTCTGTTTGGACTCATCTTTTCCCCAAACCCTCCCTTGTCCTAAACTTCTCTGTTATGGTTGAGGGCTCCACCATGTCTCTGAAAATTCACAACTTAATGTGATCTTCAATTTTTCTCTGTCCAGTTAGATGCCAAATCTTGTCATTTCTAACTATACAGCATCTCTAGTATGGATTCCCTCCTCTTCACTCACATAGTGACACCCCAGTTCAAGCCCTCTTGAATTATGTAATAGCTTTCTAATTCCTTCTTCAGATCATGTGTCTCCCCACTCTAATCCATTCTTCACTGAGTGCTATGGTGATTTTTCTAAAGTTTAGTTCCAATCATGTCACCATCCCTCTACTCAATAATCTTGAGTACCACCTATTTGTTCCAGGAACAAATAGAAAGTTATTTTGTCTGTCATTTAAAATTTTCTTCATAACCTGGTCCCTTGCTTCCTTTATAATCTTTTCCTACTTTACTTCCATCTATGAACTCTGTGATCCAACTATCCTGGTCCACATGTAGTTACTTGAATATAATGCTCCATCTCCCATATCCATGCCTTTGCATTGACTATCTTTCATGCCTAGCATTCTCTACTGACCTCTTCCCCCCCCCCCCCTTGATTCTTGTTTTTCTGACTTTCTTCAAAACTCAGAAAAAATCCTACCTTCAGTAGGAGGCTGTTCTCAGGTCCCAAGCTGGTAGTGCCTTCCCCTCTGAGATTACCTTCCATCTACTCTATATATTTGGCAAGTTCCTGATTATCCACATGTCTCCTCCAGTAGAATGTGAGCTCCTTAATTTTTTCCTTTGTATCCTTAGCACAGGTCCTGACACATAGCAAATATTTTATAAATACTTGGTAACTGAGTCAAAAGAGTAAATGATTTTCTCATAATTACACAAAAAATATCTGGATTCAAACTTAGGTCTTTCTAAGTCAAGCATGTTATTTACTATGCTGCCTATCTGTCTTTTTGAGAGGGAGAGGAACCAGAAGCAAGAGAGAAAAATACAAGGACACACACATACACACACACACACACACACACACACAGAGAGACAGACAGACAGACAGACAGGGACAGAGACAGACAGACAGAAGGACAGACAGAGAGAGAGGGAGAAGAAAGACAGGGATAGAGAAACACAGTGATGGAGAGACACACAGAAGAAAGAATAAGATAACCAGACAGAGGGGAGAGAGAGACAAAAAGACAGAGAGACAGAGGGGAAGACAGAGAGACATAGGGGAAGACAGAGAGACAGAGACAGACAGAGGGAGAGAGACGGGAAGAGAGACAGAGGAGAGAGATAGAGAAAGAGACACAAAGGAAGACAGACAGACATACAGAGAGACAAAGACAGATGGAGAGAGAGAGACAGACAGAACAGAGAAAGAATGTAGAGAGATACACAGACCCAGAGAGACACAGGGAGATAGAGAAAAGAGACACATACAGAGAGACAGAGACAGATCAAGGGAGAGAGACAGAGACAGAGAGGAACAAAAGACAGAAACAAATGGGAAGAAGGAGAGAGAGAAAGAGAGAGAGAGAGAGAGAGAGAGAGATGGGAGAGAGAGGGAGGGAGAGAGAAGGAGGGAAGGAGAGAATGAAAATTGGCTTAGACTCATGTCATAATCCTGTGTGACCTTCAATATTATGAGAGTTCTTTTGGTCATAGTTTCCACAACTATAAAATGGGGAGCTTGAACAATTCTGAGGACTTTTATAAACTTATGAAAAATGAATGAACAGAGAACACAACCAGAACAATTTATGCAATAATAACATTTTAAAAACAAATAACTGTGAAGGCTGTAAAAAACAGTTATTGCTGCAATGACCATTCCTGATGGATTTATGAGACATATATTTTTGTATACAGCTATTGAGGGAAGTTGTTTTGCCTGACTATGCATATTTTTTCTTCTTTTTTCATTTTGTTGGTCCTTTGAGGGGGATAAAATAGATTTCTTTTAATGAAAAAATAAAGAATTAGTAAATGGTATGGATAAGGAATGTTGCATACAGTTTCAGATGAGATCACTGCATTATTAGTTTTATATGAGCTCTCTTATGGAGTAAGAATAATCTGAAAGTATTTGTAAGATTAAAAAATATCTGTGAATCATAGAAAAACAATAAAACAAAGGAGGTGGCCTAGATCAGTGGTGTCAAACTCAAATAGAAACAGATTCCTGTGGGCTGCAGATTTACTTAGAAAAGCACAAATTAACATTATCTATGTTGTATTGTATTTTTTATTTATTTTGTTAAACATTTCCAAATCACATTTTAATTGGGTTGGTCAGCACTCGGAAATTTTTAAAACCAAGAAAATAAGAAAGAAGCATTAAACTTATTCTACTTGACCTCAGAATGTGGAAATGGAACTTGGGAGGGTAGTGGTGGTGGAACTTATTGGTAGTCAGATTTCACTTCATTATAAGAAATAACTGCTTGAAGTTTGGAGCTGTCCAACATTGAAATGATCTACCTTCAGAAGAAGGGCCTCTTTCTATATGATCCCTTTTCAGGAATGTTGTAGAGGAGGTGCATGCTTCAGGGAAAAGGTAGGCTAGATCATCTTTCAGGTGCCTCCCAATGCTAAGATTCCATGGTTCCATAAGACATAGATAGTTAATACATTCAGAATTCAGAGAAAAGATATTTCTTTTAACTGATCAAAGAGAAATTATAGTTGCTGTTACCAATACTATAACATGCAAACATGGGGTTTTCTTGGCAAAGATATTGGAGTGGTTTGCCATTTCCTTCTCAAGATGTTTAATATAAATAGAGGTTAAGCAACTTTTCCAGGATCACACAGCTAGAAAGAGTCTGAGGCCACATTTGAATTCCAGGTCTTTTCTAACTCCAATCCCAGTGCTCTACCCACTGTGCCACCTAGCTGCCTCAAATAGAGAGAGGTAGCCTGATATAGTAGAAATAGCAGTGAACTTAGAGTCAAAAGTCCTGCATTCAAATCCAGTTTTGCCTCTTAATATCTCTGTGACCTTGGGTAAGTCACCAAATCTCTAAGTCTCAGTTTCCTCATCTTTAAAATGACTTTTAAGGTCTTTTTTAGCTTCAGTTTCTATAATATGTAGAATTTGTTCTTAAGCTTGGTGGATGGATAAGATTTTCATGAGAGAAGGGATATATATACAGGGTATTTTGGGTTGAGAAAATAGAATAGGAAAAGGTTCTGAGGTGAGTTTCTACAGAAGAGTAAGGTATGTCCAGCAGATAGTGGCCTGACTAGTTTGGCAGAGTGGAAGGGTTTGTATGGAACTGTATTTCTAATGAGGAAAGAAACTGTGCTTTAAATTTTTATCTATTAACATGTGATCTTGAGCATCCTAATGGTCAAGCACTGGAAGATTTCATTGGAAAATTAGTTTAGGATGAGACTATGAATGATCTTGAACTCTACTATAAAAAGTTTGGATATTTTCCTATAGATGAGAAGTGTCAGACATGCAGCCCATGGGCCATAAGTGCCCTACAAAAGTATAGCCTAAAACAGATTAAAATGTATTTAGGAAATATTAAAAAAATACAGTAAAATAGAGATTAAAATAAATATGTGGTTAAGTCAATATGTGGGCTACAGGGATATTTATGTTCAGTTTAGTGTCCCCTATTTCTATGTGAATTTTAAATCACTGCTGTAAACTACAGGGAACCATTAAAGTAGACTGCATGTTTGAATTTTTTTTTAAATTTAAGTGATACATTGATGGAAGTCGATGCCTGACAAACCCCTTAAAATCTATATAATGGATTTCATTCTATTCCTTTGGCACAATCTCCCTCTACTTTCAGGTCACTGAGGAATGTTGTTACTGAGTTACATTCCCTAATCTATGGCCAAGGACTGCTTTGAGTAAAGGAGTAAAACCAATTCCTTGGGTCTCATCTTTCTGGATTTAATGGTTTCTAACATCTCTTCCAGCTCTAAAATATTATGACTCAATTGGTCTTTGGAGAGTGTTAATTAGGCAGTGATGTGGACGATGGATTGGAATGGGGAGAATTGGGAAGTTATTTGGATGGTCCATAAGTCAATATATTTCAAAATTATGTTAGTGTATGCACTATTCAAGACTATAGGAGAAGGTAGTATAGGAAAATTATGTGGGAATGGAATAAAGTATTTAATAGAGATACATGGTAAAATCCAATTTGTAAATTTCAGGAAAACTCAATAAACCAAGTGATTCTGTCTATATTTGTATCCATTACACTCCTAAGATAAAAATGTGTAGCCAGTTCTATTCCAGTTCATTTTCTTGAATATTTTAAAGTCCTGGCTTTTTTTTTTAATACTAGAACTACATATGAATTGGATGTTGTATATATTTCCAGTTGGGAATAAATCCTGGAGTTTTATTTTCAACTTCCTATTTGTTCTGCCATCCTCACTAATCAGGGAATCTGGTGAGTCGTTTCAAGAGTCCATTCTACCTTTAGTGCTATAGATTGGAGAAAGATTGGGTCTAGGCCACATACCCTCTAGATCACATCCTTTGAGTCGTGATGAAGTTGCATGGCCTTCCCTCCAAGGGCCATTTGAATTTAGGGTCTCTTCTGCTCCTGGAATCTAGGATAGAAAGTATTTCCCATTGCCTCCTCAGATGAATAAGTAGCTGTGTATGCTGACTAAATAAGCCATCTGTAATATGAATTTGGTATTGTTCCGTCTATAATCTCTTGAAAGTTAGATGACAGGATTCTTCCTTTGTCGATGTTATTCTTTCCTCTCCAAAAGTGTCCAGACAGCTATACTGAATGCCCCTTCTTTCTCTCCTACCTCCCAGGTGCTTTCACACTATTTGCTTCAAGACCTGATCTTGTCATGTGGAAAAGTTGCATAATGTTCAGGGTGTTGTGAGGTGATGAACAGCTAGGCTTTCTCCCCCCAAAACAAACATCTCTTTTTCCTTGATTTTCTTAAAGCTTGACTGAGGTTGGGACAAGGATGAGAATAAATTAGCTGGAATTGAACCCACAGAAATTAAACTGGGTGGATTTGGAGAAACTCAACTCTGCATAAAAATATTTTCCATCAACTTTAAACAACAACAACCAAGAAATCATAAATATGCTCTGGAGACGATCTCAGGGTATTGCTTTCTGGGGTCAAAGGCCTTTCTAGGGTAAAAAATAATATGGATACATGGATGGAAGTTTTGTAAGTATATTATTTTTGTTGATGTGTGTATA
>CM053770.1:355663920-355754458 GCA_028658325.1 Potorous gilbertii | reverse complement strand
CCTCAAATTGTACTATAAAGCAGCAATTATCAAAACCACTTGGTATTGGCTGAGAAACAGAGAGGTAGACAAATGGAATAGACTTGGCACCCAAGACACTGTAGGCAAGGAATATAGCAACCTCCTGTTTGATAAACCCAAAGACCCCAGCTTCTGGGATAAGAACTCACTGTTCGACTAAAGTTGCAGGAATTCTAATGGATCTTAGGTGAACGTAGGTCCCTTTGATGAACTCTATTATCTCTGCCTGCCAAAGGCCAAAAAGAATTTGAATAAGTTGCTTACGCTTTCATAAAATGGGGAGAGGGTTGGGATTAAATGACCTATGAGGTTCCTTCTCTTTTCTAGAAGCTATCATCCTATGATATTTATAGTTGTGTGATGTTAATGGTTAGCAGATGGTAACTATGCTATTAGGTCTCTGGGGACTAGACTCACACTAGTTGCTAGATTTGAACCTCATTCCAAGATGTCAGGGGAAGAGTCACACTCAAAAGATACCCCACTTGTAGAGAAAAAGATATCCCACTTGTAGAGAACTCATCTCCCAATCCCTGAATCCCTGGGAACATAGGCCTTCTAATACCTTTGGTCCTTTTAGACCTCAGTGCTCTGGAGAGCAGGATGTCAATCTCCTTTGCTACAAACTACAAACTACTTCATGTCCCAGAGGCATCATCATGTACTATTTTCTAACATCCTCTGACAATTTCTCCCTATCATTTCCTGAAAGTCTCATGCCTCAGCTCATTTAGTGGGGTTTTCTCCAAAACATATTTATGCTCCATAGCCCTCATTGGGATCAACTAATAGTGAGACTTTGCCATGTCTACAGACTCAGCTTGGAAAGGCAAAGTGGATGGTGATCAAGCATATTAGATACTAAATCAGAAAGGTGTGAACCTGAAGAGGCCAAGGAAATGAGCATAGTGCTATCCTTTTGGCTTTTCAATGGCTGAATACAGATTTTTTTATAATGGTGTTAAGCATGACTTATGCTTATGATCTTACACAGAAAAATTATGAGCATTTAAGTTAGTAGAAAATACTGTGAAGAAAAGTTGGTCAGGCTGATAATATGCTCTTCAGATACTGTGGTGTCATGAAGGCAGTGTAGTGAAGTAGAAAGGACAGTGGAGTTATAAGACCAAGGAATGTGTATGACAATCCTATTAAAGACAGACTAAGAGATAAGAAGCATGATGGTGTGACTTCCTTGGGGAAAAGGAGAGAATGATACTATAAAGAAAGGGTACTAAGTTTGTTGATTTCCATTTCCCTCTATATATGGATTATGGAGCTAGAGCAGGTATAGCCTGTTGAACTTATTCAAAAGGTAAAGATAGGAAACTAAGATTGATTTCCAAAGAAATAGGTAGCTATAATCCATGATCTTGTGGTAAAGAAAAAGAAATTTATTTGAAATAGTTATGGGACATTCAGAAAATGTTTGTTAAGACCAAAATACTTCATCTGTTCACTGATTTTAGAGGATGGGGGAATAGGGCCTGGGACCTGTGATTTCATCGGTATAATTGGATGAGAGAACTTTTTCTTTCATTGAAGTTTGGTCCTTTCTCTACAATACATAGTCTTAGAGAATTGCCAAAAGCACTGAAAGTTTTAGTGATTTGCCCAGGGTTATACAGCCAGCATGTAGCAGATCTTCTTGCCTACAAGCCTAGTTCTTTAGCCACTATGACACACTACCTCTCTGATTTTAGATGTAGGAAAATTGTTTTCTTGAATTGTTCACCAGATGTATACTAAACTCAGATAATTCTGAAATGTAGAGCATTTTTCTTTCTTTTAATGCTACCTATAATATAACTGAAAATAGGCAGCACTAGTAGATAGAATGCTGTTCTTGGAATCAGGAAGATTTGTGTTTGAATTCTGCCTGTGATATTAGCTGTGAGACCCTGAGTAAGTCATTTAGCCTCTCTGAGCCTCAAACAACACTTTCTAAGGTTTTTCTGGTAAGTTCTAGGCTAATTTCAGTCTGTCAGTGGATTGAAGCCACTCTAACAGAATTACAAATCCTTAAGTATTGACTCTTCATAAAGAGTAAGATTCTTAGAATAACTTTGAAAGAGAACTAATATTTAAGCAGATACTTGTAGTTTTCTCCACAAATATGTGAGTATGTGCATGGATAATGTGCTCAGGGTGGTGCTGCAGGGCCCCAAAAGAAATAGCAGATGATACAAGAAGATATGCCAAAGTATGAAACAGATGATTACATAAGGCTATATGATGGAGTGCAGAAATGACCATATTTCTTATGCTTTGCAAATCATTGCCTAAATTTTCATCAATGTATGATATAAAGAGAGGCCTTCAAGTCAAAATCTGACCTATCATCACAAAGCAACTCCAGATCTTCCAGAGAAAATTCTTTCAGATCAAAGGAATTCCAGTGTAGGAGAGATGGAGTCCTAGGGAGTGACTTATACCGCAGTTTGGGAAGCCCATGTGTCTTCCTTTTGCTATGTAACAGATTATGAATTAAATTTGAATCTTCCTATCTATCACTTTTTTTTCTTTTTGAGGCTTGAGTCAGCCCTCTTTCTTTGCCCACAAACATGCTGTGATGAAACACAGTAGATCTGCTATGAAATGCTCTGGCTTCCATTACAAGGAACACCTAAGAGAACAATGCTTTGTTCACCAGGGAAGGCATACGGGATGATCGAGGACTGTGAAAGTTATTTCCTGAAAGTACCATAAAGGATGGAAGTGGGGGAGGGAGGGTCAACCTTAGGAGCCAGCTTTTCTATGATGTTTTGTGAACCACGGTTGGGGTCCTAGGGGTGTCACAGAAACAGAGCTATTCAATTCTAAGGACTCATTTCAGAAAGGGAACAAGGATGTAGATTTCAATACTTGTTACCAGAATTGAATGGCCCCTATCTGAGAGGAAACTTCATATAATATTTATTTTTTTCTATTATAAACCTGGTACTATGAAAAGCTTTCCCCTAGGCATTGCATTCAGAATGGAGATCTGCTTTCAGATAACATGGCTCTGGTACTTAATCTGGAATGGGTGTTGAGGAATATATTTCATTGTGTTAAAAAAGAAAAGCTGGGAATTTATGACATATTGTTCTACTTGAAAGCTATTCAATAGTATAACTGTATTTTTAACATTATGGGTTCAGGGACCCCAATATTTCAACAATCCAATGGATCTGTGATTTCACCAAGGCAGACGTTCTCTTCAAGTGACGACAACCTGCATTTATTAAGTGCTTACCATGTGCTACACTGTTTTAAGTCCTGGGAACACACCAAGAGAAAGGCAATATCAGCTCTCAGGAATTTGTATTCTAACGGAGCAGGGGAGGAGGGTGGGGGTGGGGTAGGGGAGACAAAGAAGAGACAAGACATCAAAGTAAGTTGGATAAGCAGGAAGTGGTCTAGGGGTAGAGTTAGTCATTTATTTAGTGCCTACTATGAGCCAGGCACTATGCCAAAGTCTGGGGATATAAAGAATGGTAAAAGATGGTTCCTGTTCTCAAGGAACTCATGTTCTAATAGAAGAGACAACATGCAATCAAATATGTCCCCTCTGTCTGTCTCTTTGTCTATCTTTGCCTCTCTCTCCCCACCTTCCCCCCAACACATACACACACACACACAGAGGGAGAGAGAGAGAGAGAGAGAGAGGGAGGGAGGGAGGGAGGGAGGGAGAGAGATTGTAATCCATCCATCTCTGCCCATCTTGTTCAGTTTTTGTCCATGTCTTTCTGCATATGCTAAGGACTTTCTTCAGTTGAAAGAAGTGGGCATGGTTAGTCTTGAATTTGGGGGGAACATCATAACTATTTTTAAATACTTGTTATGTGATGAAGGGTTCCATATGGAGGAACAAAGTGAGGAAGCTGCAATGGAGCTAAATTTAGGTTTGCTTTTAGGACAAACATCCTGACAATTAGAATTGTTCCAAAGAGGAATGGGTTACCTAAAGAGGTGATGGTTTTCTCTCCTGGGAGGTCTTCAAGCCTAGCCTCGATGACTATTTATTGGATGTTATATAATGGAGGTTCCTTTTATGTATAGATTGGACTAGATGATCACTGTGATCCCTTCCAATTCTCAGATTCTGAGAACTTTGTGATACTGAGTCTTTTGACATAGTAAAATATTGATAGAACATGTAGGCAGTCCATGACTTATCCCTTCCTCTTGTCACATTAGCAGTCCACATCATCATACATTGTTCTGATGACAACCTTTATCGTGTTGCCTGTGGGTAAATTCTCTTTTTGTAATGTGTTGGAATATGTTCCTATTCAAATGAAACTCTTGATAAATCTTTGGATTCTATATTATCTCTATGCTAATGATTCTCAAGTCTCCTTATCCAACTCTAAGTTCTCTGCTGACCTCCAGTCTTTTATCTCCAGCTGCCTTTTGGACCTTTCAAAGCAGTTGTTCCACATAGTAAATGCGAATTTAATTGATTATTTTTCCCTCAACCTTTTCATCTTAAGGTACCATCATTCTCCCAGTTCCTTAGGCTTGGCTCCTCACTCTCTCTCACCTCCATAACCAATCTATTGCCAAGGCTTTGATTTTACCTTCAAAATATCTCCCTCACATGCCACTTTATCTCTTCTGACACTGCCACCTTCTCAGTGCAGGTCCTCCCGTCTCATCTACTGCAATAGCTTAGTGTTTAGTCTCTCTGCATTGTATCTCCCCACTCCAATTCATTCTCCACATAGGTGATCTTCCTAAATAGAAGGTCTGAATATGTCACCACCCACCTATACAGTAAAGTTTAGTAGTTCCCTATCATTTCCAGTGATAGAGGTCCTGAACGAACCCCTTCATAACCTGCCCCTTCTTCCTTTCTAGTCTGAAAAGGCCTTAGCCTAAAGGGAGAGGAGTCTCTCATTGCATCCTGGGCCATCTCCAGTCATCCTAATGAATATCTGGTTACTGGATCCAGATGTCTCTAGAGGAGAAAGTGAGGCTGGTGACCTTGCTCAGTTCCCTCTCATTCAAATAACAGTCAGCTTCAAGTCATGACATCATTTCCCTAATGTCATGGTTCTCTGAAAATAAAGCTGAACACAACAGTCTTCTTACACAGCATACCTGCCTTCCCCACCACACCCAATACACCCTGTGATCTAGTGACACTGACTTCTTCTGATTCCTCAAACAAGATATCCCATCTCCCTACTCTGGCCGTTTTCACTGGCTATCCCTCATGCCTTGAATGAATGCTTTCCTTCCTCAGTTCTGCCTCATGCTTTCCTTAAAGTTTCAGCTGAAATTTCCCCTTCTATAGAAAGTGCTTCCCAACCCCTCTTCATCCTAGTGCTTTCTCCCTCTTAGTCATCTTCAGTTTATCCTGTTTATCTCTTGTTTGCACATAGTAGATTACACATTTTTCACTATTAGACTGTGAACTGCTTGAAAAAATGGACTGTCTTTTGTCTTGCTTTGTACCTCTAGCACTTCACAAAGTACCCAATGTGTAGAAGATATTTAATAAATGTTTGTTGACTGTATGTGGACCTCATCTTCAACTTTCTGTATACCATGAATACAGCTAATAGATGTAAAATGGGATTGCACATAAATGGCATAGTACAAAACCCAGGAGAGTGGAACTAGAATGCAAAATTTCCCAGAAATTCATGAAAAACACTTTTAGACCCAGTGTCCACCTGCAAGACGCTGTCTAGTAATGTGCTTTTAAACAAAGACTGATTGTGACCTTAAAAAGTGATCCACCATAAAAGGGTTGGAGGGTGCTTCTTCTGAAAGGATCAGGATCAAAGACCCAATCAAACGACAATAATTTATTAAGTACCTATCAATCAATAAGCATTTATGAAGTTTCTATTATGTGCCACATGCTATGCTCGGTACTGGGAGTATGGTAAGAAGAAAAATAGTTCCTGTACTCAAGTAGCCAACAATCTCTCCGGAAAGACAGCACATACAAATGTTGCTATTATTGTGGTTCAGTCATTTCAGTTGTGTCCAACTCTTCATGACTCCATTTGGGAATTTTGGGGCAAAAATAATGAACGGTTTGCCATTTCTTTATCCAGCTTGTTTTTCAGATGAGGAAACTGAGGCAAACTGGATTAAGTTACTTGCCCAGGGTCACACAGCAAGTAAGAGGCTGAGGTCAGATTTGAACTCAGGAAGATGAGTCTTCCTGCCTCCAGGCCTGGCCCTCTATCCACTACTCCCAGCTACTCCGTATAGGTGTGTACAAAACAATGCAAAGGCCTCAGTGTTTTATTGTTGAGGCTTCTCTGATTATGTTTGTTACTTTGAAATTGCTTATTTTCAGTTTTCATTTGACCTCTACTCATTTCAATCCTAGTCCTCTCTTGTTTTAATTCCAAAAATGATTAACTGGAAAATAACAGGTGATAAAATAGAACTGTGGAAAAAGATAGTTCCACATCACCATAACTTCCCATCTGTTTGCTCCCATATACACAGGCTCCCATATAAATCATGATACATATCTCTATATGAACAGGAAGATCTTTCCTGTTCATTCTATCTACTATTTTTTTAAATCAGGTTTCAAAATTGAAATACTGAATATTGGTTTAGCTTAGTTCAGAATCAACTTTTCTTTGTTGAGAGCAAAAACATTTTCCTAATGATGGATGATTCTTTCACTTAAAGCCATAGTTAGAGCAAATGGGGAAAAGTATTTGATGTACCCTCTCTGGTAAAGCAGTAAATATGTTCCAGGATATTATGTATTTGGAGTTAAATAATTTTACTCAGTAGTCAAATACATGTTTCTTTGTGTTTTTCTTTTTTTATTGTAGGTGGGAATGAGATCCCGAAATCAAGGTGTTGAAAACTCATCAAATGGGCATTTCTCCTGCCCTCAACCTTCTACCATCACCATTGCTGAAGATAAAAACCTTCCAGAAGATGCAAAGAAAAAGAAAAAAACAAATAAAAAGGAGAGTGATGTCATGGTCTCAGCAACTGTCAAAAGACACTTGAAAACATCTGGAGAAAAAGAACAAGGGAACAAGAAATCTCTAGAGTTATCCAAAGAAGATCTCATTCGACTTCTCAGTATAATGGAGGGAGAATTGCAGGTAAGATCCACTTTTTCTTAGCTATTACTCCCATATAATAATATTGATAGTATAAAATGCATAAAATTATATAAAATAAATAAAATGTATATATTCTTTATGTACGTATGTACACATCTGCGTAAATACAACATGTATAATCTTGACCTATAATTTCATCAGTATGGATGGCTCTTTTTAAAGAAAATCTTTCTACTAGCAAAGACTGACTTTTCTTTAGCAATATAGTCTTAGTTATCTGAAGACAATGAGAGATAATTAGTCAACCAGTCATTTAATCAACAAGTACTTATTAAGGCCCACTATGAGGACTTGGCTGAACACTAGGGATACAAAGAAAAAGCTGTGTCAGTCTATGTCTTTAAGGGCTAACATTCCTAAGAACTAAAAAATAGAAGTATGGATACACATACATATTTATGCCTATCTACACATACATACGTGTGTTGTGTTTGTGTGTATGTGGGTGTGTGTGAGTGTGCATGTGCACGCACGCGCGTGTGTGTGTTTGTGGGTGTGTGTTTGTGTAACAATAGCCTTCTCTAGGGTAGGGATAGTGTAGGGAAGAAAAAGAAAAAAGAAAGTTACATAATAACTTTATTATGTATTTAAAAGGAATAACAAGTTGTACATAATAGACTTGCAGTTTCATGTACAATCATGTTTTTTTCCTCTTCTACTATGCTATGGAAGTACTTGTTTTATTTCTTAAATTCAGAATAAAATAATTTTTTAAAAAAAGAGTTAACATCCCAGAGGGAGAGACTGTATATAGCCAATTCTTCACATAAGATACATACAGAGTAGGTGAGAAGTCACTTTAGGGATGAATAAATAATAGAGGTATTAATAATAGCTAGGGGAATCTTAAAAGGCCTCCTCCAGAAAGTGACCCTGGAACTCATTTTTCAGTGAAACCAGAAAATCTAAGTAGTAGTGATGAAGGGGAAGAGCATTCCAAATACAGGAAATGCAAAAACACAGAAATAGGAGTTGGGGAATCGTGTGTGATAAACATTAAGTAGTCCAATATTGTTGGATTTTAGAGTAAGTGGAAGGGAGAAAAATGTAAGAAGACTGGAAAGATAAAAAAGGATCATATTGCTTATATGACCCTAGAGTTCATGGAGTGGGTGTGGGGGTTGAGGTGGTGACTGATCATATCTACAATTTAGGAAAATCCATTTGGTAACTTAGTGCAGGATAGATTCGTGGGAGAAGGGAATCAAGACTGAGAAACCAATCAGGAGGCTACTGCAATTTTACAAGGGGGAGGTAATGAGGTCTTAAACTTGGATGTTGGTTTTGTGAGTAAAGGGAAGATAATATTTGAGAAATATTATGGAGAAACCAATGAGAAGATTGTGCAACTGATGGGTTGTATAGGGTGAGGCTGCTAATCTGGATGACTGGAGGGATGTTGGTATCCTCAACAGTTCAGAAGAAGGGTAGTTTTGAGGGGGAACATATAGATGCAAAGTTCTCTTGTGGACATGATGAATTTGAGATACTCAAGGACACCTGGTTTTAAATGGTAGTTGTTAATACAGGAGTAGCATTCAGGAAAGGTGCTAAGGCTGGATATGTAGACCTGAGAGTCATCTGTATGAAGATGATAATTGAATTCATGGGAGCAGATGAAATGTCCAGGTGAGAGAGCATATATAGGAAATGATATATATATATGGAGAGAGAGAGAGAGCATATAAAAAGAAAGACCAGGGAAGAGCTTTAGAGTTACTCAGAGTGAGTAGGCATGGCATAGATGAAGCACCTGCAAAGGAAACTGAGTGGGAGGGGTCAGACAGGTAGAAAGACAACTAATAGTAAGTATTTTTTATAGCACTTTAAGGTTTGGAAAGCAAAATATTATGTTATCTCCTTTGATCCTTACAACAGCCCTGCTATTTTAATCTGTATTTTATAGATGAGGAAACTGAGGCTGATATAGGTTAGGTGATTTTCAAGGGTCACACAACTAGTAAGTGTCTGAGGTAGGACTTGAACTTAAGTCTTCCTGGATTCAATGCAACACTTTATCCACTGAACTACAAAACTACTAGAGAGAACTCAGAGACAAAAACCCATAGAGAAGAGCACCCAGGAGAAAAAGGTAGGCAAGGGTGTCAAATGCTACAGAGACCTCAAGAAGGATGAGGGCTGAGACAGGCCATTAGATTTGGCAATAAAGAGATTCTTGCTAACTTTGGGGAGAGTAGTTCAAGTTGAATCAATATATCAAAAGCCAGATTGCAGAGGGTTTAAAAGACAGTGAGAAGAGAGGAAATGAAAGAATTAAGTGTAGATGGCTTTTTCAAGGAATTTAACTAAGAAGTGGAAGACATATAAAAGATACAAGTTTTCAGGCCTAATAGTTTTTGTGAAGGTTTTTTCTTCTGAAGGATGAGGGCACTTGAACCTATTTGTAGTCCTCAAAGAAATAGTAGATGAGGAAAGGCTGAACGTTACAGATAGGGTGGGGATGATAGTAAAAGAATTGTGGCCCTGAGATCAAGATTCTATGAGATGGGATCAAGGGTACACATATGGAAACGTTGGCTTTGCCAAGGAGAGGAGCCACCTTTTCTTCAGAAACCAGAAGGAAAGAGGAAATAATGGGAAATGATGCTAGGAAGATTTGAGATGAGGAGAGAAGAGATAACTCACCTCAATATTTTCTGTGAAACACAAAAGCAAGGTCCTCAGCTGAGAGCATGGAGGGAAGGGGAGTCATGGCATTGAAGGCATGAAGGAAAAAAAAGTTTCAACAGGTACTATGGCTCAGTGATATATGAGAAAGATTAGGGAAGAGTAAAAAGGTTGCCTTATTTTTGTGAGAGCTCAGTTGAGATTAGGTAGCACAAAGTTGCAGTGGAGCCAGTCAATATAGTTTTGTGATTCCCTCAAGGTCCATTCAGCAACATGTAGGGAGGTTGTTGTCCTTCGTTCTCAAAGAGGACCAAAATGACATCACCATGATAAAGTAAAGTTTCAGTGTGCCCAACTATGGCTGATCAGACCAATACGAGCTCGGAATGCTCTACCATAGGTTGGACACAGATAGTCTGTGTGAATATTTGGGGTGGATGCTCCAAATACGCACATGCTACATTTACTTTATGCTGTCTCAATTCTGCTTTGCCCTTTCTGATGTGGGCATGCCACGCTGAGCAGTCCTGTGCCAATGTCTCCCATGTTGCACAGTCAAATCCAAAGTTCTTGAGAGAGACCCTGAGAGTGTCCTTGAATCGTTTCTTCTGACCACCATGTGATCACCTGTCCCATGTGAGTTCTCCATAAAATAGTCATTTTGGCAAGTATACATTTTGCATTCAAACAACATGGCTATCCCATCGGAGCACTCTCTGAAGCATAGTTTAAATGCTTGGCAGTTCATTTCAAGCAAGGGCCTCAGTGTCTGGTACCTTATTCTGCCAGGTGATCCTCAGAATCTTCCTAAGACAGTTCAAATGGAAGTGATTCAGTTTCCTGACATGGCGCTGGTAGACTGTACATGTTTCACAGGCATACAATAAGGAGGTCAGCACAATGGTTCTGAAGACCTTCAGTTTGGTAGTCAGTCTAATACCTCTTCTCTCCCAAGTTTTTCTTTGGAGCCTCCCAAACACTGAGCTCGCTCTGGTAATATGTGCATCAACTTCATTGTCAATGTGTATATTCCTGAAAAGTACACTACCAAAGTAAGTGAACTTATCCACAGCATTCAAAACTTCTCCATTCTCCTGATGGTTCCTTGTATGGATGGTGTGGTGGTGACTGATGGAGCACCTGTGTTTTCTTAGTGTTAATTATTAGGCCAAAATTAACACAGGCAGCCGAGAATTGATCCATGCTTTGTTGTACCTCAACTTCAGAGGCTTCATTGAGTGCACAATCATCTGAAAACAGAAAATAATGCACCAACACACCCTCCGCTTTGGTCTTGGCTTGTAGCCTTTACAAATTGAAGAACTTACCATCTGTACGGTAGTTGACCTTGATGCCATGTTCATCCTCATTGAAGGCATTTGACAACATGGATGAAAACATCATGCTAAAAAGCATGGGAGCAAGCACACAGCCCTATTTCACTCCATTGGTGACTGGGAAGGCACGAGAGCATTGTCCACTATCCAGAACCTGGGCAAACATGTCATCATGAAATTGATGTACAATATTGATGAACTTCTCCAGGCAACCAAATTTTGACAAAATTTTTCATAAGCCCTCATGACTAACAATGTCAAAGGCCTTGGTCAAATCTACAAATGTTGTGTATAGACCTCTGTTCTGCTCCTGCCATTTCTCCTGGAGTTGTCAGGCAGCAAACACCATATTGACTGTTCCTCAGTCCTTTCTGAAGCCACACTGACTCTCAGGTACATGACCATCTTCCAGGTGAAGGATCAGCCTATTTAGGAGGACTCTAGCAAGAATTTTGCCAGCAATGAGCAAGAGAGAGGACCCCCACCCCCACCCTGTGATTGTTGCAGGACAATCTATTCACTTTACCTTTATAGAGATGGACAATAGAGGCATCCTTGAACTCCTGTGGGATAACCCCCTCTTGCCATACAACTTGGAAAATTTCGGTCAACTTTTGTATGAGCAATGGCTAAATCTCAGCTGGAATAGAATCAGCACCAAGTGCTTTGCCACATGAGAGGAGCCTAAAGGCCCTCAAAACCTCTTCTTCAGTTGGAAGTTCAGCTAAGGAGGGATTGACTTCAACCTGAGGTAAACAGTCAATGGCCTCAGCATTGATTGGTGAGGGTCTGTTGAGAACACTGTGGAAGTGTTCAGCCCATCTCTCTAGGATCATGTCCTTATCACTAATCAATGTGGCTCCCTCAGCACTGAGTTGTTGTGATGCACCATAGGTTTTTGGGATGCAAAGTGTAGATAGGAGTAAATGAGAGTAATACAGGATAAAGGTTTAGCAAGGCATGGTCAGCAATACGACAAAGAAACAAGGGATTTTGTATAAAGAGGATAGTGTAGAATTGAATGGGTTAAAAAAGAGGTAGAGATTGAGAAGAGAAGAGTATGTAGCTTGCATGGGGTACCAGCCTTGGAAAGTACTGAAAGGTAAAGGGACTGGAGGCTGTGATGATGACAAAGAAAAGATTAATTATAAGTAGGGCATAAGAAGAGAGGAAATAATAGTGGATTATGATCCAAAAGAGAAATTTTGGAATTCTTAAACATGAAGGTTCAACATTTGTGGATAGTGGCAAGATCAAGGGTGTGACCTTGTGTGTAGCTAAAGCGGAGTGGAGGAGGGCTGAGAAACTGGGAAGTTAAGAGTATTACAGGAAATAACATTCCTGTGGAAATCATCTCGTATAAGGGTGGGAGTTAGGAGAAAGACTAATTGTGACTTCCAGGCACTGTAATTACTAAAAAAGAGGGAGGGTGTCCTAGGGTCAGCAATAGATAATGACTGTCGGAATCTAGAATCAGCACTAAGTTCGGATTGTATGAAAATCAAAAGAGGTGAGGTTGCCGAATATTGGCAACAGTGGGAGAGTCTTGAAGTAACAATGGGGAACAATCAGTAAATCAACAAACATTTACTACGTGCCAGGTATTGTGCTAAACTTAGAGAGAAAAGAGAGGCAAAAAGTCACATCTCTTAAAGAATTTGCATTCTGAGAGAGATAATGTATAAATAAACATGTACATGATACACATGATATATGTATGTAATGTGACTTCAGGAAAGAAGGGGTATTCTAATTCCACCACCCCAAACAAAGAGTCAGAGATAGGAATAAAAATGCAACCAGTCCTGGAAAAGATGGCTAAGTATGCAATGTCATCTGGAAGAAGTCAAATCTCACTAAAAGGAAGAATATTGAAAGAATAAGAGAAAAAAATGGTAGAAAATGAAATGAAGTTTGTAAATTATGGAATAGGTATTCCAGAGGACAAAGTAGAAGAGGCAAGTGGACCTGAAGTGGGACACTGGTGGAATAGGATTAAGGTAGAGGGTGATAAGGAAAGAGAAAGATTGGGTTCAGGAGGGAGGTTTGCTCTTTAGCAGTCAAGGGTTCAACGTCAATGGCGCCAGAATAAGAATAAGACGAGGTGGGAATATGCTGAGTATCTTGTATTCTGTTGCTACAACAGAAGATTTCATGGAGTGAAGGTGTTAGGTCCACCTTTGAGCGTTTCTAAAAACTGCTGATTCCTTAGATTTCTTCATGAGGTGAATTTGTCCATTAAACTAGGATAAGATTCAGCACATAACTGGTATGAAGTGATTTATCCAATATCACAAAGCAAGTTGCAGGTTTATGATGAAAAGTAAGCCCTGATGATTCCTCGATCCTCATCCTTCCCTTTCTCTGTTTCTGCTTCTCTCTCTGTCTTTCTCCCTCTTTCTCAGCCTTGAACTTGTTCTCTCTCTCATTACCAGATGTTTGGGTCACCAGTAATGACCATGTGGCCACCAAAATTTCAAACTCTTGGCTAATAGTATTTCCAGAAGTGAAATAAGTGTATTCATGTGAAGAACCTGGTCTTCTTTTTGTTGTGAATACGTGAAGTCTGGATATGGGGTAAGCTGAGTCAAGCCCTTTGTCACTTTGTCAGCAATGATCTCATTAGAGATTGCTGTGATCTATGTTCTGTACCAGAATGGATAAGTCGCCTGCTTGATGCTATCATTTGTGCGTGTGTGTATACATGTGCACATGAGTACAAAGAGATAAGGAAATTCACAAAGAAGGCAGGAACATTATTAGTTGTATAAAATGACAAAACAACACTAAAAATAAGGAAGCTTGCCACCCACAGATCAGGAAAAATCACACTGCCATTCCACATGAGAAGATGAAAAATTTCCAGAGTTATATAGTTTCTGGAAGTACATAGTAACTATATAATTGGAAAATCAAGGATGTTTTGGAATTTGTTTTGGTAGTATGGTGATTTGTCATCTGTTAGTTAAAGGACAGCAATCTTCAGTTATAAAATTCTGAGAACTTTTAATTTTTTAAAGGTTTTTAATTCTTCTTGTTGCTGCTGTGATGAGATTTTCCCAGACTGTTTTGAGATGACAGTCTAACTTCCTAAGAGTAGTCCTCCAGTAAAATTGTGAAGTAGGTAGATACCAAAGTAGAAGGTCAGATTTAATTGATTGGGGGGAAGGGAAGCATTTCAGGGAATAGGAGATCAGCCAAGAGGCTTTCTCAGTAAACCGAAAAGAGTTGATGAGGATCTTCATATCCCCAGAGATGGAGTATTTGCTCCCCAAACCCTCAGTGCTCTCCTGATGTCCTGGCTGCTCATGCCTTGAAAGGAAAAAAATTCCTAAATGAATTGACATTAAGATATTAGTAATATAATTAATGTCTTTGAAGTATTTGTTCTTCCGAAACAGACCTTTAGGAGAGGTCATTACTGGGATACATATGAGAGAAGCTACTTGGAGGGATAGAGGCATTCTTGTAATCTCTCTAATTACAAAATATAGGTAGCTGCCTACCTATTTCACCTACTTGTACTCAATAGTGGTGTCTGTTGCCTATGGTGGCAACATTAGAAGAGAAGGGGAAGCCCACTTATCTATCTTTCCACTTTATTCACATGTAGTTTCTAATAATTTGGGACATTTAACTCTGTGTGAATAAAATGATTACACATTTCCCAGACTAAACTGAAAGTAATGCAATAGCATATCCAAACCATAATTTCAAGTTTGATGATTAACTCCTTGAATTGTCCAAAAATAGCCCAGAGAGACATTAAAGGAGCCAGGCACCTTGGCTGTACTAAAAACGACTGAGTTCAAAGGAAATGTAACTGACATCAGAAACTCATAAAACTGAATTTTGGCACATGACTGCACTTGTAAAAAAAATGATTCAGAAACTAGATATGAATATAATTCTTTTTGTGACATAAAAGTCCACCATTCTGTAGATGAAATTTTCTTCACTCTTCCATACAAGCTATTGTAGAAAATACCAACCAGGTTTTCATTCTCTCATCTTCCCTTTTGATTTGAAGTTGATGCTACAACATCCATTCTAAAAGAGGCTAGGAGAGAAGCAATTTTTAAAATTATCTAAATTATTAGGAATTTCCAAATTTTTCTCCAGAATATATAGGCTGTATAACTCTCTTGACTTTACAAACATTCAGAAGCAAATCACCTTTCTTGATGTTAAGTTTCTATCTTGTACTGGTTAAGTCAGGAGGCTGACTGGGTGAAAGGTGAAAAGAGGCCTCAAATTTCTGAAGATCATTTGCAAAGTAGATCATTTGCTGGTTGGTAGCAGACTAGGTTAATGGAAATAGAGCTTAATTGGAAATTGGAGTACAGGGGTTTTTATCCTGCTCTATGACTTACTACATGTGTGGCCTCTGGGAAGGCTCTAATTTCTTTGGACTCAGTTTCCTGAGTTGTTAAATTAAGTGATCTCTAAGGTCTCTGCCAGTTCTAATTGTGAAAAAGTCTTGGAATTGCACTGAAGAAACATATTCCATTAAATGTAAACTCCTTGAGGACAAGGAAAGTCAGGTTTTAGTATTTATATAGTCAGCCCCTCACATGCCTTGACCATTGTAAGGACTTTAAAAAAACACAGACGTTTGTCAAATTGAATAAGCTGAAAAAGGATTCATAGGTTTCTCTTCCTCTTTCTTCCTCTGAGTTTCCCCAAGGCTGATCCCATAGTTGTCTGCTCCTCTCTATCTCTCCCTGTCTCTCTGTCTCTGTCTCTGTCTGTCTCTCTCTCTGTCTCTCTGTCTCTCTCTGTCTCTGTCTCTGTCTCTCTCTCTCTTTTCCCTTCCTCACCTAGTCTTGCCAGGGACTAGGTGTTGTAATAGATAGAATGTTGAGCAAAGTTAGGAAGATATGAGTTCAAATTCTCCCTCAGATACTTACTAGTTGTTTGACTTTGGGCATCTTTTAAACCTTTCTCAGCCTCAGTTACTTTATCTGTAAAATGATTATGATTCCTACCTCACAGGGTTGATGTAGGAATCAAATAAGATTAAATCTGTTTAGCATTTTATTCTTGTTTAACCATTTCAGTCATTTTCCGTCTGCTATATTTAGCATTTAAATGAATTTTAAAGCACCATATTGACATTTTGTTGCTGTTCAGTCATTTCAGTCATGTCTGACTCTTTGTGACCCCATTTGGAGTTTCCTTGGCAAATATACTGGCATGGTTTGCCATTTTCTCATCCAGCTTATTCTACAGACAAGGAACTGAGGCAAACAGGGTTAAGTGATGCCCAGAGTTACATAGCTAGGAAGTATCTGAGGCCAGATTTGAACTCACTCAAAGGAGTCTTCCTGACTCCAGGCCCTGCCCTCTATCTACTTTGCCACCTTTTTGACATTAGCTGCCATTCTCACCATTTCAGGGATAATTCTAAGTCAGTGACTCACACATCTGTACCTACAACCTGAAACTCCAAGTTGGTCAGTCATACTTTTTAAGGAATTCTTTTCTTCAGTGAATTTTTGTACCTCCTTTTCCATTTGGCCCATTTTTTTTAAAGAAGTTCTTTTCTTCAGTTATTTTTGGTATCTCTTTTACTAAGCTGTTAATTCTCCTTTCATAATTTTCTCAGTTCTTTTCCTAATATTTCCACTACCACTCATCTCTTTCTTAACTTTTTCCAGGAATTCTGTCTAGACTTGGGTTCAACTAGCATTTTTCTTTGAGGCTTTGCTCATAGCTATTTTTACATTGTTTTCTTTTAAGTTTATGTCTTGGTCTTCCCTGCCACCTTAGTAACTTTTTATGACCAAGTTCTTTTTTTGTTTGCTCATTTTCCTAGCCTATTTCTTGACTTTTAACTTGATGTTAACATTGGATTCTGCTCACCTTGGGGTGAAGAGGCTCTGTATCAAGCTTCAGGCTTTTATGTGCTGCTGTTTTCAAAACCAGTTCTGCGGTTCTATGAGTTTTCAGTGCTTCCAAGGTGGTATTCTTCTGGGAAAGGTGCAATCACTGCTTTCCTGGTCTGTACTCTGGTCTTTACTGAGGAAAGTTTCCTGATCCCTTGCAGCTGCAAATACTTGCTCCTCTTGGCCCTGGAGCTCTGACCCAGAACTGCTTAAGAACAATAGAGTTGCCAATTGGCACTAATTGCACCCTGTAATCCCTTTCTGACCAATTGTCCAACCCAGTTACTGTCTCTGGTCTGAGAATAGCATCTGAAGATGCTGCTACTGCTGTTGTCCTGCTATCACCAGGCACCTCAGGTGCTCCTGCCAGGTTCCTGGTCTGCGCCTACTCCGGTGTTACAGATATTCTCTATAGACCTCCTAAATTGTCTTAGACTGATGTCTCCCTCTGATTTTTTATTGGCTTTGCCACTCTAAAATTTGATTTCACACATTATCTTAAAGTTGTTTGGAGGGGAATGTTGGGACAGTTCAGCTAGGTACTATACTATCTTGGCCCTGACTTTTAAAAAATATTTTGATTACTCTATTCCTATATAATTGATTTTTAGTCCTCTGTATTTTATTTTATGCATTTAAAAACATTTTTCTAAAAAAGAATCTATAGCTTCACCAGATCATTGAGGGTCCATGTCACAAAACACATTAAGAACCACTGGTCCAGAAAGAGGGAAGTCAGAGATTAAAAAATGGATTAGTAGTAATAGAACCAGAATAGAGGAGATGCCTAGCCATAGTGCCAAGCACACACAGTTAAAAAAAAGATTTTAAAATTCCTTCAGCATATCATCTATCTTTGCCCTAGCTTTTTACAAATCTTTCAAAGAAGTTTGAGTTAATTTAAATAAACTAACTCAGTTACCACAGAGAAAGATAGAGAAGAAAGGAGATTGGGGGTGAAAGTGAGGGTTCTATCCCAAATTCCAAGATCTTGCAGGTAGATACAGACAAATGCCAGAAATATACTCCCCTGTTACTGAGAGATAGAAAAGAGGAAAATAGTACTGACTTTACTGTCATTCTGTATAGAACTAAAAATAAAGACTTGTATGAAAATGCAAGAAGGGAACATCCCTATAGAAACCTGAGTGTCCTTTAGTAAAGAGGGAGGCAACCATGGGACCAACGTATATAAATGTAGATTTTTTCAAAGGACAGAGGCATTGTGGCTCTATGGTATATTTCTGAATTCTAAATATAATTGGTACAGCAGGGGTCCAGAGTGGTTGCTCTACAGGGGCTAGAAATTAGAGAACTGGTACCTTTGGAAGGGCACGGACCGCCCTCTGCTGGTGAGTGCTCATAGCTTGGAGGACAATGGTGTTGGAAACTGAAGGACAAAACTTACAAGGAAGTGATAAGAGCTGAGAGAAACTGCAGAAGGTGTCAAGAGTAAGGGGAAATAATAAAAACTGGCTTTTCTCCTCACTGGAGCTCCATCCAGGATAGTACTATAAGTCATAAATACTTCTAGGGGTGAAGTCTTACTGAGTGGGTGAATGGGAGGTGTCTCCTGATTCTCCACATACTCAGATGTAAGTATTTTCTGTGTCTGTTCATCGCAAATAAAACCAGATTAGGTTATCATTCGGAACGTTTGTAAGAGGAGCTGGTGGTTACCCTTGGGTAGAATGCTAGACTCTAATGTTCTCAGATCCCTACTAGTTAAGGGCTACAAGCCAAGGAAATGAGAGGTCCTCAAATATTTATAGCACGTAGAGGGACCTTCATCATCGGGGTTACAATAGCCACTCAATAGATGTTTGATGACTGACTAATTAACATCCTTTTATGTCCTGATACTTTCTCCCTCCAGAAGTTGATTGTCAAAGAGAGTTTGGTTAAGTTTGAAAAATAATTTTGACTTTAGTAAACATATCAAGTGTCAGAGTGCATAATAATATTGCTATTGGATGTTGTTATCAAATTTTGGATATTTATGAGCTTATATTCAATGATAAGCCTGTTCAGGAGATCTGAGTTTTGTTTGCCTTTTGAACTGGAGACCAAGAATAAAAAGGAAACAAAATCTTCTGTGTGTCTGTGGTAATTAATCTCTTATTCTTATTCAACATGGCATTGCTTATTCACATGAGTACAGAAGAAAATCCTTTCTTCAAAAACCAGCTTTACAACTTTTTTCTTTATAGATGAGGTTTCTTTCTTTTCCTAAGTGAGTTCTATTGTTTGTGGCTATTCTTTTCCTACTTGGCCTCCTAGGCTTCTGAAGGATGAGATTTTCAACTTCTTTTTGAGGCTTTTCAAACTGATGACTCACCTGGGCTTTATCAGCTCTGTGGTCAGCGTCACGAGACCTGAGGTCACTCCAGGCAGAGCTACTCCCAGCAATTTGATACCGCCGCAATGACTGGCATGCTGAAATAGTCCATCTCTGCTAAGGCTAGGAGGCCACAAAATGACAGCTTGATTTCTGATGGTAATCAGGTTCCAATCTGACTGGACACAGTCTTCAAAGGCTGATTCACCCAGGTATGCTGCCAGCTTTGAGGTTTCAGTGAGGGCTCTGGCATATATGAGTGCTATTTGGGTAAAGCACTTTAGAATTTAGAACAAGAAGCAGAAGTTTCACTAAAATGTATTGAAATAAACAAAAAGCAATCTCAATAGGAAAAAACTTCACAATTAAAGAAATGAGAAATATTTTAAATATTACTGACTGGAATTTCTCTGTCTCTCTCTTTCTCTCTCCTCCTAGAAAGGGAAAAAAGTTACAAAATTTTATGCCTGCAATTCCTGCTCCTGACTTCAGTTCAAAAGTTATAAGCAGCAATAGGGCTAAAACCATTGGATATTTGCACCAAGTAAAGTGCCAAAATGATGAGCCTCTAGGATAAGGATGGGACACCAGGTTTCTTAAGGACAATGAACCCAGATCAGAAATGGAGCTGGTCAAGTCTTTTGTGCAGCTCTGTAGTGGTGTTGAGTCTATGAGTGACTACAGAAATTCCCTTCTGGGTGATATAGGAGAGACCTATGAGAAAGAAAGAAAGAAAGAAAGAAAGAAAGAAAGAAAGAAAGAAGGAAGGAAGGAAGGAAGGAAGGAAGAGAAAGGAAGAAAGAGAAAGAAAGAGAGAGAAAGAAAAAGAAAGAAAGAGAGAAAGAAAGAGAAAGAAAGAAACTTAAAAAAAACAACCACCAACGCAATAAAACAGTATTTCAGAAACATAGGAAATAGGAATTAAAACTGTGATTTCACTAAGGGAGGAAACTCTTAAGGAAACTCTCTCTACAAATGTAGGTTGGTACCTTCTCTTGAGATGGCTACATCACCGAGAAGTTAAGTGGTTCAGCTAGGGTCATGAAGTCAGTAAGTGTCAGAGGCAGACCTTGAACCCAGGTCTCCCTAGACTCAAGGCTTTAACTCTATCCATTACATCACACTGGCTCAGCAACAGAAGAGATGTTTAAATCAAATACTGATAAATGGAAATCTGAAAAATAAGGGGGAATCAACTTGATCATCAAAAGTCCCTTCCATTGCTAAGAGTCATCTATGAATCTGCATTGGACTTTACCACGTCACCAATATGCAGGAGATGGATTGGTCAGAGTAATACCAATGGGTTCACCTTGACCATTGACCTTCTTGTAGCTTGTTACCTCTAAGTGTGGACATACTACCCTCAGGGCTAATTTCTTCAACATTGATCCAATTTCACATACTTTTCAAAATGCCTCCTCCCCTTCTTAAAATACAGGTACACATTATATACATCGTTCATTTTCCTTTCATAGATTTGTTTAAATTTTTTTTTAATGTTGAAGGGCTATACTTCCTTACTTCCACCTCTTAGAATCTTCAGTTTCTTTCAAAGTTTTACTCAAGTGCTGCCTTCTCCACATCTTTTCTGCTCTCCCTGCCCCCACCAGTTTGCTAGTTCCTTTCTGAATTATTCATATTTATTTTAAATTTTAAGGCATGATCTCTCCCCCAACAGAATACAAGTCTCTTGAGACCATGAATGGTTTATCATTGGGGTTTTTTCTATTCCTAGTGTGTTGTACAGTGCTTGGAACATAGTAGGGCCTTAATAAATACTTGTTGGTTGATTACTATAGGCCTCCTAGGTCTTGAAGGTTATGACAGTGGAATGCAAGTGTTGATAGCTCTTGTCAGCCTGAAAGGGCTTGGATTGGGGACCTGATGATAGATGTCTGTCATCCCAGAACCAGACTAGCTAAATTCAGAGTGGCTTATAGCTGCGTTGGTAGTAGGTTACTGAATTTTTTGGTTAGCAATTCTCAAACACTATCTACAAAATCCTAGAGGCATTGAGATCTGAGTTGGGAAAAGTATATCCCCACTCCCCAAAACAGAGTTCTTTGAAATATTAGTTTTATGTTGAACCATTTGTCACTCTTTGTCTTGTCTGTCTAAGCTCTTAGAGCACACAGTGTCTTGGTAACCCTGAAATATTTCCTGATAATAACTTAGGAAGGTTGACACTGCATTCCCAATTAATTAGGCTGAAGTTTTTCAATGACATATACTAAGGAAAAAAAAGGATGAGTATTTCTCAGTTCTTCTTTCTATATCACCTTTTGAAAATAGAAGTCCAGCCAAAGGATTTCTGACCTTGACTTTCGTGGAGCACTTGGCTTGGTGTCCAAGAATGAGGATGTTTCAAGGAAGCCCTAAGCCAGATCAAATATTCTGGCAATGCTTCCTGGCTGTCAAAGTGACCAAATACAGTGTTAGATATTGGGGGCATTTGCTCTTTCAGAGGTGTTAGGCCAATGTTAGTGGCTAAGCTGTCTCTAAGGACAAAATGTGATTGCTCTAAGCAGGTCAACTTCATTATTTTCTCAATTCCTTATTCTATTTCATATTCTCATTCCCCAGTTGTCCCTGCTTAGACCATCTTTAGAAAGAGAGAAAAGGAGAGGATTTCCAAGTAAGATTTGGGCATCCATTGTTTAAAGTAGGAAGCTTTTCATCATCCTATTTCAATTTAAAAGTTAGGCAAAGTCGAGACATTTTTCGACGGTGATATCAAATCAACAGCTCTTTAGTGAGTAACTACCATGAACAAAGAAAACCTAATTATGACAATCGAATTAAAAATGGAGGGAGCTAGGTGGCTAAGTGAATAGAGTAGTGTATCTGGAGTCAGGAAGACCTGAGTTCAAATATGGTCTCAGATACTTACTTGCTGTGTGACTTTCTGTTTGCCTCAGCTTACTCATCTGTAAAATGAGCTGGAGAAGGATATGGCAAGCTGCTCTAGTATCTTCGCCAAGAATACTCCATGGAGAGTATTGATGTGCTATTGTTCATGAGGTCATGAACTGTCAGACATGACTGAACCACTAAAGAGGTAAAAATAAGGAAGAGGAGGAGCTGTTTTTACTGAGGATTTACTTAGATTTAGTTAATTACTATGGTAGCATCTCCTAACTATTTCCAGGCTCTTAAAATCTGTTTCATATCTACTTAAATTAATACTCTGAACACTCATTCCCGCTTTGAACTTCAGTCTTTAGCCTCCTTGTGGTTCCTCACATATAGTGGTCTATCTCTGAACTCTGTGCCTTTGGACTAATTTTCTTTCATAAATGGAAGGTACTTCCTCTTAGAATATTTGCTTCCTTCAAAACTCTGCTCAAGTGACATATCTTTCCTTAATTCCCCAGTGGCTACTGTCCTCTGTGCCACCCCCCCCCAATTTACCTTGTATGTATGTATATAATACATCATATGTGTTATATGTGCATGTACATGCTATCTCACAGGCATGTATATGTTTCTAGACACATGTATATATGTAATATCTCCCCAGACAGAATCTGTTTTGTTTTTGTATTCCCAGCACCTAGCATATAGGAGGGATTTCATGAATGATTGTTGACCAACATGAACCAAATATTAATGCCAATTATATCATATTGTAGTGGTGAAGAATGACAATTTACTAGACATAGAAGCACAGGATAAAATTACCACAACACACAAACAGCACACTTCCAAAGACCCATGACCTGAAACTGGTTAGTTGGGATCCCAGTGGGGCAGCTGCTACTACTACAAGTTGTTGTTTGTCCTATCTTCTGGAAGAGGACCATGACATCAAGGAGGTGATGCCATGACTTGCAAGTGAATTGGATTTAAGTGAGGCAGGGCTGTGCAAAATCACCAGCCTCACTTTCTCCTCTTGAGCCATCTGGGTCCAGTGGCAAGATATAGATCAGGACAAGTGGAGATGAGCTGCCTCCCCAACCCACAGTGAAGTTTTAGTTCTTTAGGTAATACTTTGAGGATGGAAAGTTGTGGACCCATCTCATCCCAGTCTCATGACCCAGTGCTACTGCTATACTCACTCTAGCAGGGCTAGACAGTGGGTTAACAATTTTCCCTTAAGTGATGATAAAAGGGCTTAATGTCTAGGTCACAATTTCTGCTCACCACAGGAATTCTGTGAGGTCAGGAATCTGATCTCATAGAAGATGGGTGTGGTCTCCAAGAATTATGATAGCACAAATGCAGCGTGTTCCAACTCAGGCAACAGCAAGATGGACACATCATCCCAGAGCTGCTTCAGTGCTACTGAAGTACCCTGTTAGCACCTGACTATGGCAAGAGGTGGGGGGAAGGGGGAAATCTAAGTGTCTACCAAACCTCTTGGACTTTGCACATTATGTTGTTTCATTTCTGACTTTCTTGTTCTACTTCTTTCCCCTTTTCCTTGCATTTAAAATGCTCCTTTTAAAAACTCCTGATTCAGAGGCCTTTATCTCCTGTATGACATTAAGTTTTCCAGGGCTAGGAACAGTTTCTCTGATCCCAAAGCATTGTGGGAATGAGACATATTGAAGAAGCTCCTTACAAAGCTGTTTTTTCTTTTCTTACCTTGTAATCAAGGAAAGTCAACAGTTAAAAAGAAAAAAAAATCCTGTCTCTTTCTTTTGGCAAGTTGAAAAACCATTTTGCACCTCTTTTTGTCCTACAGTTTTCTAGAAAGGTCTCATCTATAACCGGAAAAACTTCTCATAGTAAAATCTGGGCACAAGAAGAGAAGGAAGAGATATGAAAAAGAACATATTAGTTCCCACAGGAATTTTTTCCATGCAAAGATATGGGCTCATTTTTCAAATAACACAACATTCAGTTTTACAATATCAGTTGGGTTTTAATATTAGCAAAGAGATGAGTCACTTGTAACTAGTACAATCATTGTTTGAATGCAAATGTTGCTACAAAATTGTTTCTTGGAAATGTTTTTGATTGTTAAGTAGTCTAAGCATTTCCCTTGCCTGTGGTTTTCCTGAGGATGTAAGCAAAGAGGGCTCATAAATCTCTCAGGCAATCAGGGGTCACAGCTTGATATGCATAAGCAGCTCCCAGAGTTACATGATGGCTCCTTGGAAAAGCCACCCTTGGCTTGATTGGGAGGAGGTTATATTTACACTATTAATTTATTTAGAAAATGTATTGTCCCTCTGGTCTATTTTCCCCCATGGAGAATGTAAGAAGGGCCAATATCTATCAATCATGTTCATGGCAAATCCTGAATTAATGGAGTCCAAGTGAATATGACTTTTCTGTTATGAAGATGCCATGATTACAGCTCTGATAAAACCCGTCACTATTCACAAGTAATATTTAGGGAAAACCTTTATCCACTAAGTTAGTTCTCATTCAACACCTCATTTCTATTATTACTTTGAACTAACAGTATTTGATTTTGCTGGTCATGGCATAAGGGAGATATGGACATCTCTTAGCGGTGTCACCATGGCTAGTCTCATTTTAATCATTGACAACATGGGCCCAGGCACTCTGTGGTCAAGTATCTTTCTGCTCTGTGCCTTACTCTTGGGACTTTTTCACCATTACTCCAGTAGCTTCCTCACCTTGGAGATGGTATCTCCCTTTAGACCCCTTCTTCTCAATGGCATGAGGACCACTATTTCAAGAAAAACCCAAGCTATCTATGCTCACTCTCCCTTATCTCAGCTCTTGACTCTGGCCTTTATTTACCCTACTCCCCTCCCTTTCCAGATCCGTTTAATGTACTCCTTTATTATAACCTATATTCTGGATATTGGAATTGTTTGTCATGTCCTTCTCCAGTTTTTTTACAGATGAGGAAACTGAGGCAATATTCCCTCATTAGCATATAAACTCCTTCAAGGTAGAGACTGGCTTCCTTTTTGGTTGTTTTTTGTATTTGTCTTCCCAGTGCTTACTGTATTGCCTATGTCACAGCAAGTACTTTAATAAATACTTTATCCATCTAACTAAAATGGGGGACTGGGGCACAAATATGCCATACTTCTCTCTCATAGTTGTCACTCTCAAAGTAACTTGTAAACTTTAAACCATTTTATAAATCTGAGTTGTCAGGATAGACAAGAATCATGAACTTCTCTCATGTAATGGGTTCCTTGTCCAGATGCTGTCGGGTAGAAGCAAGTGTAGGCAGAGCAAAGTTTATAGCTATCTAGGATACAAAATTCAGGGGTAAGGTATAACATGCAGGGAAGAAAGCAACAAGGGACATTTTTAATAGAACTATAAGTAGCAATATTTTCACATGGGATAAGAGACCAAAGGGTTGAGGAAACTTACCAAGGATGACAAGAAGCCTATTGGGAGAAGCCTTGAAGTTTCTGCTCTGCCAAAAGTTTAGCCACCAAAACAGAAAGAAGTGCACCACTGCTGACAGAGGCTGAGATGGGCAGAGGACACAGAGGACAAAGCTGGAAAGAAACAAGCATTTATTAAGTGCTTACTGTATAAAAAGCAATCTGTGAAGAGCCTTATAAATGCGATCTCTCTTGATTCTCCCAACAATCCTGAGAGGCAGTTGGTATTGTTTTCATCCCTTTTTTACAATTGAGGAAACTAAGGTCAATATTTGCCCAGGGTCACCTGGGTCAGAATAATATTTCCTTACTCTAGGCCCACTACTTTATGCACTATACTACCTGGCTGTCTCTAGCTGCTCATAGTGTCAGAGGAAGAGGCTATCAGTACCCTCTAAATTGTTCATAGGAGCAGTTATAGCTCTGTGTGCTAGTCATGGCACTGCTTTTTATTAAATTTGATTTATTTTATCTGAACTTGTGATTTCATCAATATAGGGAATTCTCAATCTGTAAGCTCTCTCCATTGGTAGATGCACATTGGCAATCCATCTATAACTTATTGGTGTTGAGTTGTTTCAGTTGTGTCTGACTCTCCATGACCCTATTTGGGGTTTTCTTGGTAAAGATCCTGAAGTGCCTTGCCATTTCTTTCTCTGGCTTGTTTTACAAATGAAGAAACTGAGGCAAACAGGGTTAAGAGACTTGCCCAGGGTCACACAGCTAGTAAGTGTCTGATGCCAGATTTGAACTCCTAAAGATAAATCCTGCTGATTCCAAGCCCACTGCACTAGCGAGCTACCCCTCCATAACATATAGTATTTCTTGTTTATCAGTGACACTTGTTCATGGCTGCAATGCTAGTATGTGTCAGAGGCAGAACTTGAACCCCCGTCTCCTTCTATTTGCTCTACCATGCTGTGCCTCATTATTCTTTATAAATGACAGAAAAAAATTACAATTTCAATGCCAGAAAATTCCATTCTCTAGCACACCAGTACTTATTTTATGATAATTTAAATCTCATGTGTAATAGTGAAGGGTCAAAGCCTTAGGTGGACAGTGACATATGGGACATGATTTTCAACTCTTACTCGTGGCTTACAAATATCATTTTTAAACTCCACTGGCCCAAGCTTTGGGACCTTGTACCTCTTTCCCAGTTGCTTAGCAAACTCTGCCCTACACTGAGTGCCCCATTCTCTCTTCTACTAGTGATGAGAATGACTGCTTTTCTCTTTGCAAAGGAAATGGTTCATGTGGGATAGAACTTTGAGATTAAGCATTGTCCTGCTATTTTCTGTCTTTGAGGTACCCCACAGCTCATAGGGTTCAAAACCACTGACGTTATTTTGATACAGATGAAATATATCTAAAATGACTTCATTTTCAAAAGTCAACTCACAATATATATATATGTATGTATGTAAATATATGCATACAGAGATATATACACACATGTATACATGTATATACATATGTATGTGTGTGTGTATGTATATGGAAGGGCAAGAAACAGAAATTGCTAGAGGTGACTGTTGAAGTGATCATAAGATCCTTATAATGCAGACCCAGAAGAAAAAGCCCTGGAGTCCACAGGGGAAAAAAGTCCAGGTAGCAGTTCAGACCTTTTCTGCAAGGACAAACTCCTATCTGGGTGCACAGGCATTAGGCTGACAATATATATATATATGTTGGCCCTGGCAGGAAAACATGCCTGCTACCCTGCCAAACATCAGTCAGTAATCTCCAGCAATACCCGTGTGGGTTTCATGCATTTCCTGATCAGTGGCCTGAAAGGAAACAGGAAGAAATGTGTACAGATTTTAGCTGATGCTATCCCCCAGCTTTGGAAAAGTCAGAATAATAAAAGCTCATTTGGAAGTCCATGGCTCTGTGGGGAATAGTTAATTTATGAGGAAAATCATTTATGAGCCTGAGTCAGCCAGGGTTTTGTGCTTCACCAAACAAATGTAGGAAACTGGTGTCTTCCACACTCAATACCAACTCTTCCACCAGTTTGATCCATAGCTCCCTTGAACAGTCTTCCATCTCTACAGTTACAATTTTTGGCCCTGAAGAGCTATGAAGATGCTATGTCTACAGACTTGATGCAGTCTCAGCTAGTTAGAGTTGGGGTCACATGATCATGACTGAGAACTAGAAGTATTCATGGAGGCTGTCTAGTCCAACGGTTTCATTTTACATAAGAATAATTAAGGCCCAGAGTCCTAGTCCAAGGTTACCCTGATAAAAAGCAGTAGGGCAAAGATTCAGACTTGGGTTGTCTTGACCCCAAAACCAATCAGTCAATAAACATTTATTAAATGCTATCTGCCAGACACTGGGCATACAAAGACAAAAATAAAATCATCCCTGCCCTCTAGAAGCTATTAGATGAGAAAACATGTGCCCATCTAAATGTAAGGGTGGGAGTCAATTAACATATTAATTAACACATTCATTGGAAGGAGAGTTGGTATGTGACATTTTGTTTTCATAGATGATTGTGCACTCAATGCAGCCTCTGAGGCAGAGATGCAACAAAATATGAATCAGCTCTCTGCTGCTTGTACTAATTTTGACCTAATAATTAAAACCAGAAAATAGAGGTTCTCCAGCAGTCAGCACTGCATTATCCATACATGAACCATTCATTACAGCAAATGGAGAGATTTTGAACACTGTGGATAAGTTCACTTACCTTGGCAGTGTACTTTCCAGGGATGTCCCCATGGATGAAGAGGTTGACACATGCATTGCCAGAGCTAGCTCAGTGTTTGAGAGACTTTGAAGGAAAGTGTGGAAAGAAGAGGCAACAGGCTGCCTACTAAACTGAAAGTCTACAGAGCTGTTGCGCTTACCTCATTATTGTATGCCTGTGAAACCTGGACAGTCTACTGACGCAATGCCAAGAAATTGAATTGTTTCCATGTGAATCGTCCTATGAAGAGTCTGAAGGTCCCCTGGCAAGATAAGATACTGAATAATGATGTCCTTTCTCAAGCTGAAATGCCAAACATTCAAACCCTACTGCAGAGAACACAACTCCAATGGGCTGGCCATATTTGAATGCCAAATGCACATTTTCTTTAAAGACTGATAAGGCAAGTACTCACACAGAAGCCAGAAAAAGCTATACAAGGACACTTTCAAGGTCTCTCTGAAGAACTCTGGTATGAATGTGAGACATGACAGACACTGGCACAAGACTGTCCAGCATGGTATGCCCACATCAGAGAAGGTGCTGTATTCTATAAGCAAAAGAGAATTGTAGTAGCTCAAAGGAAACATGACATATACAAATTTAGAGACATCTCCATTCCCGATGGGCTTTTTGTGCCTGACTGAGGTAAAGCCTTTTGAGCTCATATTGTTTTTGTGGCTAAAGTTATTTATCCTTATTTCTCAAAGAGGACTGTGGCATTAAGAAAGTGATGCCATGACTTGCAAGTGAATTGGATTTAAGTGAAGTAGGGCTGTGCAAAGTCACCAGCCTCACTTCCTCCTCTGGAATCATCTAGGTCCAGTGGCAAGATATAAATTAGGATCACTGGAGATGGCCATTGGTCTAATCAGCCACAGTCAAACACTGCACATTGACCCAGACATAGTGATGTCATTTTGTTCCTCCTGAAAGACAACCAACAAACTCATAAAAGGCCCAAATACCAGACTGAATCAATCAAAGTGTAAACTAGGTGTGGACAATTCCTTAATCAGTTTGAGAAGATTAAAATGCCTTGATAATTGGATGAAAAGAGACAATACTTTGTAATTGGATGAAACACTGTAATTGAGAGGAAACATCTTGTAATTGACTGAATCAGATACACCATTGACTAAAGTATAAAAATAACAGTCAGTCTAATGATGAACTGGTTTAGTGGCAGAACTCCAGAGGCTGAGGGTAGGAAGAAAGGAGAGACTCTCTTCCCCCTTTCTCTCTTCCTCCCTCCCTCCTTTCTTTCTTTCCTTCCTTCCTTCCTTCCCCCCAATCTTGCTATCTATCCATAGATATGTAATTTGTATGTAATTTGTGGAAGACTATGCCATGGACTTAATGGGGAGGAATTTTTTCTATCAACTGTTTTATAATATACCATCTTTAGTAAAAACTTTTACTGAAAAGCTAATTAAGTTTCCCTAATTACCAATGAGAAGCATACCAATGAGGACCCATGAACTACAGTACTAGAAACATAGTCCTTCAGGGTTACCCACCAAACTCCAAGAAGTGGTAGTGAGTTGTTCTTTGGGAATCCCATCTGTCGATGAAAGTGCAAATTAGTTGGGAGAAAGGAAGGCCCAGTGAGGATGATACATAAGTATATATAAATATATACATATATATAGATAGATAGATAGATACATCTTAAGATAGATATAGATACATAGATATAAAATAATTATATACATAAATAGATGTGTGTGTGTGTGTGTATGTGTGTGTGTGTGTGTGTGTAGTAGGGTTACTCTAAGTCAAAATAAGTTCCTGAGTTTTTCCTGTGAATTCTTAATACAGGTAGGAAGAAGTATTTTTTTACCTGGTAAACTTTTTTCAGTCAGTCTTCATAGTGTTGGATTTGGAGTCAGGAAGACATTGAAGTTTTTATTCCTACTTCTGACACTAGCTCTATGACACTGGGTAAGTCACTTACCCTTCCGAAGCATCTGTCAACTCTCTGAGACCATGTTGTAGAAATGCTGCAATCTGTCTTGGTGGATAAAATCACAGATCTTTGGTGAACTATTTTTGTTTTTAACAGACATGTTTAGGGTAGAGTAGGCGTTGATAGAGTCACAGGGTATATGCTTTTGAAACAATGGAATGTGAATTCCTGACTCAGAAATCCCCAAATAGAAAGTCCCTACTGAGAATAAGATCAATATTCAGTGTAGGACACAAGGCTTGAATATTATTTATTCTTTTTAATATTGAATGCAGTATCTTCAAGAATATCTTCAGTAAACAGTGTTAGTCTGAGGTTTGAGAAGTGATCTTATAGCAGTGAGCACTCTGGCATATGTAGGAGGCCTGCTGCACAGGTTCTTAGGTCTGCTTTTCTAAAAGGAAAGTAACTTTTGAGGAGGTTAGCAATCACTTTAATCAAACACATGTACCAACAGAGACAATACAAGCAGGACCAACAGACAGGCCTTCCAATTGTCTGATCATAGGCAATACATACATCATTACCAGCCAGAGAAGCACCAAAATCTAGGTTTTCAAAGGGTGGGGGGCTTATTTAAATAGCTTCCCAGAGTCTCATCTGGCACACAAACCTTCCAAAAACTAAGCGCCAGAGCAAAACCTCACCTGGGCCCTCTTTACCCAGTGCCTCACCAGCAGTCAGCAAAAGGTGTAGACCTTCATACAAAACAAGCCTCCTCCAATCAAGCTTCACTCAATAACCCCACCTGAGGTCTATCAGTGGTGGGGAAAAGATTTTTAACTCCCATTACAGATACCTAAAACAGTATCTTTTCCTAACTGAAACAGTCATCTTTGAATGTAGTACAAATGGTTCCTCCAGTTCATCGTGGGTTCTAAGAAAGGTAATGCAGTATGGTGGAAGAAGTTTGGGACTAGGAATCAGGGGGTCTCAAATCCCTGGTGAGGGAATGGGACATAATCTCAATCTAACTTTAAAGAGACTCAGCTTAGGCTATTTCTGAATATACTTTTCCTTCTAAACTAGTGGTTCTTAGAGAGGGACCTGATTTCTGGTTATCGTTGTTCAGTCATTTTTCAGTTGTGTCTGACTCTTCATGACCCCATTTGGCGCTTTCTTGAGAAAGGTACTGGAGTGGTTTGCTATATCCTCTTCCAGCTCATTTTATGGATGAGGAAACTGAGGCAAAAAGGGTTAAGTGACTTGTCACGGGTTACACAACTAGTAAGTGAAGCCACATTTGAATCTCAGATCTTCCTGACTCTGGGCTTCTGGCTGTAAGTACTGCATTACCTAACTGTCCATTGGTCAGGTGTGCCTCAAAAGACATTGATGGCACTCCCATATCCATTCCTGAGTCTCCTGTATCAATTTCTCATGGCAAAGATATTGTGGAATGAAGAAAAGAGATTGAAAACCACTATCCTAGACTGAACCCTTACCAGGAAATGGATCTTTCTTCCATAACATCCCCTAGGGATGAGGACAGGAAGCATCACCATAGGAACCAAGGCACTTAGGAAAGGTAAAACACAGAGACACACATTGCTTCTCAAGCAAAGAGAACACACAAAGACTTTGCTGGGAAAGTTTCCACTGGGACACTTCTCAGGAATTCAAACAAAGCAGACTTGCCTTTCCCAACCCTGAAGGTTTGACTATTGATCAATGAACAACACAAACAACTTAAAGCCATCAGAGTGTGGCTAGCCTAATTATACTTCAGTAATGGGTAACCAGGACAGGAAGCATAATATGATTAGAGAAATGGCCACCACACTGAGGAGACCTGTGTTCAAATCTGCCTCTACTTCATATGGGCTTTTGGACCTGGAAAAAGTCCCTTTTCCCTCTTAGTGAGGCAGAGTAGCTGCTGGCAGATCTATACTGGTACAAGAAAATTTCCTTATCAGGAATTCCTATAGTATCAAAATCACAGATTGGGTTAAAAACAATCTGCTATACTGACAACAGCCTTTCCCTCTTGCTACATGCTGCAGCTAACAGAATAAAAGAGTAGTTGCTGGTAATGTATTTCACCTGAGTCCTCTGATTCTCAAATTTCAGTACTAGCAAATCAATAAATAATATTCCCCACATTTACTAGCTGTGATTTGGGGTATTGAAATGTCTTGGAGCCTCAGTTTCCTTCTCTGGAAAACTGAAATAATAACAATTTGCTGTTACCTACTTCACTGGGTTGTTATGAAGAAATTGCTTTCCAATCCTTAAAACACCACACAAACACCAACCATCATAAATAAACTCTGGAGCTGAGTGTTGGCAGCTGGGAAGCCTGCTCTTTCTTTCTATCCACAGTTGAACCAATACAATGACAGATGGTGCAGGCTTTCTCTGTCAATGTCTCTCTTGCTATCTTGACCTAGAGATAAAATGGGTCATTTGTAAAGAAAGAATCCACTCTTCCCCATAAAAGTGAGAGACTTACAGGTTGATTCAATGGCTTGAGACTGCTTATATCACCCACCACATAATAAACTGTGGTTTTTTTAAAGGTCATTTACTGGAATAAAATTTGAATTTATTCATTCTACAGCAATTAATCTATTAGTATCCATTTGGGATCTGCCATGGGATAAGCACTGAGTACACACTGTGGTGTAGAAATAAAGTATCAGCCTTATTAAGTGAAGAGAAGTAGTGAGGTTTCATGTTGACCAACATGAAACATCAAATTGAGGGTAATTTTTCTTTTGTTTTATTTCACTTTTTGCTGCTAAAAGATATACACAACAAAGGAATGCCAGTCAGCTGGGTAGAAGGCACTAACCTTGCCTTCTTTGGTTAGTTTTGATGCTTGCTCAGATTAATTTGCATGCCAGTCTCAGGAGAATCTTGGAAGTAAACTTCTATCAGTATGTAAACATCTCCCTGCCTAGTAGATGGTATTTTTTGAGTGTCTGTGCTGAAAAAAAAAATCATCCCTCAATGGTCAGTGATATGACAAGGTACCAGAGTAAAAGATTTATTGGAAATGGACTTTCAAATTTCGACTTGTTAGAATAAACACACTGCTGAAGACTTTTGAGAACTTTTGAATCCAGATTCTGTTATTCATCATCTTTTTTCTCATACTATCCTGCCAAACATTCAAACTCTACTTCAGAGAGTGTTAACTCTGATGGGCTGGCCATGTTGTTTGAATGCAGAGTGTATGCTTGCCAAAAAGACTATTTTATGGAAAACTCAGACTGGGCAATCACTCACATGGTAGTCAGATGAAGAGATACAAGGACACTCTCAAGGTCTCTTTTAAGAACTTTGGAATTGATTTGTGACATGGGACACATTGGCATGGCATGCCCACATCAGAGAAGGTATTGTGCTCTATGAGCAAAGTAGAATTGAAATAGCTCAAAAGAAATGCAAGATGTGTAAATTTAGAAAATCCACCTCAAATGTTCACATGAACTATTTGTGCCTGACCTGTGGTAGAACATTCCAAGCTCATATTGGTCTGATCAACCACAGTAGGACACACCAAAACTTGACTCTACCACAGTGATGTCATTTTTGTCCTCTTCATGAACAAAGAACAATAATCAGATCCCTTCTACTGATCTATCAGAAAATTTGACAAACATGCCACCTATAGCTCCATTCGAGTCATTGAAAAGAAACACTTGACCACAACTGGGCCAGGGACAGATCCACAAGAGATTTCTCTTTTATTTGGCATCAATGCAAGAAATATTTCAACGGTATATAGTCATTTGAATTTGTAACCTGTTGGATATAGGAGATGAGGAAGAGAGAAGAGCAAAAGAGGATGAAAAGGTTTGAAACTAGGTAAAAATGGTAATACCATACCAACAGGGATGTTAAGAGGAGGGCAGGTTTTACAGAGATTATAAGTTCAGCATTGTAAAAAATTATTAAGTTTGAGATGTTAGTTGGAGTTTCAGAAAGAGAGGTTCAAGGAGAGGTCAGGGTTGGAAATGAAGAAATATACATATAGATCTATAGCTATATCTATTAACATCTATACATATACACATATAGAAAGATAGAAAAAGATAGACAGATATAGATAGATATATACATATATACATAGAGTAAAAATACATAGGTATAGAGTAGTAACTCTGGAGTTCATATCTAGGTTCAAATTTTGATGTTTACTACCCTTATGACCTGACTTGGATCAAGTCACTTAATCTCCTTGGGCCTTACTTAGTTTCTTTATCTATAAAATTAGAGCATTGTACTATATGTCTTTTGAGGTCCCTTCCAGCTTTATCTATGCTCCTGTGTGGATTTGCTCTGTCATAGACAGAGCTTATAGAGACCATAATTGTAGCATATGAATCAGATGAGTGTGCCAAGATGGTGAATATAGAACATAACACAAGAGGTTTGAAGACAGCCTTCAAGGACATCTAAATTCAGAGAGTCAAAGGAGGAAATGGGATCAGCAAAGAGAACTAGAAGGACTGGTCAGGGGTATTAAAGAGCCTGGAAAACAGCATATAATAAAAACCACAGTAGGAAACAGATTGAAGAAGCTGAATCAGTGCCAAAGCTAATGAAAGGTCAAGAATGAGTACCAAAAGCTTTGGGTTCAGTAATTAGGATGTCATGACTAACCTTAGAGACAATGACAGATAGCTAAGAGTTGAGGCATGAGTAGGTGGTGAGGAAATAGAAGATCCAGATGACTTTTAGCCATTTCCAAAAATCAAGTCCCAACCCAAACTGTGAAGATGTATTACCATCAGGCATATGCAAAATAATCTGCTGGAGACTTATAAAATAATTCTAAAGTATAGGCATCAAAGATGGTTAAGGGATTCACTATCCACTGCGTCTAGATGCACTGATCATGCCTACTACACCACTTAATTGCCCAAGTCATCAACACAGAAGAGACAGCATAGCAGAGTGGATAGAGAGTCCTTCTTAAAACGAGGAGAATCTATAATTAAGTTCCTCCTTTATAAATATGGCTGATGTCCTGGGAAAAATCACTTAACCTCTTAGTATCCTAGGCACCCAACTAAGAATATAAATTGCAAAATAGTTGTTGATTTAGAGTGGTGGAGGGAATCCCTGGATGATAATGACATCGGGGGTTCAGACTTTTTCTTTTTTAATGGAGACACCATTTGATCATTAGAACAACATCTCTTTTAACTGAAGAGAGCTGATTCCTCTTCATCAAGAGTTCACCCTCCAAGCAAATAATTGCAGGTTATTGGATCAGCCTTCAAGTATTGTCTTAACTTACTGAGAACAGCTTCTCTTCCTTAATGACTTTCACTTGATGAGATAACAACATTCAAAAGCAACGTGTTCCCAAATTAGTGAACATAATCAACATAGACCTCTCCCACAATGAACCTTGGTACGCTCAGTCATAGATCAGATATTTACAGTTGGAAGAGACCTGAGAAATCATCTAGTTTAATCCTGTAATTTTATAAATAAGGAAACGGAGGCCTGGAGGTTGTGACATCATCATCATTCTCACAAATAATAATGGTGTAAAAGTATTTATGTATCTCTATATATGCACACACATCAATAGATATATAATATATACTCATATAGCTATTCATATATTTATGTAGAACTCTTTATGTCATCTCATGACCCTCAAACAAGCTTGGGAGGTATGATATCCTCATTTTAGATATGAGGGAATTGAAGCAGAGGGGTTACAACTTGTCCAAGGTTATACAGGTAGCAAGCTCAGAAGCAGAATTTGAACTCAGATCCTGTGACTCCAGAGCTAGTGCCCTTTCCACTCTGCCTGTTGAAAACAGTGCCTTTTCTTTCAAACCAGCTTCAATATACTTCCTCCCTTCTCCAATCAATCATTCATTGTTTGTCCTCTTTGGAAGAGGATCGGTGATATCATGGGGTGATGTCTTGACCTGCATGTGAATTGGATTTAAGTGAGGCAGAATTGCAAAAAGTTGTCAGACTCACTGTCGCTCCCATGGTCATCTAAGTCCAGTAGCAGGACAAAATGTCAGGAATGGCCAGGGCTTGTTATGGAGTGGATAACTTTGCATCTTTGCTGTCTGCCCAAGTTCTAAGTGCTTCACAGCACCTGGCCTGCTTCAACCACTGCCATGGCCACTGGAACAAATTGTTGGGAAACACCTATTCTACCAGGGAAAGTCTTCAAATGCTTGGAGTAGACTCCCCTCCACCTCACCCATCAGCTGCCCTCAGCCTGGTTTAGCCCATCTGCCTAGATAGTTTTATAGCTTCTTGGAGCCATAGGCAAGAGTTGGACCCCAAAGGTGGGTAAACAGCCTGAAGAGGGCTCTGTAAGCCCTCATAGCAGAAACCCTAGTCCTCCCTGAACACCCCATAGGCACCTACTGAATTGATATTCCAAAAGCACAGCTCTGATCTTCCCCAAGAAGCTTCTGTGCCTCCATATTACCTTTAGGATAAAAGGCAAATTTCTCTGTTTGTCACTGAAAGTCCTTTACAATATTCCTCTCTTCTGCCTTTCTAGGCTTATTACATATAACTTCTCTTACAGTCTATATTCCAATGAAAATGGCCTACCAGTGATTTCTAAACATAACATTCCATATTCTATCCCTCTGCCTAGGTACATGCTGTCTTCCATGCCTGTATCCTTCCCACCACTTTTCTCCCCAGTAAGATATAAGCTCCTTGAGGGCAAGAACTACTTTTATTTCCTGTTGTTAATCCAGGCATCCCACAGTGCCTGAATGATAATACTGCATATGGATTGACTGAAAGAGAAAAGGCATAAGTGAAAGTTACGTGAATAGAAAACAAGCAAAAAAAATATTTGTCCAAAATCTGGAGCATGTAGATTCAATTACACACCTTAGTTAAAAAACAAAATGCAAAGCACACATGCTCTCTGCGCATAAAATGGGGGGAGAGGACAAAGAAACCCTAGCAATTGATTTTTAAATTCTTTATTAATGTTTTTTAAAAAGCACTATGACTAGGCATGATGGCATATACCTGTATTCCTTGCTACTGGGTAAGCTGAGGCTGGCAGACCACTTGAGTTTAGGAGTTCTGAGTTGCAAAAGAACTAAAGTAGACTGGTCACTGTGTTTGGAATCAATAAGATGATCCCCTCCCCCAAGCTACCTTCTTTATTCCATCCCCAGTATATGAGGAGCCACTGGATGCCTAAGGAGGAGTCAACTAGCTCAGAACAGAAATGGAACAGGTTAAAGCTTCAACAATACAGGGAGCCATAAATGGTTGCTGTACCTTCTGCCTAGGATGACTAGTTGTGTGACCTTGAGCAAGACACTTAACCTCTGCCTCAATTTTCTCAACTGAAAATTGGGAGAACAGCACTTGTGTTGCAGGATTGTTGTGAGTATTAAATGAGATAATATACGGAAAGTGCTTAGCACAGTGCCTGCATGTTTTGTGTTCGCCCTTCGTTGCCAAAGAAGACCATGCCATCAGAGAAATGATGACATGACTTGCCCTTGACCTTGTTTTGAGTAAGGGAGGGCTGTGCAGGTCACCAGCCTCACTTCTCCTCCAGAGCCATCTGAATCCAGTGACCAGATATTCATCAGGATGACTGGAGATGACCCAGGATGCACTTGGAGACATAGGCCAAGGTCTTCACACGTACTCACTTAGGATGAGGCAACACTCATTCATTGAATAGGACTGTTTAAGACGTAAGCTTGGCATGTGCTACACATTTAAATGTCTATTCTCTTCCCCTTCCCTTTCTCTTAGGCAAGAAAGGGAGAACTAGTCTGGGGAGGGAAAAAAGGACAGTGTGGCCATTTTTTTAAAAAGGTGCTAATTTAGTTTTAGCAATTTTTTTCTAGGAAAATTGAAATCATGTGTTTTTAGGGCCTAGAAAACCACTATTCATGGCTTCTCAAAATATTTAAGCTGCCTTGGCAATATTCAGGGTTTATGAGGGAGCTCGGAGGCTGAAAGGATCAGAGATTTAGAGTTGGAAGGAACATCAAAGGTCGTGTAGTCTAGCTCTCTCATTCTGCAGGTGAAAAAACTGAGTCAGAGGGGATAGGAAATTTACTCCAAGATTGAATGTCAGAATTTGAACCACGATCTTCCATACTCTTTCCACTGAACTTTATTGCAGATTTTAATTCCACTGGCTCACTTCTAAGCTGGTACAACTCCCTCCCATGCATGGGCCCTGTCTTGCCCTACTAGTTAGATCTTTCTTCTCAGCTTTCTTTTCTCCCTGGCTCTCTCCTCTCCTTCTCTCTCTTTCTTTCTCCTTCTCTCTCCTTCTCCCTCTTCTTCTCTCCTCTGGGGGTTGTTGCCCTCTCCCTTGACCTTGTATTTCATGATTTGTTTGGATTCTAAAGTGGAAAAAGCAGGATATATTTTGTCATCAGTGACATGAAAGATGGCCAATAGAGGCTGAATTTCTTCCTTGGCTTCTTTCCCTTGCCCTGACCACTGATAAAATGAATTTAAAGCCTGACATCTGTACAACTAAAAACCCTATTCAAATTGTAGAAAATATTCCTGAGTTTACTTATATAGCTTATTCTCAATTAAATTACATTTTTCTCAATTGAGTTCTCAGCACATTTTTTTAGAAGTGGAGATATGGAGACATTTTATTAGAAAGACAAGTGCGTATTTAGAATTTCTTTAAGAAAAGACCAAGTCTGTGACTACCTGATCCTGTGACTAATGCCATGTCCTTTGCTGGGAGGAGAATTTAATGTCAAGGAAGGAAAGAGAAGACAAAAGCACAGGAAAAAGCATGTGAAATGTAAGGGCTGGAAGGTGGGAAACGTGCAAAAAAGGGAAGGTTGGCTTCTTCTAGACCTGCCTGGGAACTGGAGGGAAGAGCCCTAGAAAAGAGTATTGAACAAGCCCTAGAAGAGAGTGATTACTTTTCTTTGGTTAATGAGATGCACTTATAATTTTTCCAAGGGCACACTTTGCTCAATAGGTATCTAGTTGGTGGATAAGTATGCTTGCAATCTATTACACAATAAAAAAAAGATGCCATTTATCTAGCTATTTAAAGTCTTTTGCTAAACATTGTATCTATTTTAGAATATATCCCTGCATTTCTGCTTGTGGTAGGTGAGTAAATTAAGAGGCAAAAATAAATAGAGTCAGAGCATGCAAGAATCAAATGTAGTGGACTTAGCTGCAGGTCAGATCTGGGTTCAAGTCCTCCCTCTGACACTAGTTTTTTTTAGACATAAACAAGTTATCTAACTTTCCTGAGTATCAGCTGTAAAATGGGACTAATACCTATCATTCTTACTGATGGGAAAATATGTGGATGCTGTGAGAATCAAATGAGTTGACATGTGTAAGGTGTCTCCAAAGTCTTAGCTATTAAAGCTTAAATTACATTAAAACTTAGGAGACCCATCCTATAAAGCACATTGAAAACTTTAGAGTTCTCCTTAAATGCTAACAAAGGGGGGGAATCTTTTAATAGGTTTGGGTCCAATAATATTGCATAAGTTTATTCTAATGTATCTTCTTTCCTATGTTTTGTTGCATACAATCATGGTAGCAACCAAAAGCAAATGTTTTTTTAAACCTTTACCACTATTAATCTAAGGCTACTTACTATATAAAAGATTAATTATTATTTCCATTTTATAAATAAAGGCATCCTTCTCTCTAGAGTATTTATCATGATGACAATGAGTCTGTAGTACAGTTCAAAATAGAATTGTTTTCTGTATTCCCAGTCTGACTCTTAATTATAGTAAGGCTCCATTAATCTTATACTAATTTATTCCAAAATATGTGTCATTCAGAGAAATAGCCCTTCAATCGAACAGATGCTCTAACATTCTTTGATTCAATAATAAAAAAGTTAACTGACCCAAAGACTTAACTAAAAGTAAATCTTTTCTATTTTCTTGCATTTTAAATGAACAAGTTTTTGCTGTACAAATAAATTTATCCCATCTCTCTTTATTCACTCCCCCATCCACCCACCCATTCTCATCCTCAAGCGGGGAAGACAGAATGTTCAATCTTAGAAGACAAACATCTGGTAATAGAAAATTATGATGAAATGAAGCAAAAACTTGTGAAGAGGGAAGTTCCTAGCACTTTGTTCCCTAATCCATGCCTGATGTATGAAGCCCTCTTCCTGTCCCCTTTCCCAACACACTGAGCCCATACTGCTTGATAATAACTTGTGTCATCTGCAGATGAATAATCAAATGTTTGCTGCAGAAAGTCTGGCTTTCTAATGTTCCTAATGCTGGTAAGATTTGTATTGCTTTGATGAGCTCCTGATAAGTAAATTTTTCATGAGAATGTTCCTCTAGAGTCTAGAGGACCCTACAAAAAAGAGAAAAATGAACATATAGCTTCAAATTCTCATTTGTATTCAGGATGCTAGAAACAGTATCTTTATTCTACATGGTTAAAGACTGCTGGGCAGCAAGGTAGCAAAGTAGATAGAGCACTGTCAGTGACTTGGAATCAGAAAGACTTTTCTTCCTGAGTTCAAATCTGGCCTCAGGTACTTGCTAGCTATGTGACCCCTGGGCAAGTCACTCAACCTTCTTTCCTCAGTTTCCTCATCTATAAAATGAGCAGAAGAAGGAAAAGGCAAAACACTCCAATGTTTTTGCCATGAAAACCACTGAATGGGGTCACAAAGATTTGGACAAGACTGAACAGTTAAAGATTCTACCTGTCAGTGAACTATATTCAGAAAAAAATAGAGCATTCTGAGAAATGACTGCAGACTGAATCATGACCTTTACCTACAGGAGCTGGGATAGGCTTAGGTTTCCTACAGGTTCCTTGTAAGTAATAGGAATAGCATCCTGCTCTCTCATCTCCGAATGCTTACCTGATGTCCAAATGGGAATAAAATTGTTCTGCTTCTTAGCTCTGTGCCTTTTAGGCACCAGGCAGAAATGACCAAGCACGCAGTGAGCTAGACAAGTTTGTGGGAGGAACAAACCTAAAGTGTTAGGAATGGTTCAAGATTTCAAGTAGTTATCATTGTAAAGACTGAGAGACTTGGTCTTCAAAATTAACTGCTTCCAAATTCATTTCTTCATATTGAACTTGACAAGATTCATAATCAGTCTGCTGTATTCTTCATTCTCTCTCAGTCTTTCAACCAACAGATATTTATTATAATGTGCTCCATACTCTCCTAAGGGATGGGGACACAAAGAGGTGAAAAGACACCTGCTCTTACATTTTATCAGAGAAGTCTACATGGAGGCATTCTGATATGATGAGTGGAAAGCAGACTGGATTTGTCTGAGTGCCTGAGTTCAAATTCTGACTGCCATCTAGTGACCTTGGGCAAGTCAGAGGAACAGGATATAGTTTCTTCATCTGTAAAATGAGAGGATTGGACAAAATGACCTTAAAGGTCTAAATGTATGATCATATATAGTTATATAATGTGACCTGGGGCAGAAGATACTAGCAGCTGTGGGGAGTGGAGTTAGGAAAGGTTTCATATAGGAGATGATGTTTTTAATCCTTTTGGTACAGTGAGTCATTCTCTGAATCGAAAAAGACTCTCAATTTTTTTTCCCACTGCTGATACTTGCTAAGATCTTTATATAATATATACATATGTGTGTGAGTTGTTAAATATTTCCCAATTGCATGTAAAAACTTTTATGATCATTTTTTTACAAATATGAGTTCCAAATTCTTTCCCTCCTGCTTCAAGTCCCCTCCTTGAGAAAGCAAGTAATTTGATTTAGTTTATACATGTGAGTCATGCAAAACATTTGCATATTAGCCATGCTGAAAAAGAAAACACAGACAAAAAAACCCAAGAAAAATAAACTTTTTAAAAAGTGTGCTTCAATATGCATTCAGAGCTCATCAGTTCTGTCTCTGAAGGTAAATAGCATTTTTCATCATGCCTCCTTTGGAATTGTCCTGGATGATTGTCTTGAGCAGACTAGTTAAGTCTTTCACAGTTGATCTTCCTTACAACATTGCTATTACTAATTACAATGTTGTCTTGGCTCTGTTCATTTCACTTTGTATCAGATGCTCCTATAAGTCTTCCCAGGATTTTCTGAAATGATCCTGCTCATCATTTTTTGCACAATAATATTTCATTCCAATCATATGCCACAAGTTGGTCAGCCATTCATTCCCCAGTTGATGGGCATCCCTTTGATTTCCAGTTCTTTGCCAGTACAAAAAGAATTGCTCTAAATATTTTTATACAAATAGGTCCTTTTCCCTTTTCCTTGATCTCTTCGGGAGATAGACCTAGTAGTGTTATTACTGGGTCAAAGAGCATGCACAGTTTTATAGCCCTTTGAGCACAGTTCCAAACTGTTCTCCAAAATGGTTAGACTAGTTCATAGTTCCACCAACATGGCATTAATGTTTCGGTTTGTTCTGTCCACTTCGGCATGTTATTTTCCTTTTCTGTCATGTTAACCAATCTGACAGGTGTAAAGTTGTATCTCAGAATTGTTTTAATTTGCATTTCTATGATCAATAGTGATCTAGAACATTTTTATGTGACTAGAAATAGTTTTAATTTCTTCTTCTGAAAAATAGGAGGCAACGATTACTAAAACTGTTTGCAGGTAGAAATTTTTGGTACGTGATGGGAAATAAGGTCTGGCTCAAGAGGGCCCAGTATTCAGAGCAAACATAGGGTGTCTCTACCTTCTGCCAGCTTCCTTTTCTGGAGGGAAATTCCCCAGCGTCCCATGTAGGCTGAAAAAGGCAGAGAGTCCTCTGTGCCTTCTCTGAGAATGAAACCCTCCTTGGCCAGACCCCATCAAACTTAGGATATTCCAGGAATCAAAGATCCCAGGAAATGAAGGCGGAGCTACACAGGATAAAAGGATCCATCTAAGTAGAGACAGCCAATCTGTCACAAGGGAGGCAAGGCCCTCCCAAAGCCGAATATTTCTGGACTATCTTTTTTTAAAAGATCACAACACAGGAATCAGTTTTCAGAACACATGGGGGTCGTACTTCTGGTTCTGTCTTTTCTTTCCTCCTTTCTGCTTTGTTATTCAAACATAGACCTTACAAATGTGGACCTTTGATGCCTCATAAACCAATGCCCTTCAACGTTTTCAGGATTAGATATTTAAGGGTTGATCGTGATTGGCTTTTTGCTGGGATCTTGCTCAAGCTTCATGTTTGCAATCCCCTTTAAAAAGAATGTTTAGCAATCATATTGCATTCCTTTCGCGCTTAAGACCAAGCCCAACAAGCTTTGATTTGTATACACGATCTGTAGTTGACCTTTCAAGTTTGCTGCTCAATTTGCCAAAGATCTTCCTCATGAAATCATAACTTATTTACTGGGCTGCAATTCCCTCTGCAGGACTTGTTAACACTGAGCAAATCTCCAGCCAACGAGAAATGGAATCCTGTCCCTTTAAACAAGTTTGAGAACCCCAAGCTCAAGTAGAGTTAATGTTTGTGGAGGCTGTCCCATGGGAGTTTTCTGGCCCTGGCCCAGCTTGGAGATAATTAATTATGTCAGTGAAAAGCTCTGATGGCCTGTTCTCTTCAGAGGAAAGTGACATCATCCATAGAATTCTCTGGCAAAAAAAGGCGAACATAACTGCGAGGACAGGAAATAGCAGACAGATGTTTGCTTGTGAATATTTTATCTACTTCAAAGTTTGTTGCAAGAAGTAATTCACTGATCTGTGTTGGGGCAGCCTCCAGGGCAGCCTCAGCTTGGCAAATGGTCTTGGCTGGTGGGAGTCTTTAGAGTAGGTTCCTTAAAGCACATGGTCTGTACTGAGGAGGGAGCACAACATTTTGTGTGGGATGGGTCTGATGGGGGGAGAGTCATGAAGTATGAGAATGCTCCCCATGTACTGGCATCATCATGGAGAGGTCTTCAAGTAATGCTCCACATGTTATTTAGACTAAATGGTAGCAGTGCCACATGTGGCATTGCATGATGACAGACTCCTTCTAAAAAACATCACCTTGCTTGTTCCTGCCCAGTTTTCATTCTAGGTCTTTCTCTTATCTGTCATTCTCAGTCACATCTTATAAATCATGTACTAACCCCTATTCCAGTACCACAACCCTAGGCTTTTGAAGGCTCTGCTCTAGCAGATTATGAACCAGAGTGGTATTCAAAGACAAATGATGCCTGTCATCTGAGGACCAGCCTATCTCAGTTTGGAGACACTTGTCACTAAAAGGTTAGTCACCAGTTAAAGGTGACTTGCAGAAAGTTACAATTTAATAGAGATAGCTATTAAAATGTGATCTCTTTTAAAGGTTTGTGATCTACTTTTAGCTTTGAACCTCTTTCCTCACTTGTAAAATGAGAGGTTTGGATTCCATGACTTCATAGATGCCCTCTAGCCATGAGACCCTATGATCTTCTCATATTTCAATTTCTCATTTATAAAATTAGGGATGTGACTCTAGACATTTCCCCTTTTTCTGAAGGGACTTTGTGAACATAAGTGAGTGAATAAGACTGCCTCTTTTAGTGTATACTCCTCTAGGCAGTTTCTCTAAGATTATAAAAGTTGCAGAAAAGTTGCTGATTTGCATTAGTAGAGAGAATTGCCTATATTATAATTATGATGATTTGATATCCATCAAAAGCAGATTTCATGATTATTGAGAGAAAAGAAAATATTTACAAACTTTGCTCCAGAATTTTAACTATGTGTTCATGTTTCAAAATTTTGCTAAAAATTTCTGCTAACAGCAATTATAATTGTAGCTAATATTAAGGTCTGCAAAACATCTTATTTGTCATCTCACTTAATCTCCACAATGACCCTGTGACATAAATGCTATTATTAATTTCATGTTACAAGTGAGGAAACTGAGGCTAGAGATTAAGTGACTTATCCAAAATGACATAAGTAAATGAGGAAGGATTTGAACTTGTCCCTCTGATTGCAAAATTAGGATTCTATCCAATACGCCATCTGGGTGTCATTAAATATTAGTGATATGTAATCCATTCTTCTAAAAACTCCCCCATTTGAGAAAACTTCAAGACCTGAAAGTAGCTAAAAGAAGTGGATGTGGGGAGAAGAATGAAAAAATCCTTTTTGGCAGTGAAATAGTGCCCCCTGAAAATTTAGTATCAAACACCAGAAAAGTGATAGACCCGAAATTTGTACTCATCACATTCTAATTTGTCAGAGGCATGGAATGAAAGGATTATACTTATTGGCATTCATTGTCTATAAAACATCAGCTGAGAAGTATGGGAAAGTAATAGGAGTTAGAATAGACAAGAAATGAGAAAAGTGGAGAGGAGAGAAGAGAATGGCAGAAATGGGACAAAGTGGTGGCGAGGATTAGAAGTAACATGGAAACATGCTGACAATAGTAAAAAGGGAGAGTGAATGACAAAGAGATCACAGATGCTACAGTGAGTGCTTCTTTGCCCCAGTGGTGTGGGGTGGAGAGGTAGAGACAATAGTCATCTGTTCTTCAATGTTGTAGCCCTTGAGGCACAAGGCATTCTTATACTGTGTGTTGAGGGGATAGTATAAGAAATGGAGGTGATGGTGGAAAACAATTATCTGAACTATACATTTGAAGCCTCTCCTTGGTGGAGAGAAAGTATGTGTGTGTATGAGAGAGAGAGAGAGACAGAGATAGAGACACATAGACAGACAGAGTGACAAAAACAGGGAGAGAGAGAGAGAGACAGAGACAGAAGGCAGATACAGAGACAGAGAGACACACTCAGAGACACAGACAAAGAGAGAGATAGAGAGACAGGCAGGCAGACAGAGAAAGACTCAGAGAAGGAGAAACAGAGATGGACAGAAAGAGACAGAGAAAAGAGACAAGAGAGAAGGTAAAGAAAGACAAACAGAGAGATAAAGAGAAAGATGCAGAGAGACAAAGAAAGAAAGGAGAAAGAGGAGAGAAATGGAGAATATTCATTCAGAATGCAATAGTTTATCTTTCTATTTTAAAATTATTTTCATTAGTTTATCTCTGAATTATTAATCTACCTGGAGAAAAAAACTCATTATAAAAGTACAGATAGTAATTAAATAAGATTTAAGTGTAATGGGAAAGAGAAGAAGGGGAGAAGGAATAAATTCACCAGTCCCCAGTCATGGCAACAGTCAGGGAAAGAACAAAATTCTGTCCAGACAGATGACTTGTTAAGTGGATCAATAAGCCAGACCAGGCTAGAACCATTCTTGATTATATTTTGTTTGAGGTAATTACATCTTTCTATTGAAATTAGCTGAACACTGCTTCTGGCCCATGTCTGTTCTCCCAGGCTCCTCTCCTATTTGAGAGGCTCCAAAGTTCCCGGATGAGGCATTGTAGAAACCAACTTTACTTGGAGTATGTAATCTTCCTATACTGAAAGGCAAAGAACAAAGTATTAAAATCAACCAATCAACAAGTATTTGTTAAGTAAGGGCTTACTATGTGCCAAACACTATGGGCATACAAGCAAAGAAGAGGGATGATATTGTAAGTACAGTCATGTGAAGGCCAGACTAATTAGTACTGATTTCTTATCAATCAGTCAGTATTTATTAATGCCTTTATTAGCACTGTGCTAGGTGATTGGTCCCTTACGTAGGGAAAAAGAATGAAATAATTTTTACTTCAAGAAGCTCACATTCAAATGTGAAAGAACAGGAAATGAGGTTAGATGTTAGTTGGAGCTTGATAATGGAAGATCCTAAAAGTCAGCAGGAAAGTTAGGAGGTCGTTGAGAAGCCATTGTCAGTTTTTGACTAGGGAAGTGACATGATGAAAAAGGTGTTTGTGGAAGACAAGTTTGGCAGCATTACAAGGAATACACCGGTAATATAATGGAATACAAGATATATAGGCATTGTGAAGACTTGCTGGGAGAGAAAGGGTGGGGTTGTTTAGCAGGAGGAATACTGGGTTGGGAGGGTGGTCTGAGTTTTGCCTCTGACTCAGTGGGTAAATTTGGGCAAATGACTTCATTACTTCAAGGCTAAGTTTCTTAATATATAAAAATAAAGATGTTTGGGGAAAATAACCTCCAAGGTACCCTTTAGCTCTAAAAGTCAATGAGAATATCTCTGTATGACCTGAAAAATGCAAGGATAGAAAAATGTTAATAGTTCAATATAATACTGATTCATCTGCTCTGGGGTGTCAGGTCTCAGAAATGGCAACTGTTCAAAATCTTTGCGGATTCTGAGTCATCTAAAGGCATGAACGGTGCCATATGATGTGCCTGGCTAAACTGGAGAATCTAAACTCTGCTCTGAATGGTTCATAGTTAAGGAATCTGACTTAAAGCTCATTGAAAAAGCAGATATTTTATGAACAAATGCAATTTACTAAAAAGGTATTATTTCAAAAAGATGACTTTAGCGTTTAAAACTGAGACATGGCATTAAAAGGTTAGATATAATTTACAAAAACAACAGCAACAAAAACAGAGTCCCCAACAAGTCATTACACCATGGCCCTTGCAAGGATATTATTTCAGAGCATGGTCTATCATCTGAACAGTTTTACAACATTCATGAAATAAATTTTTTTTACAGTACTTACCAATTTCTCCCTGTGAGGTACTAGTACAGATGAGGAAACTGAGGTAGAGTTAAGTGACTTGCCCAGGGTCACCTGGCTAGTTAATGTCTGAGGCTGAATTTGAACTCAGAACTTCCTGACTTCAAGCCCTACCCTCTATTCACTGTGTGCCACCTAACTACCCCACTGTAATACAGTAGGAAAGATTAAAAACATGCGCAGATAACAAATGAAAATGTGGTAAATATACAGAAGTTTAACAAGAGGGATGAGATATATGGAGGGCAGGAAAGCTTCTAGCTGGGGAGATCAGGGAAGGTTTCATGGAGGAGAGAGTACCTGAAATGGACTTTAAATTAAGAAAGGGATTTGAGTATCAGAGAGATGGGGACAAATACACAGAAGTAGGAGAGGGCAGGATAAGATAGAGCAATGAGTGAGCCAGTAGCTCTGAAACTTAGAGTGCCGGAAGGTGAGTAATGCCAAAAAAGGCTAGAAAGTTAGCCTGGAAACAGGCAGACTTAGAGGCAGGGATGGGCAAGGGGGAACCCTAACTGTCAGGCTAAGGAGTTTTATTTTGACTGGTAAGCAATGGAGTGCCCTGAAGGGTTCTGAGCTGGTATATATAATCTTATAATCCACATCTACACCCACCTATGGTTATATCTTTGGTACAACATAGTGAAGGATGTTCATGATGATAATTCTGAGTAATTCAAAAAAGATCGCTTTCAATTTAATATACTAATCTCATTATAGAAAGAGTATTTATGGTATTTCAAGTCAGAAAATCTAAAGTTGAATCCTAACTCTGATTTTTGCTACCCAGGATGACTCTGACTACCCAGGAAAGGTCAGGAACCTTTCTGAACTTCAATTAACTTCTGTTAAGTGGGGATGATATTTCTTGCAGTATCCACATCACAGGCTTGTTGTTAGGAGAACATCTTACAAACGTTTAAAGTCTGAGATTTTCCCTTATAAATTCTAAGTCAATATATTTGTTAGACCTTATTTATGCATAGGTAGTAATTATGGATGCTAATTCAATGTGATTTATAATTTTCTACATCCATTCATCTTCTCAAATAGCAGAAGCAACATATTGCATGTTGTCATGCCAGTGTGGCATTTAAAACGTTCAAGAGACAATTTCTGAGTAATTTAACCATTTTGTTAATAAGGCTAGCATGTTAGTTAATAAAAGGAGATCAGTGGCCTTCTCAAATGACAAAGACCTCTCATGGTGATCAGCTCACAGTTTATATGCTCTTAGAAGAGTAGGTGTTACTGAGGGTAGCAATTAACTCCGATTAGTTACCAATTAATGAGAAAATGAATTTTACAGTGAGAGGTTGGGCTATATTTCAATGTGGGATATGACTTGGATTACCCAAATCTTGGTCAAAGGGATTTATCCATTTCCATATCACCAGTCTGACAAAAGGGCGATTCAACAAACCTCTCTGAATAAACACAACGAGCAGGAATCCTTCCATTAGCCCAAATGTATAATTTCTTTTACTGTCTGATTAGATCTTGGCCTGGGTAAATCTTTGAGAAAGATCTCCCATACTGGTTGATTTCTGGATGAGGAAGTAGAAAGGGGGAAAACCTTGGTCCCAATGCAATAATTAGTTATTAAAAACAAGAGAGAAATAATCATTTCTCTCACTGAAAAGGCGGTTATTTTATCTCATACGTTTTAGATGCAAAAGGGTTTTTTGTTTTGGTAACAGAAAGTTCTTCACATTTTTTTACACAATTTGTTTTTTCCTGACCAGTATTTAAAACCAAAAGGATACACTGAACAATGGCCAAGACTTTTTTTAGAAATCACATAGCCCAAGCAGCATGCCCAAACATTACGCTACATAGAAGAAAAAAAAGGTAAATTTACATATATTTTATATATACATGAGTTATTGTTAGCATAATTACAGACTTTTGAATGAGGTAGCTATCTTGGTTCATTGCATCTGCTTTTTGAGGATATGGATATTTCCATAGAGGAAAAATGAAGTCAAAAATGTTAAAAAAAAAAAAAACCACAAGTCTCTCTATTATAAATGAACTTTAACCTCTCACCTCAGGAAAGGCATTTAACTTTAGATGACCTTGGTGTCACATGCAGTAAGGAAATCCCAGTGAGCAAGGTTGCTTGGGAGATGGAAGTTTCTAGCACAGAAGGTTCTTCCAAGCAAATTCCAGACTAAGAAGGGGGTGCCAGGAAGGAGAAAGAGGTGTGTTGAGAACAGAGACAGCTTGTTTGAAAAGTTAGAACTCCCCTCCCCAACCAATGACTTCACAGATTACCACAACGGGGAAGATTATACTACATATTAGAAATATATCTACTGACAGTTAAGAGTTCTGATATCGGCTGATTTAACTTCTTTAGATCTGGAAAAACTTAGTTATCCAGAATGACAGAGGCAACATGATGCAGTAGAGAGGATGCTGGATTTGGAGTCAGAAGACCTGGATTCAAATTCTGGCTCTGCTACTTGTTATCTATATGATCTTGGGCAAGCCATTTAACTTTTTGGGCCTCAGTTTCCCTATCTGTAAAATGAGGGGTTTAGCCCTGATGACTTCTAAGTTCCCTTCTATGTCTAAATTTATGATCCCATGATTCATTCAGGATGGATGAAGCTTTACAGTATATAGTTTTGCAGAAACTGTTTCTAGCCTGTTATAAATATAGAATTAACCGTGGCCTGACCTTAAACATCTTTTAAGAAGCACAAAATTTCTCAATGATTTGAGAGTCAGGGAACTTTATGTACAATAGTCTGTCTAGAAAAATGTTTTTTTTTCTTATCCTGTTTGAATATGTTCCCTTTTCAAGAAGGATAAAAGGAAAAACAAAAACAAAAGCTGTCCAGTTCTGGCTCAAAAGGAGGAAAAAGGAAAGAAGTTGAGAAAATGTGATCATTTGGACCCTTTCATAAAAAATAAACAAAGCATGAAGTAGCCACAGTTAATTCACAGGTGCTAGTTCTGCGTGTTGTGGCTTAGCTGGAAATGATTAAGTTTACAGAGCTCAATAAACAACTACTGAGCTCCCTAAGACTGTGTCATCTGGCTGATCCTTAACAATGGCCTCCTCTGTGTTCTGAGAGATTCTGCTTCCTTAAAGAGCTCCAAATAAGTTGGCCATCCTACCAGCAGACCGCCTTGTTCACCTTTAGGAAGAGGGGGGCCCCTCAAGAGGTCTTTGCCTATGATCTTTGTTAGCACAGCCCCCAAAGCTTGCAAAGTCTTTTGGAATTTATGAAATTATCCACTGGTAAAATCACAGCACCGCCTGGACAACCTGTGACCTTATCTAATTTCTGATCCAGAACTCAGCAGCTGTTGCACTATTAATAAACCCAAGTGGGTTAAAAAAAAAAAAAAGAAAGCAGAAGTCATAAAAAAAAATGTACTTAAACCCATGGTCTGACTGCTCCTCTCCAGTTCACTAATCACAGGAAAACTACGACTGTATTTTGATTCACTGTGATACCAAGATTTCACTTTTTGAATCAGAAATGTCCTGGCATTACCCTGAGAGCTGGAATTGATCACAGAAATCATTTAATCCAATTCCTACATTTTACAGAGGAGGAAACCAAGGCTCTGAAAGTTTGAGTGACTTGCATAAGATTCTGTTTACTGTAGTAATTAGAAAATCAATTCTGGAAATTAAAAGTGCACTCTGAGATTAGAGGTTTAGTAGAGGAATTTCTTTCATATGATATCATTTGGTCTGAATTTTGCTGGGTCTTGAAAGTTAGAAAGTTCTCATGAGGTCATGGGAGTTGGGGTGGGGGAGAGTCTCAAATCAGCAAGCTCCCGCTTTGTTCATGCTCTAAAAGCTGCTCCGACTGCCTCTGTGGTTCAAGTTAGAGTTCTGGACTAACTCAGAGAAATCATTTTTCTCAAAGTCTTTCCATGTTCTCTTTGTCGTTAAGTCATTTTCAGTCATGTTTGATTCTTCATGACCCATTTAGGGTTTTGTTGGCAAAGAAACTAGAATGGTTAGCCATTTTCTTCTCCAGCTCATTTGACAGATGATGAAACTGAGGCTGACAGGGTTAAGTGACTTGTCCAGACTCACCCAGCTAATAAATGTCTGAGATTGGATTTGAATAGGAAGACTCATTTTCCTGATTCCAATTCCAGTGTTCTATCCATAGCACAACTTAGCTGCACCAACATATACCTGTTCTCTTTAGACTACAACAGAGATATGTTACATTTCTAGCTTGATAAAGTCACACCTTTTTAGTACTGAATGACCTTGGGTTCTATAATTTGGAAGTATGAAGATGAGGTTACTTCTGAGATGTAACTATGTAATCAAAATACACTGATTTTCAGTAAATGGGATTAATTATACTTAGAATATTCAATGGCTAAGTGATCTCATCAATTTGGATCTCCAATAGCGCAGATCATATCCCATCCATACTTTATCATCTGACAGAATTCTAATCTGTGTCTTTCTATAAATCTTCCACACAGTATCCACCCAAAGGGCTGGGGACCTTCTTCTGGTTAATGTAATTTTTTCTGGTTGCCAGTGAAGCATTCAAGCTGGTGTTCATCTGTTATCTCTCAAGACCCCTATATGACCCATCCACCTAATAATAGAATTGTTTGATTAGGTTCCTAAATAAAGGAGGGTTTTGCCAAGAGGGCCTCCTTCTGGTAATGTGGAGACCCTTCTTTTGACTTTGTTGGCTTTTACCATCTCCATGGAAACATAAGATCTTATTTCTGATGTTGGGTCTACTTTTCCATCTTCCTTAATTTCTAACTTATCCCTGGGCATAGCCCGACCTGGGCCAGTTGAGGAGATAAGAATATAAAATGTGACTAGGTCCCTGGGAAGGCTGATGCTAAGAGAGAGATACCAGTTCTTTCCCAACATTCCACTCATTTTATTGTTAGAAAAAAATTAAACTAAATATAAAAAAATTACCAAACCCTAGGTTTAATGATTAGATATATTTTTTAAAGAAAACAAAGTTAAAAGTACAATTAAGCACCTCTCCAACTAATCCTTAACTGATGGTTATCTAATGTATAATATGTTTCTTATCTTATTCTCTCTGCATCACAGTGGAAAAAAGTGAAAGTGGTCCCTGGTTGGAAAGCATTCCCAGAGATCAGCACCTGGGACAAAGCTCCAGTTACCCCACCTTAGTTATGGCTCCAGTGGCACATTCATACCTGGAATATTCATCATGGCTCTGATGTCTATATTTCAAATAGTTCATGACTTCCAGTTCATGAAAGAGCTAGAGAAAATTTTATAAGAAGGCAACTGAAACAATGAAGGGATGAAAAGTCCATCACATAAGGACAGATTAAACAATAAAAAAGTGATGAGTCAAAGGTATAAGCTGAGAAGCTAGATGATCAGAATCTCTAAGATCATGAAAGGTGTGAAGAGGGTCAGTATGGACTAGTTCAACATGTCCCCAAGTACTAGGAATAAGTTTGGGACAAAGAAAATATTCCTTTGCACAGAAAGCAATAAACTTGTGAAATTTATTAACTTAAGAAGGAATACAGGTTGAAACTTGAACACATTAAAGGCAGACTTAATTAAAACCATTCATTAATCAACTAACAAGTGTTTATTAAATGCCTTCTATGTATCAGGCACTCTACTAGGTGATGAGATGCAAGAGCAAATGTGAAATGTCCCTGCCTTCAAGAAGTTTAGTCTTTCAAATGACAGCAATGTGTTAGAAAGAATTCTAGATTTAGAATCAAAGCATCTATATTTGAATCCATTTATCCCTATGCCAAATTGGGCATGAAGATATTTGTTGGACCTTGGTTTCTTTAAAATAGATAGCTTTCAAGGAACACTTTAATTCAAAATTCACTTGCCATAGATTCAGAATGGTTTATTAAGAACAAATAGGTTTGTGGAAAAAGAGTCAGAGGAGGTAGAGAGGGAGATAGTATGCATCTTACCTTGAATGATGTCAAAAAGACCAGCCATACCTTTTCACAGCTCAGTGCTTATTGCCTTTGTCAGAAACAGAATAATGGGAAGGATGACCCTAATTTGGCCCACTGTGGTAGTTCTTACTTCATTATATTTTTTTTGGAGGAAGGAAGGCAAGGTAACTGGGGTTAAGTGACTTACCCAAGGTCACACAGCTAGTAAGCATCAAATGTCTAGAACCAGGTTTGAACTCAGGTCCTCCTGATTCCAGGGTTGGTGCTCTCTTCACCATGCCACCTAACTGCATCCATTACATTCTTAAAAAAAAGCAAACTAATAAAAGATGTTGGAAAAGTGTTTATCTAAATTGGTTCTGAACTAAAACAACCTTGGAAGTTAGTTGCTAGAAAAAAGAAATCCATCATCTTATGAAACTTCTTATCTGGCTGACAGTTTTATTGGTCCTGCCCATGCTTGAAATAATATAGCAATAAAGCATCTGATAGCCTGAAAAAAGGGGTAAGAATTTTATTTTAACACCCTCCTGCCCAATCAATGGAAGGCTTGATCTAATTTCTTTCAAGTTTGAAACTAGCTTTGGCCCTGGATGCTTACATGGTGTAACACTTCCTTCTTAATAACAGTCATCTCTCATATTGATGAGCTCATAGCTCATCATCACCAGCTTTGCAGTGTTCCACAATCATCCCCCTGAGCTGCCACTGCCAGGATCTCTTCTCCACGGCACCCTTCTTCCCACCCCATTCCATTCCCCAACTATGAACACTATTCATCTCCTTTTCATCCTCTATGTGAGCCCAATCCCTGCCAAATACTTTTGATCCAATTATTTAAAAAATATCCAGGTATTAGAACACTTAATCCTGGCCCAGTTAGCTCATAACCTTAAATATCATATTCTGCATTATATGTTACAGTTACTCATTTGAGAGACACTTGCAACTTCCTTGGCTTTTCCCAAGTAACAAGCTCTTCTTCAAGAATGTCACATACAAGAATTATGTCATAAAAATTACCCTACTGTAAAAGTTTCCTTTGACTGTCTAGACAAAATGTAACAAATCTAGAATATATACTAGGTGGAAAAAATTTCTACTCCTTATATTCCCCTGTGCTCAGTACTCTAAGTTTACTCAGAGGCTGGCATTAATAGGTAAGCACTGGCAGACTGAGGGGAAGTGTGTGGTCATTCCAGCTCTAGCTCTGTTGGCAGATGTCACTACAAGGTGTCTGTAAGGAGTCTAAACAGAGAGTGAGACAAGAAAAAAAATAGAAATATATGTGTCTGATATTTAACCGTCAAAGCAATTTGGGTTTTCCTTCCTCTTTTGCGCTAAAATTGTAGGAACTATGGATGAGCCCATCCACTAGTTAGGCAATGAGAAGTCTTTCCCCAAATAGCAAAAGATACTTGAATGATGGAGAGGAAACTTCCTTTTCCATTTCAATGATTTGTTTTTATTTGTTTCATTCGCATGGAAAATTCCCCATAATGCTAGAGACAGACTGCATGATGAGATAGAGAGCTCACATCAGAGTCCGCAGAGACCAGGGTTCAAGTCCTACTTAATAGCTGTATGACCTAAGGCAAGTCAATTAACCTCTTAGTATCCAAGGAAACTCTCTAAGAGTATATGTTGCAGAGCAAGTGCTGACCTGCTTTGGTACAGGAAGTTTGCTCATCCAGTAGTTTCTTATACAAATGGCATCACAAGTCTAATATCTACCCTATGGTCTTCTATTGTTGATCAGTGCTTTCAGTTGTGTCTAACTCTTTATGACCCCATTTGTGGTTTTCTTGGCAAAGATACTGGAGTGATTTGTCATTTCCTTTTCCAACTAATTTTACAGATGAGGAAACTGAAGCAAATAGAGTTAACAGATTTGCCCAGAGCCACTCAGCTAGGTCTGAGGGAAAATTTGAACTCAGATCCTCCTGACTTTAGGCCTAGTACTCTATTCGTTATGCCACCTAGTTGCCCATTTCTTTCTGAGTTATAAGTCCAATTTCTATTTATGAGTGTACTATGAACAGTATAAAAATAATTTATAATGCAGATATTAAAATTTCATTAAGCACTAGAATCCCTTCTCATAGAGGGCAAAATATTCTAATTCTACCTATAGGTATTCTAGGGACATATGCCTCCAACTATTTTTATATGCAGAAGTAAATGTGATGCAATAGAAATAGTTCTCACAGGGTCATAGAACAGGTCTCAGAGAACAAGATAAATAAAAGCTATTCTTCTCTAGAAGTCAGGGTCTTCAACTATAAAATGAGGGACTTGACCTCACTGATTTCTAATGGAAAGTTTTAACCACCAGATGGCAGGAGAAACATTGAACTGTGGAGAACCTTAAAGCCAGACTGATGAGCTTGTATTTTTTGTCTTTGAAGCAAGAGAGAGCTGCTGAAGAGTTAAGCAAAGGAGTGACATGGTCACATCTATAACTTACAAAGATTATTTGGGCACTCGTGAGGGGAGAGATTGAAGAGAGAAGTGATTGGATGCAAGGCTATTATAATAGACTAGGTCAATAGCCGTGAGATTAAGTAACATAAATTGATAGTGGACTCAGCCCAATTTTGTGATTTTTCTCCAGCAGCACATGAGTAGGAGTAAAGGCAATGGATGAAGGGAACAATTCAAGGCTGGGGTTCAGCAAGGCATGATCATCAATAGACTAAGAGGGCAAGAGATTTGAGTGTAGACGACATTGTAGAGTTCACTACAGGACTGAGGCAAGGAAAGGCAGAGGGTATAGCCAGTGGTGGGATGATAGCCCAGGAAAAAGAGAAGGGTGAAGGAATTGGAAATCATGGTGCAAATGAAGAGTCAGCTTAGGGAATCATAAAGGCAGAGGGAGAGATGAAATGAAAAAAGATTATGGTCAAATGAGTGAATCACAACATTCATGAATATGGAAATGGAATTCTTGTGAGTGATGTCAATATGAAGAGTATGGCCATTTTATGTGCGGCTGAGATGGAATGGAGTATCTCCTGTAGATCTGCAAAAGAGTCTTGGGGAACACTTGTGATTGTTCTTGTTAAATCATGGGCAACTCTTCGTGACCCTGTGACCAATGCTATCCATGAGATTTTCTTGGTAAAGATATTGGACTGGTTTGCCATTTCCTTCTCCAGTGAATTAAAGCAAACAGAGATTATTAAATGATTTGCTCAGAATCACACAGCTAGTAAGTGATTGATGCCAGATTTGAACTCAGGTCTTTCGGACTCCAGGTCCAGTGCTTTCTCCATCAAGCCATTCAACTTCCTTGTGACTAGGATATGGGAAATGAATAATGAACCAGTAATGGAGATTTCAAAAAAGTGTTCTCAGAAGTAGGAAGAGAACCAGGAAAGAGAAGTACCATAGAAATCAATAAGAATTTGTCCAGGATGAGAGGGTCATCAGCATTGCATCCAAGATGATGCGTAAAAGTTCCCTGGATATATTAAGTATTAGTTAAAAGATCATTTGTAATCCTTGTGAAAGCAATTTTAGTAGAGTGATGGGGTCAGATTGTAAGAATTTAGATAGCAATGAGAAGTGAGGGTGGGAATGTCAGAAATAATGGTGGTTGGAAATTCACAAGGTCAAGGATGCTACTAATGCAGATGGAATGCAGCTTTTGCCTTCTGTCCACCTCCGTCTTCAAGAAGGTCTATTGCTAGGGCCAGTGGAGCTGGTGGTAATGGTGGTCAGGAGGGTTAATATTGTGAAAAGAATATTAATGATTGTAACAGCTGACATTTATATAGCACCATAAAATTTGCACAGAGCCTTGCATGCGCTATCTCATTGAACTCAATTTTACTGCTGAGGAGGCCTGACTGTCACAGAGGTTAAGGGACTTTTTAAAAAATTAAGTGCCTACTATGTGTCAGGCACCTATGAAGCACTTTACAAATATCTCGATTGATTCTCACATTAACTCTGAAAGATTGGATGATATTACTATCCCCATTCTATAGTTAAGGAAGCTGAGGCAGCTAGAGTTTAAGTGCCTTGCCCAGGATTACACAGCTAGTAAGTGTCTGAGGCCATATTTGAATGTCCTTCTTTCTCATTTGTCCTACTTCTCTATCCATTGCATTACCTAACTTGCCCATACAAGCCATACAGCTAATGTCTGAAATGAGATTCAAATACAGGGCTTTCCAGTTTTCTTTACACTTTACTCCTCTACATGAACTCTTCAATACTGCCAAATACCCTATTCACTATTCCTCAGACATATCACTCCATTTCTTATCTCCATACGTTTGTACTGTCTAGCCCTCATTCCTGGAATGATTTCTATTCTCCCTTCCAATTCTTAGAATCTCTTTCTTTTTGCAAAGTTCAGGTGAAAGGTTACCATCTTCAAGAGACCTATCCCATTTCCTTCAGTTGCTAATCTTTCCTGCTAACATTATATTTCATTTATTTCTCAGTTTCCTCAACTGTAAAATGGGAACAATGATAACACCTTCCTCCAAGGACTGTGAGGATCAAATGAGTTAATTTTTTTTTTTAAAAAAAGCTCTTAGCACATGAACAACTGCTGATATATGAATGTAATGGAATACTATTGTGCTATATGAAATAATGAACAGACTTCAGAAAAACCTGAAAAGACTTCTATGAACTGAGGTTGAGCGACGTGTGCAGAACCAGGAGAACATGATACACAGTAACAGACACAGTATGCAAGGACTGTTTCTGATAGACTTGGCCCTTCACAGCAATGCAAGGACTTAAAACATTTCAAAAGGACTCGACGCAAAATGCCAACCACATTCAAAGAAAACTATAGAATCAGAACACAGAATGAAGCAGACTATTTTCTCTTTTGTTATGTTTTGTTTCAGTTTTTCTCATAGTTTCTCCCATTCGTTTTAATTCTTCTCTGCAACATGACATGTAAAAATGTGTTTAATAAGAATGTAAGTATAGAGCCCATATAAAATTGCATGTTGTCTTGGGGAGGGGGGGTGAGAGGAAGGGAGAGAAAATTTAAAACATATGGAAGTGATTGTTGAAAACTGAAAACAAATAAATTAATAAAAAAAATTTTATTTTATGTACACAGTTCCTGGCACATAGTATGTGCTATATAAATACTTATTCCCTTCCCTCAGTAGCCAAGCATGGAGGCATGCAAGACAACATAACTTAGGGTCAGAAACTCTGAGTTTGAATCCCCTCTGTGTCCTTTACAAGCTATGTTTGGGCAAGTTATTTCACTTTCCAGGTTCATATTTTCTTATGTGTGAAATGAAAGTGTTGAACTATATGATCTCTTAATGTCTCTTGCTAGTTAGCTCTAGAGACCTGATTTCAAATCATACACATTGATCCCCTTTGTGATCTTGGACAAGTCACTTAATCTCCTGAGTCTCCAGTTTCCTTATTTGTAAAATGAGGAGATTGGATCAGATGGTCTCTGAAATCCCTTCCCAGATCTTCATCTATGATCCTATGATTGATCCTTCCAGCTCCAAAATTCAATGATTCTATGAAATGTATACATTAGCTATACATAGAGAGAATGAGCATGGTTGGTTCAAACCTACAATCCTGACAGGGAAATCGGTTCATGATACCTTCTCTATTGACATTGGGCTCAGAATTGTTATGTTCACACAACAAGATAGCTACATGTCAGAATCCATAACAAAATGCCTCAAAGGAATATTTCAACTTCTTCTCCTTGGCCTTAGTCACCATTGCATAAAAGCTATAAATCTTGTGAGTTTTCTTTTTTTTTTTTTTTACAAGATACCCAGTAGGAATCCAACAGTGTTTCTAACAAGACAGTCAATAGACCTCATCATTCTTTTCCAAGGTAGTTGAGTTCATCCAACCCAAATATTCACACAGACTATCTGTGCCCAACCTGTGGAGAAGCATTCTGAGCTCGTATTGGTCTGATCAGCCACAGTCAGACACACTGAAACTTCACTTTATCGTGGTGATGTCATTTTGGTCCTCTTCGAGAACCAAGGACAACAACTAACCAACCAAGTTGAGTTTATAGGTGAAAAATGGTTTCCTAAGGTCACTGGGGAAATCAAAGTGGGGAAAGAGCAGAAGTACTTCCAGATCTTTGACATGTATCTCTAGAAAACAGGTTGGAAAGTAAATGCATTTGAAGGAGGTAACTGGAGGCAATATTTTTAATATATTGAAGACAATAATTTATAAAGTGATTCTTATAATGTATGAACTGTAACTAGTATCCCTGGAGGAGTCTTGGTGTGGTTGCCCTGTTCACTCTAGAAATTTCTCAGCTGGTCATAGTATCTTGGTTTTTTTCTAGTCATTGTCTACAGCCACCATACCTATTCTTACCCAATAACCTTTAACCCTAGTCACTCATCTTTGAGACATAGGAGTGGTGCTCTGGGAATAGGGAGAGTTTCTTTTTCTAAAAAAACAAAACAAAACAAAAACCCCAAATCTTTGTCACCAGACTTGCTTATTTGTCTAACAGATTAAAAAGTATACATGCCAAACATCCAAGCTTTGTTCAGTTCAGTCATTTTAGCTGTGTCTGACTCTTCACAAACCCATTTGGGGTTTTCTTGACAAAGATACTGGAGTGGCTTTTCATTCTCCAGTTCATTTTCAAATGAAGAAATACAGGCAAACAGGGTTAACTAACTTGCCCATGTCACAGAGCTAGTAAGTATCTGAGGTCAAGTTTCAAATCAAATCTTTCTGACCCCAGACCTGGCACTTTATCCACTGTACCATCTAGCTGCTTCTCTCTGCCCCTCTCTCCAAATTGAGAAAATTCTTGTCCTCCAGGAGCTCACATGAGGAACTGAGTTGTTTTTTTCCTGTCACTTTCTGTTGTGTTCAACTTTTCATGATGCCTTTTTTGGGTTTTCTTGGCAAAGATACTAAAATGATTTGTCATTTTCTTCTCAAGTTCATTTTATAGATGAGAAAACTGAGCCAAACAAGGTTAAGTAACTTGCACAGGGTCACACAGCTAGTAAGTATCTGAGGGTGAATTTGAACTCAAGTCTTCCTTACTCCAGGCCTGGCATTCTACCCACTGTGCCACCTAGCTGCCCATCCAAGACTTATATTTCACTATTGGTGAAATGTACTATGTGCTTTTTCACTGATGTGTTTCAGTGAAAAATGAATCATTTGAGGGGAATAGGAAATTAATAATCTTATAGGAAGTTGTAGCAATTTGTGCTAATTTCAGATGGAATTAAAGCAAAGAGCTATAGAAGGACTGAGTGAAGGATTTTCAATATCAGCTTTCAAATACTGTGTTGAGAATATAAATAGAAAACTATAGTTTGTCCATTGACTTCAAAATGCACTAAAACTGAATAGTTGTTACAGGACAAGCCCGACCCCCTCCTTGATTTATCATCTCCCAGTCAAAAGCAATTTCTGTGCAGTTTAATATTAGCACAGTTCCTCTTATGCTGAGGCGCTTCCTAGCAACCTAATGTGGAATATATACTTGTTAATCTTCTTTTGGCAAACAACTATCAGAATTCATGGTAAAATAAGAGAGAAAGCAATGCTCAGTGAATTTTCCAATGAAATACCCAGATGCAATGAGAGCTGATGTGATAAGCAGTGTTTCTTTAGCAAATCTTGAATATAATCCAAGTTGCCACCTTACTAATTGTATTTCCTTGTAATACCACAGGCCAGGGAAGATGTGATCCACATGCTGAAGACAGAAAAAACCAAGCCTGAAGTTTTAGAGGCTCACTATGGATCTGCAGCACCAGAGAATGTTCTTCGGGTTCTGCACAGAGATGCCATCCTGGCCCAGGAAAAGTCCATAGGAGAAGATGTGTATGAGAAACCAATTTCAGAGGTAATGATGATGATGATGATGGTGGTGGTGTTGGTGGTGGTGGTGGTAGTGGTGGTAGCGGTGGAGGTGATGGTGATGATGATGGTGGTGGTGGTATTGGTGAAGATAATGACATGCAGAGTCATCTGGGATGGGGTCATGAGAGTGTGTAATTTTTAAACTACTTTTCACACATTTTAGTTTTTTTAAAAAGTAAGTCAAATATTCTTAATTTAATTCCTTAATAATGAGTGGAAACCTACATAGTAGAGAGTTGACCCCAGAGTCCAGAAGAATCTGAATTCATGTCACATACTGGCTGTGTGACCCCAGGCAAGTCACTCAAGCAACTCTCTAAGACAATGAGAGTCAGAACAGGTGCTGATTTGAATTGGTAGAGTGAGTTCCTAACCAGAAACTTGCTGCACTGATGAAATCACAGGCCAGGTAAAAAAAATAAATGAATAATGTAATATTATAGTAACAGAAGTTTTGGAAAATAAAAGCCAATTGTGTCACAAGGATTTGAGGAAGTATTTCAAAATGAAAGTCATCATCCCTTCTTTCTCCCCTTCCATGGGATTATTATATCTGGGCTAGAATACTTAGTTTCATGTCATCTGTTACTCCACTAAGCAAGTGATGATGTGAATAAAAATAGTTTTATGAGCTGATCAGTTTTAGTGTTGAGTTTACCTGGTTGTAATTGAATTGGCAGGCACATATTTTCATGAGCTTTGTCATTCGGGTAGGTAGTCACAAAGCTCCTAAGTGACAGTCTTCTGTAGTGTTTCTATAGACTCTGTGTGTTGTTAAAATGAGATGTAAACCTGCATGAGTAAAACAAAACCCAAGGCCTTTAGGTTGAAAAGAGATGTTTTAGGGCATTAATCCAATATTTCCAATAGAATTATATTAGAAGACATTGTTTCTTGACTATCAACTCTTACTATGAACTTTAGAGCTTAATTATAGAGTGAAGCATGAAGCAACCAAGTCAAAGAGATTGCCCAGATGTTAATTTAGTGATGGGAATTGAAAAAATATATAGACTCTTTTTGTTTTGTCCAAATCCCTGATTTTATCAAAACTTGGAGCTGCTACTAAAGAAACTCCCTGTATTAATACAGATAGGCATTTTCTTTGAAGATTATATTACATATAGTCTTAGGAATATTATGGGAGATGACATGCCTGAAGGTATATAGTCTATAGATTTCAAGTGCAAACTGGAACCCATGTCTTCCTGACTTTAAGCACACTCTTCTACTCCATGTTGCCTCTTTTAAGAGATATGAGAAATGAAAAAGTGGCTACAGCTTACTCCCTTAATTTTAGGCTGCTTTCCAGGCTGTCAGTAGGATAGCTCAGAGAGAGAAAACGGATTGCTTCAGAGGGCTTTCGTAACATAATTAGGGGTCAATAATCTCGTAATTTTAAATTTCTACAGTTAAGAAATGTGCTCAATTCTACTTGTCTCTTTTCTAAAGAATTGTGATGATTTAATTCAAACAATAAAACACATCTGGATAGATTTACAGTTTTCTAGGATTCCACAGGCTAATCTAAAATTGTAGCCATCATGAAAAAGGTGTTTTTTTTTAAATTGTACTTCAAAAATTCTTCTTATAATGAATCTTAGGAAATTAGATATATGAAGTAAACGTTATATAATATTTTAGTACAAAAAGTCACAGAGCTACAGAAACACTGATCTTAAAAGGCTCTACCCTTCAGACAAACCTATATTTGAATTATTTCAGAAAAAAAGAGAAAATCTCTCCTATTTTTGAAAGGAACTCTGAAAATGATATTCCATAGTCTCCTTTAGAGACCTTCATAACAATCTGAAGCCACAGAAAACTCTTTTATATTTTAACTATATCCTATATGTATATAGATATATATATATATATATATATATATATATATATATCTATATACATATAGTCAGAGTATAATCAAGGAGGAAATAACTTAGACTCTTTGAATCTCAATTTCCTTATCTATAAAATGGGGATGGTAACGCTTCTGTGTTTTCTACCTTACAAGGGTATTATAAGGATTAAAATAGATTATATTTCTTAAAATGTGTTATAAATACACAAGTGTTTTGTAGATGTGAGTTATCATACTGCAACCTATTTCCTCATCCTTTTCAAGACAACTTTGCAAATCTTCAAAAATGATTTGTCTTATAAAACCTTACTAAATATTCATTCTTGGGTTTTTTATTTTAATTTTGGTAAATATTAGCACCTATCCTAACAACAATTCTTCTACAAAATAGTTAAAATTTTCAATGAGAAAACTGGGCCTGAATGTTTTCCCCAGGTCGCTGGGGAACCAAAATACTCATAGATGTATCATAGGATCTTTGACGTTTACAATCATCCTGATATCCATGAAAAAAAAAAAGTTGAAAGACAGTATACATTTTAAAGAGGGATCAGGAGATAATATATTGGAGAAAGTTTCTTATATCTGGAATGTGAGTTTTTTGTTGGTTTTTTTTAACTATGGAGAACTCTTAGTTTGATAATTTTTAATCATTCTAAAAATTACTCAACTGCCAAAGAAAAAAGGTAGAGTATGTTAGGTTTTGGCTGCCAGTGTCTTGCTTACTTCCAGTCATTGTCTCAAGCAGCACACCTATGATCACACAATGTCTTTGATCTGGAAGGTAACAGTGGAGTTCTGGACAGGAAATATCAGGGGAAACAGGAGTAATCAATCAACAAAATGTATTAAAAACTCAGACAGATTGTCTTTCCCCAGTTAGAATAATATGGGAGATGCCTAGCTTCTTTCACATTACTAATTGGTACAGTGGATAGAGCACTAGGCCTGGAGGCAGGAAGACCTGAGTTCAAATGCGGCCTCAGGCGCTTACTATCTATGTGATGCTTAGCCAGTCATTTCACCTCTATCTTCTTCTGTTTCCTCAGCTTTACAGTGGAGATAATAAGGTCACTTACTTCCCAGGGTTGTTGTGAGCATCAAACTCTATTAGTAAAGCACTTAGCACAGTACCTGGCACATATTAGGTACTTATTAATACTTGTATCCCTCTTCCTTTCTTGCTAACTGAAATCAATGCAAGTAAGCCAGCATAATAGGATATTATGAACATAGATTAGAAGTGGAAAGGACCTAAGAATTACCAAGTCCAATGTTTTATATTACAGAGAAAGGAATTGAGGTCCAAAAGGTGACTGGCCCAAGGTCACACAGGTAAGATTAGGTGGTAGATGCTGGATTTCAAGGTCAAGCCTGGTGACCCTAACTTTCTCACTACAGATTCAGGACTCTTCACTGCACCAGTTGCTTCCATAATAGCTCTTGTGATTGATGGCGTACTTTCTCTGGGTTTACGGAGACTAAAAGGCAATATGCAATGGATAGCTACTCGACTTGGGATTTTAGTGTTATAGGAAACTCCCAAATAAAGACAAAAACCCAAACAATACAGGTCAGCATCTTCTCTACAATTTGAAATCTTAATAAAGTTGCTTACAGCACTGAGAAGTTAGGTTACTTGCTCAGGACTGCACAGCCAGTATATGTCAGAGGTGAGACTTCAGTTTAGGTCTTCCTAGCTCCAAAGTCAGCTATCTATTCACTATGTAACATTGCTTCTCAACAAATAGGAGTTAGTGTTAAATATATCTTCTTTAGTGAAAGTCTGTAGGATTTTAAGTAGAGGATCACATTAAGTTTGAGAAAGGTGTGGAGTGGGTATGTTGTCAGATTTTTGAGGCAAGTTCTGAAGTCCATACTCTGTTAAACACCTTCTGGAAAAGGACTAGAGTTCCTTTAAAACTCTTTGTCTTAAATACATCTAGAAGTATGTAAGAAAGGATTTTGATGATGTCGACTACTTCCTTGAGGGAAAGCGTGGCACATGTGCATAGTGAGTTCCTAATCTTTCAGAGATCAAGAAGGATATTGTCCATGATATTACTGGGTGTAGTACTTTGTACTAAATCAATAAATCTGTGCAAGACCTTGTTCTCCCAACATTTAAGAAACACGCCATCTATACAAAAATTATTACTCCTCCAAATGAAAGAATTTTCATATGGTTATCCCTGGGCTTTTCATTGTATGGTGCAAGATTCAAATATGAAGACAAAGGATCAGGTTTGAGTCTTGGCTCTGCCACTCACTCACTACCTGTGTGAACTCAGGCAAGTCCTAATCAATACACCTCTCAGTTTATTCATTGGTAAGATGAGCAGTTTGTACTAGACTACTATTGTGGTCTTGTCTTGCTCTAAATCTGTCGTTGTTCTTGTATTTGTCCTTTGTTTTTGAAGAGGACCATGATATCAAGATGATGATGTGACTTGCAGTTGACTTTGATTTGAGTGAGGGAGGGCTGTGCAAGGTCACCAACCTCACTTTCTTCTTCTGAGCCATCTGGATCCAGTGGCCTGATATTCATCAGGTGTCTGTAGATGGCCCAGAATGCAATGTGAGACCCTGGTCCTTGCAGCCTAAGGTCTTATCACATTCTTACTTTGAGTCAGATTCATCCATTCAATGAATAGGCTTTTTTAAGTTACTCAAGGGATGACCCCTTTAATAAAAAAAAAAAATCAGACTGGGAGGGGAAGACCCTCAGAGTTCCTGGGTAAAAGAGAAATAATTACTATTTAGTTAGTACATCTATACATCCAATGGAAATCCAATAAATGATGATATCGGAGAAGATAGGCAAAAATTTCCAAGCTTCATTTTTCTTAACTTAATTACATGAGGAATACAAAGGAAAAGCATGCCAAATGCAATGAAATATTAAGATCTTCCACTCTTTTGCCTACTCAGCTGGACAGGCTTGAAGAAAAACAAAGAGAAACCTATCGGCGCATGTTGGAGCAGCTCCTATTGGCAGAGAAGTGTCACAGGCGCACTGTTTATGAGCTAGAAAACGAGAAGCACAAGCACACGGATTACATGAACAAAAGTGATGACTTCACCAACCTCCTGGAGCAGGAACGTGAAAGGTAACCCCCCTTCCCCATCCTAAATGACAATTAGATCCATTCCTAGGGCTCCAGAAAGCTTAGAACCCAATAGTTTTTTTTAACTTAGTCTCAGTCTTTCATGCCATTTTAATCTATGGTTTCTTCTATATACCGACACCCTGGACGCCTTCCTTCCCAATGGCATTTGCAATTATAGAACATAAGTATAAGCTACTGCTTGCACTGGAAAAACCAGCACACATATAGGTGGAAAATGCCATGCCAATATGAACTATCCACAAAGATAGTGATATAAAATCATAAGAGTAGAAAGGATCTTTGGAGGCCATCAATTTGAATTCAGTTTTTAAGGCCTTTGAATTTATTACATACTATTTGAAATGATATACTTTTTTTTCTTCTAAGCATAGAAATCTAGTGAGTAAAGAAGGCACCATCCTAAATTTACCTAGGAATTGATACTTTGAAAATTTTAGAAGGATTCTATTGCTTCCTAAGGACAATCAAGGCTATAGGATGGCTTTCTGCTTGTCTAAGTAGAAAGTTTTTAATGATGGTATTGAATCAAAACTACTTACTTTATCTTTCACAATTTATGAAACTCATAGAAGTCAGCGGTTCTTGACTTTTATCGTCATCACTAGCCATTGTTCTCAAAGAGGAAGTAAAGATTTCACCTCCTTTGAAGCAGTTCCCTTAATGTGAAAACTTTCTCATTTTTCTATGCTAGTGGTTCTTACTTATTTTCAGCACATGTTAGGGAGCCCTTTGACAATCCAATGAAGCCTATAGCTCACGTCTCAGGATAACATTTAAAAAATAAAGTAAAATACATAGGATTACAAAGGGAACGATTTATATTGAAATATAGTTTTCAACATATAAAAACAAATTTATGGTGTAACATGTAGCAGAACATCTCAAAACTGTAGTATTTTTGAGCATGAATGAAATGTTGAATTATTTGTAAAAATTGTAATGTGTTACGAAAACATCTGGATTTCTATTAATGACAAAGTCACAGGTACTGCTAGTACTATCATGACTTGTTGCCCACATTTGTTATTGAAGGTAAAGTTCACTTAGGGATTAGTAGAAGTAAATGTCTAATTTTTTCCAATCTAAGTTTATGGGTACCTTATAATCTACCAACAATCCTCAGGTTAAGAACCTCTGCTTTTTGCTTCCTTACTCCCTTGAGAATTTGTTTTTTATACTCTTTCCATCTCCTTTGTCAAACTAGATGCTTATGGAACCCAGATGCTTTGAATCAGAGCTGAATCTGCTTGTGTGTTTGAGGCTTTGGGAGCAGAAAGCTGCTGGGGACGGTCTATATCTGTCTTAATTTTATTAGTTCTTTGAGTGACAGAAAAGAAGTCTGATGTTTCCATGAGTCTCCTTAAAAGAAGAATAAATATCAAAAGAAAGAAAACAAAAGTGCTAGATGAATGCAAACAGCTTTCTCCTCCTCTTCCTCTTCTTCTCCCTTCTCTTTGCTGTCGGAACATATTATGAGGCACATTGATTTAGAGTCAGAAGCCCTAGTTTTGTATCCACCTGTGGCACTCAAGAGCTAAGTGACCTCTGACAAGTCATTTCACCACCTCTGAGGTTCATTTTCTCATATGTAAAATAAAGATAAGGAAAATAATATTTGTGAGTATCAAATGAGACAATAGATGTAAAGAACCTTATAAAACCTAAATTACTATAAAATTGTCAACTCTTCTTCTTATCATTATTTTGACCAATGATATAGATCAATTAATATAGGACTAATGAGGGTGGGGTGGAATCCTCCTTCACTTAAATCTGATTCATTTGGCATCACCTTCCCAATGTCACCGTCCTCTTCAAGAACAAAGGACAAACAAAAAAACAATTTGTAAATAATTGGCTTAGTCTGACAATATTTGCTAACCAGCCAACATGTATAGTGTCAAGTTTCCAAATCTTTGCCAATTTCTCAGCTTCTGCCTATGGATGTTACAGAATCGTTTCAAATAAGAGCTGAAATGGTGTGTGACACAGCTATTTAAAGGGATAGCCCTTATTTGGGAAAGGGCAAATGAATTAGCCATTGATTATGATATTCTGAAATAAAAATTGTGAAACTTTACAAATTTAAATTTAATAAATGAAAAAAGATAAAAAACAATGACTTGCAAGGGTCATTGAGGTCAGTGAAGAATTAAGAGACATGATGACTGAACCACTGATTGTGATTAAAAATAAAATCTGAGCAAAGCCAGAGGATTAGAGAAAGGCAAATATTGTTTTGACATTCAAAAAAAAGAGAAGAGGATAGAGTCTTCAATTATAGGCAAATGAGCTTGACTTCAGTTCCTGATCCAGTTTTAAATTGCATTATTAAGGGGATTCAAGAAAAAATTTATTTTCAGTTCCAAATTCTTTCCTTCCTTTTATTTTCTCCCTCACCGTTTGAGAAGGCAAGAAATATAATACTCAGTATACATATGAAATCATCTAAAATGTATTTCCACTTTAGCCACGTTGCAAGAAAAAAAGCAAGAAAAATGAAGTGGAAAAAATACTTCAGTCTGTAATCAGAATTCATTAGTTCTCTTTCTGGAAGTAAATAGCATTTTTTAGCATGAATCCTTTGGCATTGTCATGGATCATTTTTTGATCAGAGTAGTTAAGTCTTTCACAGTTGATTACTGTTACAATATTGCTGTTACTATGTACAATGTTCTGGTTCTGCTCACTTTGCATCAGCTCATATAAGTCTTCCCAGATTTTTCTGATCCTTCACCTTCATCATTCCTTATAGTGCAATGGTATTCCATCACAATCATATACTATAACTTGCTCAAACATTCTCCAGTGGATGGGCATTTAAGGGGATATTTGTTGAGTATTTAGAAAGGTAAGGAGTGATTACTGAGAACCAGGGTCAGTTTATCAAGAATAGACCTTGACATTACATTTCTTTTATTTATTCTAAATACTATGAATCAGACAGTTCATATATAATATTTTCATTTTACAGCTGAGGGAACTGAGGCTTAGAAGGGATATATGACTTGACATAGTCACATGGCTAGTTGGTATAAGAGCCAGGAGTTAACATTATGTTAGAAAATGGGCATTAGACATAAAAGTCAACCAAGTCTTTAAAAAAAAAAAAAGGATAGGTTAGTTCTTGTATTGCCAAAGCAATATTCATAGCACTGGTGGTGACTATGAATTTGCAAGTGTAGTTCTCAGTTGCAAAATATAAAAGACTCTCCAGAAGGCAGAAGAAAAACATTTATTTAAATACCAGAAAGTAAAATCTATCTTGGTGACCAAGAAGTTAATAAACATGATCACAGCAAAGCGCAAAGTCATTCTCCAACCTCCCCTCCCTCAGCCAGGGCCTTCTCACTATCAGCTATCACATTGTGTCAGTTGGCCTACATTCTTTCCCCTCTGACCTGACCCCACACATTCTCTTCCTCCCAGTTCTGCTCCACCCTTCCTGTTCCATCTGTTTAGCAAGCTCCTCCCACCACATGTGACCCAGGCTTCTGGGAGATCCAAACAGATCATATGGGCTTATTAATTAATGAGAAAGATCTTTCCATTTTAAATTACTATTATATTCAGCCCCAAGATCTTTTATATTCATTACATAGGTTGGTGGGACAACTGGTATTACAAGCACCCCATCACTCCCCCCCCACCAAATGGCACCCAAAATCTTGGGGTAAGGGGTAAAGGTCTCTTCTTCCACAACTACTTCCTGCTGAGTTTGGATGTAGAGCTGTCCCTGGCCCAAAAGGTCCCATTTGAGAGATCAGTTCTTTAGCTGACATCTGGAGTTTGGTCAACTTCAGGTCCAGAGATGACACATCACCATCACGGATAGGGGGTGACATCTGACTTAAGTGATCAGGCAGGTAGAGGGTACTAAGCCTATAGGAAACAAATCTAGCAAACAAGTTGAACAAATGAAAAGACAAAAAACAAACAAACAAACAAAACAAGGAAACAAAAGCCAGAAGCAGGGTAGATAGAGGGTCAGCTGTGGCTCTGGAGTCCATAAACCCACTATCATAGCCTCATTCCTGATAGAGGTACCATTTGTTAATCATCCTCTCCTGAATGAACAACAGTTATGGTATTATCTCTCCCATATGCTATAATTTCTGCAGACTTTGGAATGTCATCTGGCTTAATTCAGCTCCCAATTTTATTCTATCAGTTGAACCCAATCCTTCAGTTCCTCAGTTATTTCAGAAGGGTAAGTTTTCCTAAGTGGTCTTGTTTCACAAGGAATAATAATCACTTGAACTATTCTATCATTTTTACAAAACTATATGGGTCCATCAACTAAATTTTGTAATTTTACAATAATTTCTCCTTGATAATTAGAATCCATCACTCTAGCCAATACATGTATCACTTGAGCTGCTAATCCTAATTTGAACTGGGGTTTGGCCAACTTCCTATTCTCCCTGAAGGTGCGACAAACTTGGATACAAGAGTTCAGCAAGATCTGCAGAGGTAGTTCTTACTTCTCTATTTGGTCTAGTATCAAGTCCCTTTTCTTGATACATTCTGTACAGTTCATCAGTTGGAAAACCATCTATGCTTCTAAAATCTACCCCTGATCTCAATAGAACAGTAAACAATTCTCTCCTTGTCAATTTTTTCTGATTTTGAATCCACTTGCTATTTATTCCTCTCTCTCTAGTAATTATGTCTTTTCCCCAGTCTCCTAAGTCACCTAACTGTGAGATGTTGTCCAGTACCTCTGAAAGAGGGTGCCCTATCATTAGAGTCAAAATGAAGTTTCTGAGACTATCATATCAAAGAGGGATTTGAGATGTTCTTGTACCAAGAACTGGGAGCAATAGGTAGAGTTGAAGAGAGGAAAATGTTATTCCCTGTTAATGTGACACTTGGCTTGATTCTGTCTTCTTTAAATATTCAGGGAGACAACTATCACATCCTTTAAAAACCAAATAAGGAGATTGGGAGTGATATAGAGTCTGAGTCAGCCACCAGGTGGCATGCTACTTGAGCTCTTCTTTCCAGGACCAGCCTATCTGTTGATGTTTAACATTCCAACAGGTTCCAATGTCCCCAGTGGTCACTTAAATGGGTGCTCAAAGCTTGAGCAGTTCCTACCAACAGCCCCTTTCACTTATATTGTAACTAGATGAGAGTAGCTTCCCTGTTCCTTTTCTCTTCCATGCTGTGTTCCAAGTTCTTGTCTAAGTGGTTTTTATTTGGTCTGGATCTATTATTTCATTGTATCAGAAACGTCAGATGAGGAAACATCTCCTGTGAATGTAGATGGGCAACTATTCTGCAATTTATATTCTTAGAGTGTTTCCTAAGGGTACCAAAGCATTAAATGACTTGCCCAGGGTCACATAACTAATTGGTATCAGAGATGGAACATGAATACATCTTATTGACGCCAAGGTTGATTCTCTAGCAACTACATCTCAAAAGACTTCTCAAAATGAATATTAGTACTACTATTATTTAATGTTAAAATAATAGTAGGTATTAGTACTACTATTATTTAATGTTAAAATAATAATTATTTCAGTTATCTTGGCTCAGCCCTCATTCCTTTGGAATAGTTTGCTCCCAAATTTTCCTCAGGCAGCATATCAGTTAGCACATTTTAATATGAGTATAATTAAAATTAAAAGTAAAACCAATAGATTCTTCTACCCCCATTATCTCTAACTACTCTGAGAAAGATACCGCTACCTAATTTTTTTCCTTTTCCTGTTTTTCTTCTATTTCTGTTCTTTCTTCTGTTTTGGGGATTTTCTATGTATCTTCCCAGCTAATGGAGTATGGTGGAGGGAAGGATATAGGTAGCTTTTCTCAAGACATAAGCAGAAACTAGCCACTCTGAGTCTTAAATCCTTTTGCACAAATGCAATGGTGCCTACCTGGGTTGTATGATTTCGAGAGTTTCCTTTATTTGTGCTTCAGCCTAGGTTTGTATCTGGGGTTATAAACAACTATAATAATCCATAAACCTCTCATGTTTCAGCCCCCATGCCATTGAGACTCTATAGCTAGGTCCCAATTTAGTATAAATATCAACTTTCTAGAAATGGTCTCATTCAAATTTGCAGTATTTGAAGCTATAATTATGTAAAATACAGCAATCATATCTAGCCCAATGGAAATGTACAGAGCAAATTCAAATAATGAGACCAGTTTGGGGGCAGTTCATTACTTGTACTAATTGAGACCTAGCTATAATTCCCTTCCCAATTTTGCATGACCCATAAGGATTACTTATTCATATAAAGTTTAAGTACATTTTACTCATGCAGAATTAAAATGAACAAAGGACAGAGCTAGAAGGCCAAAATTTCAGGACCGCTCTTAGGCAATCTGAAATCTCAACACTTAGACAACTACAGTCAATGAAATTACTGATGTCAACTTTAATATTCACAGATAACAGGTCGAATAAGCTCTGAAATCTCAACTCCCCCAACCAAGTCTTATGACTCTGGCATTTCCTAAGCCTAACCAAAGACTGGTATTGATAAGGCAATAGTCCTCAAGTATTTGAATGTCAAATTTAGTTTTTGTCTCAGCCTACTGCATTTGCCTCCCACTCTCTGGATGAAATACACTTAAATTCTTACATGGGCTCTTCAGTGATTTGTTGTTTTTCAGTTATTTTTCAGTCTTGTCTGACTCTTCGTGGCCTCTTCTGGGATTTTGTTTTGGCAAAGATACTGGAGTGGCTTGCCATTTCCTTCTCCAGCTCATTTTGCTGTTGAGGAAACCAAGTCAAATGGGTTAAGTGACTTGCCCAGAACCACACAACTAATAAATAAGTGTCTGAGGTCAAATTTGTACTCAGATCTCGCTGACTCCAAGTCCAGTGTTCTATGACTGTATCATCTAGTTGCCCCATTCAGTGTTATTCTAGTTAGTAGTGAGTCAACAGGCATTTATTAAGTACCTACTAAAGGCCTGGCACTCTGGTAGGTGCTGGGGACACAAATTCTTTAAATAAAAAAAAAAAGATTCCTATTCTCAACAGTTTCACTTTCTGGGGGGCGAGGGGAGGCATAGCTAGAAAAAGTCCTGCTGGATAGCAAGTTCACCAAGATGAACCTCTATCTTAGCATCATTTCTGACCTGTTTCTTACATCTACTTCGGTACCTTCTAGTATTTGTAAAGCATGAGAATTTTCTTTTCAAAGGACCTCATCATGCAGCCTTAGAAAACTAATTTTATGTTAATTTCCCCAAGCAATTAATCTCAACACTTCTTTGTTTTTCTCTGGTGCCTAGAAATGGGGGAAAATGCAGAGGGAAAAGAATCTTAAAACAAGGGTCAAACATAAGCAGAACTCCTACCCCATTTTTACTGTATTGTGAGAAGGAGATATTGCACATAAAATTTCTCTGAGATCCTCAGAAAGGATATTCAGAGTCGGTATGCTTGAAGAAACAGAATATTGGTAAGGCAACCTAGATATGAATCCCATCTTAGACACACTCTAGAAGCATGAATATAGACAAGTAATTTAACTTCTCAGAACTTTAACTTCCATCTTCTTCTTCATATTTATATATGAATATATACCTTATACACATATAAGAATATATATTATATATTATGGTACATGTTATATATATATATATATATATATATATATATATATATATATATATATATATATATTAGTCTTCCTTCTTATTCTATAATAACAGTACATTATTCTATAATAAACATGATCCACAGGGTTGTTGAGAGAATGTGGCTTTACAGACTCCAAAGTGCTATATTAACACAAGCTATTATTATGCAAGGCATGTAATACTACCATTTGACATTTGAGGAAACTGAGATTCAGAGAGGTTAAATGATTTACTCTGTATCACAGAGCAGATAAGTGGAAGAACTGGACCCATAATTCACTTGTTCTGGATCCTATTCCAGTATTTTTGTTAATATTAGACTGTGGCTTTATGCATTCTAAACTTTGCATCCCTCAAATGACTCTCATTAGTATTATCATAATAGCATTCCTCATATGGCAAATTTAATTTTTTTAAAGCTTTCAAAATATGATCTCAATTGATATTTAAAATAATCCTTTCACCAAGGTAGAGCAGATAAGATTGTCTCCATTTTATAGCTGAGGCTCAGTGGTTGGGAGATTTCACTTTACCTTACCCAGAATCAGACCACCATGCTACTTCTATGTGTGTTTGTCCTTCATTGCCAAAGACCATGCCATCAGAGAAATAACGACATGACTTGCACTTGACTTTGTGTTGAGTGAGGGAGGGCGGTACAGGTCACCAACCTCACTTCTCCACAGCCATCAGAATCCAGTGACTGGATATTCATCAGGATGACTGGAGATGACCTCGGATGAGGCAATTGGGGTTAAGTGACTTGCCCAAGGTCACACAGCTAGTGAGTGTCAAGTGTCTGAGGTGAGATTTGAACTCAGGTCCTCCTGACTCCTGCACTGGTGCTCCATCCACTGCACCACCTAGCTGCCCATAAACATTTTCAAACTATGATGTATGTACCTTATTGACCTCTCTTTTCCTCCTTATTCTTCTTCCATGTGGTTTTCCCCTATAAGAGTGTCGGCTCTTGAAGATGAGGCACTATCTTCCTTGTTTATAATTGCATCCCTAGTTCCTGAAGTCTTGAGAAAGACCCTAGCTTTAAATAGCCACAGTCTCCCACTGCATCCTGGGCCATTACCAGTTATCTTGATTTATGTCTTACCATTTGACTCAGATGACTTTGCAAGAGAGTGGGGCTGATTACTTTGCACAGTCCTGCCTCACTTAGATCCAATTCACTTGCAAGTCAACTCATCACCTTTCTGATGTCACTGGTCTTCCTTGAGAATGAAGGACAAGCAACACCAATCCTTAGTTCTTAGTGCCTTGCACATAGTAAGCTAAATAGAGAATTTTTTCTCAATGTTCATTCACCTCAGGTGACATCATTAAGCAAATGAGGTGACAGAAATGGGTTAGATCCCAAGTCCCTTGACTCCTAATCCAGTATTCTTAATATACTTTAATACTTTTAAAATTTCACAATTTCATCCACCTGGGTATTCCTTCTGTTGAGAGAGATCACATATCCTCCATGCTATAGTAGACAGATGAGCATTATCTTCATGAGCATCTGGGGCAAAAAAAAAAAAAATCACCAACTGATGACCAACTGTCTGATGACAAGCCTCCCTGATCTTAATCCATGATCTTAGGGCTGAGGTCATCATTAGTCACATACTTAAATCCTCTCCAGGTTGGTGGGACCTGCTAGAGCTTGCATCCATTTGGGAATCCAGGGTCACCACCTCCATGACATGGTGAAGCAGTAATGGAAGGTTCTATAAATAAAATTTAGTAAATGTTTATTAAGTGCCTACTGTAGCATCATGGATTTGGGCTGGAAGGGATCTTAGAGTTCATTGAGTCCTACCCTCCCATTTTATAGATGAGGAAACTAAGCCCAGAGAGGTTAAGCAACTTACCAGAAGTCACACAGCAGTAAGTGTCTGAGGCAGGATTTTCACCCAGGTTCTCCTGACTCTGCGTGCCATCTTCTGTTCACAACATTATACTGACTCCATTGCTAGAGAGGAACAGGAAAGGGTGATGCGTAATCTGAGAGAAAAGGTCACCCAGAATGATCAGAGAGGGCTTCTTGGAGGAGGTGGTATTTGAGTAGGGCTTTAACGTATGGGTTGATATTCAACAGGTCTTTCTTAGAGGGCTTCCATACTACATCATCATCATCATGATTAATTACCTTTACAATGGGTTAATCATTTTATCTTGATCCCAGTTCAATGGCATTACAGTTGCTCATGGCTTAATAAAATGTAACCTACCCTATGAATAAACCCAAAGTTTAACTTGAGTATTTAGGCATTTATTTCCCTGTAATTTCAGGGAATGAATACTTCTCATCTCACCATGCGTGGTTAGCCTAAGCTCCCAGCACTAGTGCAACATTTAGTACTTTTTCATCAAAGGTCAAGGGAGGGCTTTATGTTGCTCTTTTAAAACTGTGCCCTGGGAAATCAGCTCAGTCTGGCTTAAGCCCTTTTTGTGAGATATGTGGTCATAATTAGATCTACTTATAGGAACTGGCAGGATACTGACCCAGGATCTTTCTTTCCCTATTCATGTAAAATTATCTCCCATTTTTCTCCCTTATCCCAGCACCCCCAGCGAGGAATGTTATTTGGCTGGTTTCTCAGCATTCTGTGATAATACATTCCTCTCTGTTGCAATCATCCTGGCATCCAGCAACTCCTGGCTGCTCCTCTGGTGATGTAATTCTGTGACCGGCATCACCTGCAAAGCTGATCTGAAAAGAATACCGAGAGGGGTCCTTTCTAAGTAGGAGTGGGCCTTGAGCTTCCAAGGTTCCCAGTTCTTTGTGTTCTCCTTTTGTTATGAAGCCCTCTCCCCCTTCTTCCTAAAAGTCCCTTTCCTCAAAAAAGCAGGGCCAGAACTTTCCTCAGGAAGCATGTTCCTTTGTTTATTTGATCTCTGGGCAGGCATAAAGGAAGAGAGAGAGGTAAGATTCAAGATAAGCTGGTACCATTTGTACTTTATAGCAATTTAGATCTTCCCTAGGGGAAAGTTTTTCACTTGGACTCAGGCCACAAGTATTTACAGAATTAACAAATATTGAAGCACAGCAATTTCCCCCACATTCATAGACAGAGCTGATTGTCCTTATCCCAAGCCTAAGTTTTAGACAGTACTGTTTTAGACATATTTAATGTATGCAAGAAAATAATCCAATCAGAACTACCTGCATAATTCACTTCTTGTGATATTTTGTAAGGTTTCTTGATTATGTAAAGATAAAAGGCAACAAGATGGTACCTGGAGTCAGAAAGACCTGAGTTCAGATCCAGCTTTAGATTCTTACTGTGTAACCCTGGGCAAGTGACTTAACCTTGTTTATCTCCATTTCTTTATCTGCAAAATGATCTGGAGAAGGAAATGGCAAACTACTCTATTGTCTTTGCCAAGAATACCCCAAAAAGGGTCATGAAGAATTGGACATGACTGAAAAGTAACTAAATGACAACAATGGAAAGTAAAAGTGGAGAGTGAGATAGGAAGGATATAGAAACATAGGGCTAGAGCTAGAAGAGGTCATCTGATTCAACTCTGTCATTTTACAGATGAGGAAACTGAGAACCAGAAAGTTTTTAAGAGTTTCCCCAAGGTCACATATGTAGAAGTATCAGAGTCAGGATTTGAAGTTAGGTCCCATGACACTGCACAACACGGACTCCCAAGTGGCTGGTGTTGATGGCTTGTGACAAAGAATTCTAATACATATAGTTAAAATTGATCAGTTGAAGTCTTTTGACCCCGTCAGATGAATCCCATGCTTAGGATAGTCTGACACCATTTAATCCTTTATTTCTTGTTTCTTTCTACCACTGGCTGATATTCATGTTATTCTGTCAAAACAATGAGACACAGAATGCCAAGAACAGAAATGTGAATATTCTGAGAATAAAGAGTCAGAGGTGCCAGGACTAATGGAAAGGTATAGTCTCAGCAATGACCAAAAGTAAAATCTGTCTTCTGATTTTCAGGAATTATTAAATTCATCTGACATATTGACTTTTCTTTTTTCATTTACTGGCACAGGTGACACATTTGTTTTGGGAATAGTAGGATGAGAGAGTATGTGCTGTTGAGCAGTGGGGTCAAACTGAAATAGAAACAGGGGTCACTAAATTCTACATAAGGATTCCTGCTGGCCACATGGTGACTTTTAGAAAACCACATATTAACATTATCTACGTTCTGCGGCATTTACATTTATTTTGTTAAATATTTCCCAATTACTTTTTAGTCTGCTTTCAGTTGTGACTTGGTAGGTGGTATGTTTGATATATTTGCTGTAGAAGACAGAGTATGAATCTTGAAGCCAGAAAGAACTGAGTTTAAATCATCCCTCTGATACTAGCTGTGTGAACCTCAGCAAGTCACTTAACTTCTTTCAGTCTCTAGTAATTCTCTAAGACTTATCTTATAGACTGGATGCAATCTCAGGGAAGTCACAGATTCTGGACAGATGATATTCTCAGTTTGAAGAAGAAAAACTGCCACCGAAGAGAGTACATTCATTTAACTACTATGAAGCCAAACATATGAATAAAGTATGATTACAATATGCTTCATTGTATTAGTTAAGTTGGAGAGGCTTCCTGGCATCTTGGATACCTAGTGGGCCTTGGCGTCAGAAAGACTTGAGTTTAAGTTCTGCTTTTGAAACATATTGGCTGTGTGACCTTGGCTAAGTCCCTAAATCTCTTGGTGCCCTAGGCCAGTGTTTTTATACTTTTTGGTCTCAGGACCCCTTTACTCTTAAAATTTTTTGAGGATGTCCCAAAGAGTTTTTGTTTACATGGTTTATATGTATTAGGATTTATTGTTGTACCCAAGCTCTGATTTAGCCTAGGCATGGGGAAAAGAATCTGAGTTCTGGCCTCATGACTTGCCTCTACTCATTCAGTGCTGACAGAGCCATTAAGTCTGTTTCTCAGTGTATTTGGCTGCCTGAAAGAGAAGCCCAGGTACCAGAGAGGGTGAAAAGGGTCTCTCTCTTCCACTCATGATCTGTCCTCAGAGAGTAGGGCTTTTGATAGGGGGAGTAGAGATACACTAAAGTACCCCTACCCCTACTGGAAGGGACATGTCTTCCTAAAGATACTACTGCCTCTGTATCCCTACATCTATCTGTCTTTTGCTCTTTCTTATTTCTTAAAATTCCCTGAGACCTAGAGTCTGAGGTATATTTGAAAGGGTGGTAGACTATTTTGCATAGGCAGAAGGGAGGTAGTTCTGGGATACCAGGTTTCTTCATGGACCAGGCTGCCCAGGTAAAAGAAAATGCCATCTCAGAGAGGCCATATTTCTACAGCATCATTCAAAGAGCACTGGATGAGAAATTAGGAGAAATGACTTCCAGTCAATACTCTGATGCTAATTCTTCCAACACACTCCTCCAAAGCATCTATGTGATATGTTTACTGTAATGGTACTACTCCACCCTCACCCACTAATGGGTGAGTGGAGGGATAGGGTTACCCTCGAGAGAAATAGGGAAATTTGTAAGAAGCATCAACTTGGTGGAAAAGACAGTGGGTTCTGTTCTGATACACATTCTATATTTTTAGTCCGTCATCTTTCTTCCAAGAAGTGGGAAGACTTCATTCTCAATCATCTGGAGTCATTATGCCTCATTGCATTGATTCTTAAATCTTTCCAGTTGTTTTCTGCTACATTACTGTGCTAAGCGCGTAAATTCTTCTGCAGGTTCTGCTCATTTCACTCTACAACAACTTATGCAAGTCTCAGGCTTTTCTGAATCCAACACTTCTGTTACATTTTGTATATTACATGAATACATTCATATACTTAAAATTGTTTAGTCATTGTCACGTACATAAATTTTCTAGGAGTTGGATTGTGAAAGAAGAGATATGAGATGATAGCTTGAGGGGATGAGAAAGTCAACTAAGAAGAATTAAGGAGGCATTGGGGATCTTCATGGGCTGTAGATAAGAAGAGGGGCCGTTAGGGGGCACCATGGAGAGAGGACTATTTACAATCAGGAAGATTCGTTTTTCTGAGTTCAGATTCAGCCTCAGACACTTATGAGCAAGTCGTTTAATCCCGTTTGCCTCAGGTCCTTCACTGAAAAAGGAAATGGAAAACCATTCCAGTATATTTGCCAAGCAAACCCCAAAAGGGATCAGGAAGAGTCGGATATAACTGAAACAACTCAACAAAAACAACATGTAGGGAGAAACTGAAGAATTGAAAATAGAAGAGGGATGATTATTGGGGCAAAACGCTGGAGAAGAAGGGAGGAGATGGGCTCAAGAATACAAGAGGAATAGACGGGCAAGGAGAAGGATCTCCTCTTCAAAGACTGATGAAAAGAAAGAATTGGGTGGGGTGGGCGGGGGGAGGATTGATGTGAGAGAGTTGTCAGATTAGAATAGGAGAAAATAGAAAACTCATGGAGAATAGTCTGAATTTTCTCAATAAAATCTATCGGGAGTTCCTCAGTAAGAACAAGGTACTTACTTAACAAAGATACTTAACATAGTTAAATACTTTTTAAAGATTATCAATACTGGCCACTTTTTTGGAGACATTTTTGAGAATACAAAGCCCTTGAAAGCAGCGACTGCTTTTGTTTTGTCTTTGTATCTAGAAGACCTAGTAGAATGCTTTGTGCAGAATAAGGGCTTAATAATGCATGGCAAATGCCATTAAAGAAAAAATTGCAAAGTATTTAGTAAAAAACAGTTCCACCCAAATGCTAAAGAGTCATGGAGTGGAAAGGAAGCAGTAACTATGAAAAATCAGTGGAAATTCTATTCAGCAATTATTTATTTACTGAACCCCTACTTTGTGCCTAGTATAGTGACAGGTTTACTGTTTGCAAGAACTTTGAATCTCTTGTAGCAGCAGGGAAAGAAACACCCCACTTCTCTGCCAAAGCAGGAAAAAAATGATGGTACAGGAAGGTTCAGTGATTTGCCTGGGACCACACACAAATTTAATAACAGAATGAGTTTTAGAACTCATAACCTTGTGTTTTCGGACTTCTACTTGGTCATTGAGTGACGTTAACCCTTGGCAGGGAGTCGCAGTCCTTCAACAGAGGAACTTGGCTAGGAAGGAAGAGTTACTGGAACAGACTGGGAACTTGAATTCAAGGGGGTACTGACAAAGCTGTTGGACTTGGAAGTATTAAAACCCAGAAGGAATATATTTTGTTGTTGATTTCCTGTAAGAACTCCAATGTTAAATTTCAAGGATTTTCCTTCTAAAAGTGGCAATGTTTTCTAAAATGTATTCATTTTAAAGGACTAAGACTGCTAGGCTTCATTATCTCCTAGGATTGGTTTGACTTACAAAGGAATGGATTTCTTGCCCACTGGGCCCCTTTCTTGGTGGGCTTTTCTCATAAATGCTGTCCCTTTGTTCAGTTCTAGGGATTTGCTTTCTTTCTCTACATAGTTAGAGCTTTCTGTCTGTATTTCCATCTGGGTCCTTTTTGGGGTCCCGGTCTAACTGACCATCTCAGGAGAAAAATGATTTAGCATTTAGAAACCTTGAATTTCTAAATGAGAGCAAATCAATAAACTCATGGAATGAAAAGAAAACTATTTTGAATGGTAAAGCATGGCTTTTGTACATGCTTTTGATAGAAAACCTTTCCCCAGTAGGAAAGAGCATAGTAACATACTATGAAAAAAGACATTAACTTCTATAAGAAGTCAAATGTGTGCTAAATGCATGTATCCTCTGGGGGGAAAGATGACATCATGCTTTTGTGGAGGTTGTATTTCCGTATTTCTATGGCTTTGCATAGCCATAAATGCTAATAATGCTTTAAAAAAAGATACATGGCACATTTTATATCCTGAAAAAAGAAGAATTTAAATGCAGCTTGGATTGACTTTAAGAAAAGCCAAGGGAATAATGGACATTTCCCCCAAACAGCTGCATGAAAGAAGCTGCTTTAAATAAGAATGAATGGGAGCAAAGATAGTTGTTCAAACAAACTTGTCAAATGAAGAAGGTGTTTGAGGTGTGGGGGGAGGGATGTGCATGTGTGTGTTGGTGTGTATGTGTTGTAAAAAGTGCATTGTCTGGAGGAGAATGAGGTCTCAGCTCTCTCTAGTACTATTTGTGGTTTAAAACCTTTATCATATATGATCATGCCTATACATTCAAAACAGACATAATGTGCATTTAAATATTCCCAAATAGGCAAAAGATATCTCTAGTAAATTAAAGTGAGGGGGAAAAAGATAGCAGGCTCTTAGAGTTTGGTTTCAAGTGAAATATTTTTAAAGACTTGCAGTGAATGTCTTAAAAATATGTGGGAAATAATTTGCATTTAGGCTACCTAGAGTAATATTTTTTATAATGCACTGCAAGTAAATTTGTACCTACAAAACATTAGCTACAAATGTGACAATGGTGACAAACCCATAGGCGAGGAAATTGTTTTAAGCTATGAAATGCCAGACTCCATTCTTGGGTAGTTAGTGGGTTTTTAAATGGGTAGTAATCTGCAATTGATGCATTCTTCCATCTGTTAATACAAACTCAGAAAAATCTTTTGTTTCTTCTCACAAATGGAAAGTGTTACTGTTACATACGTTCTGGTTGTAGATGTGAGTGAAAAGCAATCAAATAAAGTAAAATAAAATTCTATCAATCTCCTGACTCTTTTGTTTCCACAATTCCAAACAAGCTGGACTGATTTTTTCTCAGCAAGTGGACCAGCTGTTTTGGCATTGTGGAGCTGGCCAGAGATTGAGAAATAAGAGGTGAGATTGTCCTGCTGTGAAGAACACTACCAGGGGGTACTGCTCAAGACTGGCAGCCATTTGTCACCCGATTATGGAGCATGTGAATGCTGCCCACGCACAATTCAGTGTGCTAACAAAAAGTGAGGATGTGAAAAGACTGGAAGTGTGCAGTCTCTGAGGCCTCCTTGGTAAATGGCTGAATCGGTTCTCTCCTCTGACTTTTTTTTTAAGAGGAGAAGAGAGCACTTGAATTTGCATTACAAATCCTAGGCTCAAGAGTGGGAGGCTGGAACTTGTGAATGTGGTGTTCTTAGCGTGTTTAGGGGCTGCTCTTACGGCCTCCTTGACTGAGGGTTGTGCTTTGTTCAGGAATGCTGGTGTTTGGAAAGACCTCCATGGGGGTGAAAAGTTTGAACAGAAAAGGCTAATCAAAGGTTGGGTCCCTCATGTTCAAGGCAGAACAATTCAGATGTTAGATTTAAAAAAATCTTTTAAAATCAAGTTCAGTTTCTGAGTGCATCCTTGTTTTTGTTTTTAACTGATTCAGAAGTCAAGAATCACCTAGTCTTAATTCTTTTCTCTTAGGTTCAAGTGGACTTTTTCTTAAAGTTTCTCTTTACTTTTTCTGTGATAGTATAAAAGGGTCACTGAATTTAGAGTTGAGTCCTGGTTCTGCCACTTAACTAATTGTTCAGCTCTGGGAAAATCACATCACTTTTCTGAGCCACAGTTTTCTTAGCTGTGACATGAGTATAATAAATAAGATTTTTCTTACCTCTCTTATGGGGTTGTTGAGAAGATAAATTAAATAATATATGTACAGCATTGTCAAGGTAAGTTGTTATAACTATTATGGTACCTTAGACACTGTGATTGATCAATAAGAGTTAAAATATAACAAATGTTTCTCATATTATAATGGAACAAGGATTTCCAGTGACAAGTAGGAAGAAAAAACATCTGAGGAGCAAGAGGATAATTCTGACCTGGCAGGATTATTTCCTGATACTAGTGGAAGACCAGCGGAAGACCCCATTTCCTAAGGGTGGAAGGATATCACAGAGAGGAGAAAAGAAAAGGATATGGGACACATGGAGCTGAATAATAGATCTGTAGCTCTTCCTAAAGAGAAGGAAACTGGATTTCTTTAAGAAGAGGCAGCTGCTTTCCCAGCAAAAGATGATGATATAAATTCATAAGGTGTATTTAGTGAGAGATCCTCCAATAAGGGTCAGAGTAAGAAGAAAAGAGTTTTTGATGACTACTTATTGAGTAGTATTGGGGCCCTTACTTGATGACCTGAAAATAACAATATAGGTTTTATCATGATTTCCTTCTGAGATATGTATATAGAATATGACAGAAAACTTCACAAAGTATCAAAACAGATGAGTACTACCCTGTTCTGGTGAGTCACATGAGTAGAAGTAACCTAGAAAACATTTCCAAAGATTTCAAAGTGTTAGGAAATTAAGATTAATGGTAATAGCAAGTATTTCTATAGCATTTAAGGTTTGGAAAGTGATTTCTAAATATTATCTCATTTTATCCTCACAACAGCCCTGCAAGGAAAGTACTACTATTATTCAGTTTTTAAAGATGAGGGTCACACAATTAGGAAGTGAGGCCCAACGTGAACTCTGGTCTTCCTTACTCCAAATTCAGAGCTCTATCTATGTGCTACTTAGTTGCCATAGGAGTATAAGTAGTATTTTCACCGCTGCAGTGTATCTAAATCAGAAGAAGTAGAAGAGAGAAGCAGATTTGGAAATCAAATAGTCAATAAGTTTTTATTAGGCACCTACTGTGTGCCAGGCACTGTGCCAAGCATCAGGTATTACAAAGAAAGGCAAAAAGGAGTCCCCACCCTCAAGGAGCTCATAGTCTAATGTAGGAGACAGCATGCAAATAACTATGTACAAGACATATACAGGATAAATTTAAGACAATCTTAGAGAAAAGGATTAAGTTTAAGGAAGATGGGAAAAATCTTACAGACTGTAGGACTATAGCTGAAATTTGAAGGCAGCAAGGGAAGCCAGGATGCAGAGATGAAGAGAGAGAGAACTCCAGGGATGGGAGACAGACAGAAAATATGTGGAGTTATGAGATGGATCACCTTGTTGGAGGAACAGTGAAATGGCCAGTGTCTCTGAATTACAGAGTACGTGGAGAAGAATAACGTGCAAAAAGACTAGAAAGGTAGAAAGGGACAAAGTTATTAAGGGCTTTAAAGCCAGAGGATTTTATATTTGATTCTAAAAGTAATAGGTTGTCATTGGAATTGATTGAATAGGAAGGTGACATGGTCAGATCAGTGCTTTGGGAAGATTAATTTGACAACTGAGTAGAGGAAAGAGGAGATTGGAGAGAAACTTAAGGCAAGGAGACCAACCAGGAAGCTATTAGAATACTCCACATGAGGTGATGATGGCCTATATCAGGGCAGTGGGATAACAGTATCTGAGAGTAAGACATGGGAATGACAGACTCCTGGTCAGGGATGGAGCATATCTAATAAAGGTTTATAAGAATGTAGTTACCTGGTGTCTAACAAACCTGATGAAAATGACTTTAAACTGAAAAGGAAGAAGAGGAAAAGAACCTACTTACAAATATCCACAAGTCAGTCACTATAGAGAGTAATCATACTGTAGAAAGGGCATCCAGTCTTATCTTCATCAAAAAGAGATGCAAATCAAGGACTGCCTGATTCCTTCAGTTTGCCTTTTTTTCATCACAAGAAAAGCTACTATGGATGTTGTTGTACACATGGGTCCTTTTCCTCTTTTCCTAATATTTTTGGGGTATAGATCTAATAGTGGTATAGATAGCTTAATGGATGTACACAGTTAAATAACTTCTTGTGCATAGTTCCAAATTGCTTTCCAGAATGGCTGGATCAGTTCACAGTTCCATTAATAGCACATTGATGTACTTGTTTTCACATTGTCCCTCCAGCATTCGTCATTTTCCCTTTTTGTCAATTTTATCAGTCTTATGGGTGTGAGGTAGAACTTTAGAGTTGTTTACAAATTGTATTTTCCTAATTGTTAGTGACAGCTAAGTCGCATAGTAGTTAGAGTAACCAGCCTGGAGTCAGAAGGATTCATCTTCCTGAATTCAAATCTGATCTCAGACAATTACCTGACCCTGGGCAAGTCTCTTAACCCTGTTTACATTGGTTTCTCCATCCATAAAATGACCAGAAGAAGGAAATGGCAAAACCACTTAAGTATCTTTGCCAAGAAAACCCTAAATGAGGTCAGGAAGTCAGACATGGCTGAAATGACTGAAGAACAACTATTGTTGGTGATTGAGAGTATTTTCTACATTATTGATATTGATAACTTGGATTTCTTCCGAAAATTGCTTTTTTTGTTTATTTTGACCATTTATCATTGAGAGAACAGCTCTTATTTTTTATAAATTTGAACCAGTTCCATATGTATTTTAGAAATGAGACATTTCTCAGAGAAACATGACAGAAACTTTTCTCATTTACCTGCTTCTCCTCTAATTTTAGCTACCTTGAGTTTTTTTTAACATATGTTCAAAACTTTTTAACTTTACATAATCAAAACTGACCATTTTACCTTTTATGACATCTTCTATCACCTTATCTATATATCTATATAGATCACTCTTATCTATATATCTGGTAAGTAATTTCTTCCTTGTTCCTCTAGTTAAAATATCATCCTTAAAGTCTAGGTCATGTAGTCATTTGGAAATTATTTTGGTGTGAGGAATTGGTCTACGCCTAGATTCTCCCAGAATGCTTTCCAGTTTTCCCAATAACTTTTGTCAAATAGTGAGTTCTTACCCAATAGCTGAGATCTTTGGGTTTATCAAACACTGAGCTGCTGTACTATGAACTGGGCTTCTGTATACTATGTATTAATACATCTTTTTTATATATAATGCAATCTCACCCCAATCTCTTTTAATCTATCCTGTTTCTTTTAAATAAGGTATACCTTTCCTGATCCACATTTCAGTAATGGATATGACCTCACCACATCTCTGTGTTATTTAAGAGGTCCAATCGGCCTCCTTGCATTAAATTCTCTACTTTATCTTCCTTATTGCCTATACATTGTACTGTGTATACAGATTTGAGGCTATGGTTTACCAGTATATTACTGGTTTCTTTCTGGATTTTGTCCCCTTTGAGGTTCTGGGTATCTCAAATGGTATTCTTCTTTCTAAATTATAGCTATATTCTGTGGGAACTTCCTTAGGGGACATACACATGTAGGCAAGTTCCTCCTTCTCCCTTCCTTTTCAGTTTAAAGTCTTTTTGATTCAATTTGTAAGACATTAGGCAAATATATTCTTAGTGGTATACTTCCTCCCTGGTCAAGCGTCTGTGATTCCTACATTTTAAGCCATGGTGCAGAAATTCAAATCCCATTCTCAGATGCCATCTTCTTAACTAGTCTTTCATTTCCCACATTTGTTACCACATAGATACCTTAGTCCTGTTCATCACCAATTGCCCCTATTCTGTTCTTACTTTGACCCTTAGAGGATAACCTCTCTCTTTGTAGCACTTGTATATCTACTTTTACATTCCCTGGAAAAGTAGCTGCTTCCTTCTAAAAGTTTCTAGTTTTCTCTTCTTCCCAGAAAACCTCAAATTTGTTTTCAGCCATTCTTTTCCTTCCCTCCTCTTTAATATAACATTTTTCTGCTCTCTAAACTCCTGATGGTGGTCATGATTTCCCTTTTCTCTTTCAAATACTTTTGCTTCTTTCTTTTTCATATTAAATCCCTACTCAATTTGTAAGGAACTCTTCACTATCCCTCATAAAATAGACTGTGGGAAAACACTTCTTTCTTTTTTAGGAAGCAGAAAAGATTTCAAGAGAAAAGCACCTACATGTACAAAAATATCTATAGCAGCTCTTTTTTGTGATAGTAAAGAAATGGAAATTGAGGGGATGTCCATCAGTTGAGGAGTGGCTGAACAAGTTGTGGCATATTACTATTGTGCTATAGGAAAAGATGAGCAGGTGATTGAAATCAGCAGAACCAAGAGAATATTGCACACAGTAACAGTAACACATTGTGTGATAACCAACTTTAATAGACTTAGCTCTTCTCCGTAATACAATGATTTAAGACAGTTCCAAAAGGGTCATGATTAAAAATGCTACCTACTTTCAGAGAAAGAACTAAGGAGTCTGAATGCAGATGAAAGCATACTATTTTCTCTTTTTTTCCTTTCTCATGGTTTTTTTCTTTTGTGCTGATACTTCATGTGGAAATATGTTTAATATGATTGTACATGTATAGCCTATATCAGATTGCTTGCCATCTTGGGTAGAGAAGAGGGGAGAAAAGGAGGGAGAAAAACATTTGGAACTCACCATCTTATAAAAGTGAATGTTGAAAACTATCTTTATATGTAATTTGAAAAAGTACAGTTCTATTAAGTGGAAAAAGAAAAGAAAAGGCTTCATTTCAAGCATAGATAGCAACCATTTGACCGTGAGTTCCTTAAGAGCAGGGACTGCTATTTCCTTGATTTGGTTTGGTGTTGTTTGGGGGGTGGTTTTCTGTAATTTATATCCCTATCATTTAGCACAGTGCCTGGCACATAGTAGTACTTAATAAATACTAATTGACTTGACTTGACAAACATTGCACACTCAGTACAAAGCCTTTCAAAATTCTCCCTACTCTCCATACCTACTGAAAGTGAGCTGCTCAGGCCTCTTCAGTGCTCTTGAGGTGATCACAGCTTATTTCCTTGACTCTCATTAACCCCTTTGATCATCTTTTTTGCTGTTTTTAATAACTTGACAGCCACAAACAACTTCTTTTCCTTCTTCTCATTCTAACTTGGTTTACATTTCCTTACTTACTTTGCCTTGCCAAATACTTTTTCCTCCTTACTTTCTTCCCCTTTTTAAGGCCTTTCTATTTAAATCTTTCTTCTTCCTTTCTAATGAGTTCTCCTTTTGATAGAGAATTTCTTTTCTTAACTTGGACTGCCCCCCTCCATCTCTTCCTTAAGTTCTCTTCAGCCATTCCTACTGGGCCAAAAGGCTTCACTTTCCCTGCAAATTTGCATCCCTGATAGACTCTCCTTTATGCCACCATGGCTGTCCCCCACCTCCAACCTCAAGTAGTTTATGCCAGCTTGAAAATATCTTCATTTTAACTCCACAGACTCAGAATCCAAAAGTATCTTGATAGACTAGAAAATTGGCCTGAGATGGGGGAAGCATAATTGAATAACGGTTTGTCTGAAAAAGATCCATGGGTTTTCATGGTTTTAGTTAGTTCAGTATGAGTCAATAGTGTGATATGGGAGCCAAATAGCTGATGAGAACTTAGGCTCAAGAGAAGCATCTTGTCCAGGAGGAGGGTGATGCTAGTCCCACTGTGATCTATTTGCCTGTGATCTATCATTAATCATCATGCTACTCTGAAAAGACAGCATGGTACAATGGAAAGAACATTGGATGTGTCGTCAGAAAGCCTGAGTAAGAGTCCTAGCTCTGCCACTAGTTAATAAAACTGTCCAAACCTTGATCTTAAGATAGCGATAACTATATTGCCTTCCATACAGTGTTGTTGTCAGAAAAGTGCTCTGTAAAAGTGAAATGGCCTTAGAGAGATGGTGGAAATAGAAATGGACTTGGACTTGGGTGAGACCTGGGTTTGAATCCCATCTCAGACACGTGCTATTTGTGTAATGATAGGCAAGTCCATCCATCACTCTAAGCCTCTTTTTCCTCATTTGTAAAAGGGGTATAATAATCTTTAAAGGATCAACTTTATAGAATTATTGTCAGGATCAAATGAGGTAATGGATGAAAAGCACTCTGGAAATGTCATTTATTATTGTGATTATAGTTATTTCACTTATTGCACATCAACCTGAATCTTCTCTTCTAATAGGGGAATCTTCCCCACACCCCTTCCTTTTCTTCTTTTCGTACTCATGTAGCTGTTAGGCTTGCCAAAGCTCCTGGATTTCCCTGGAGCAATTCAAGATTGCCAATAATTTGTTGACTCCCAACATCTGCTCTTTTTCCTCCTGGAGGCAAGGCTGTGTACAGTCATTGTACCACTTTGTGACTATCCACCTTTGCCAGCATTCTGTCTCTCTCCACCATGAAGTCCTTCTCCCTACTAGCACTCACTCACAGAAGAATACTCCCCTGCAACACCACCACAAAGGCAGCAACAAAATCCCTGGTCAGGCCTATGCTAAATTGGCAAAAGGAAACTATTGGCCACACTTAGAGTAACCTCCCCCTCTGCATCTGCCAAACTGCTTCTTTCCCATAGCCTTCCAGGACTCAGATGAACTTATCAGTTTTATTTCCCTAATGAAGTAATAATAGTGAGTATAAATGATGAGGCTAGGTTTTGAGAAAAAGGCTGGATCTGGGAATCCCCAGCCACAGCAACCAACAAGGTGCAGGTGCTGAAATGATGATAGCACTTTGTTGGTGGTGCACACGATTGTGGCATGTACATTGCAGTTGAAGAGGCAAGATAACAAAAATTGTCCTAGATAGGCAAATCAGGTTGAAAAACCTGGTTCTGATATTCTCTGAGCCTAAATTT
>CM053770.1:355631040-355646263 GCA_028658325.1 Potorous gilbertii | reverse complement strand
GTAAGGCTAGATTTCAAATGTGATAGCTCCTCTGTCCTTGGTGACAAAAAGAATCATAAAAATCCTTACACCTTTTTTATGTCTAATATAATTTTGGTGTTCTTCCAGTTGCATCCACAAATACCCTTGGATAATTAGTTTTCTCTGAGGTTTCTTTAAACTTGTTTTCCCCATGCAATTTCTTGATGTTTTAGGGAGTGATTTTGCTCAAAATCTTTCACCATCCTCTGATGTGAGATTTTATGTGTGAAGTTATATTCCAAACTAATGTTGAGACAGCTGGTGGCTCGTTAGATAGAGTGCTGGGCCTGAAATCCGGAATACCTGATTTCAAATGTAGCCTTTTACTAGCTGTGTGACCCTTGGCAATTCACTTAACCTGCATTTGCCTCAGTTTCCTCAGCTATAAAGTGGAGATAACAATACTTAGTACCTGCCTCCCAGGGCTGATGTGAGGATAAGATGAGAGTAGTGTTTGTAAAAACACTTAAACCAGTGCCTGGCACATAGTAGGTGCTAGAGAAATGCTTCTTTCCTTCTCTTGATACCTTTCACATTTTGGGGAGTTAATGAATGAAAAAGCATTTATTAAGTGTTTACTATATGCCCAACACTGTTTTAGCTGGGGACACGAATATAAAGCAAATACAGTCCCTGCCTCAAAGATCTTACAGTTTAATAGAGAGAAACAATATGTGTAGGGGAATGGTGACCAGGAAGGGAAATTTGGGTTTGGAAAGTTACAGGGATAGTGAATAGAGTTGTAGAAGTCTGTCAGACTCCCTACAGGATTAACAATTTAAATAGTTCTGCTTGGAGTTGTTTTAGTTTTTGTGTGTATTTTTTATTGCTTACCTTTCTTATTTTCATTTTATATTCATATTTTTAAAGAAATCAGGCTTTATCATTCAATCTGTTATTTCATATTCATAAGGGGTATGTTGTATAGGTGATAATACTGTTTGATAATACTGTTATCAAAAGGGAGGGCACATATACTTGCCACACTATCAATAAGAGAAATGATTACTAATAACTGCTGATTTTGAGAGATCTAGATTTCCCCCATTTTTTCTAAAGTCCTGATTTCAAGGGTTTAGTCTCTTGAAGGACATCACTGATAGTGAGATTGGATTCGTTTTCTCAGCTGTCTTCTTCAGCCCCCACCGAAGTGGGGAAGTCATTGTGTTTTACTTAAGTTTGGGTGGGGATAAATTCTTTGACTAGATTTCCCAGAAGCTGTCTTTGAAGTAATGTTAGTCCAGGACTCTCATTGTAATATTCATTCTCTAATTGTTAACCAGAGTTGATTGCCACCCTCAGAAACACTCCATTTCCTAGGATGTATAAGCTGTGAGTCCGCTACCGTGATTATCTTTGACTTAGAAGAGAGAAGGCCAAGTGACCCTCCTTTATTGGCATAATATGTGCAGTCATTATTAGTAAAATGATTAATTACCCAGAAATTATGTCTCTCAATCTTTTAAAATGTCACACCTCTGAGGTAGTATCTCCTTTTCCTCCTGTTCAGTATGATCTTTCGCCTGAACTCTATCCTAGGCCTTGATGATCTTTTATCAGCTTCCATGGGTTTAGTCTGCCAGATTTGTATCTCTCTCCAAGGCGCTTCTTCTGAGCTCTAGTCCCACATTACCAACCATTTGCCTGCCATGTCTGCATAAATATTCCATAGGAATTTTAACACATCCAATTTTAATATGTCTTTTGTCACTTTTTATATCCCTAGCACAGTGCCTGGCAGATAGTAAGAACTTAATAAATGTTTACTGATTGATTGAAAAATGGAACTTATTATATTTCTTCCCAAATCTATACTTCCTCAAAACTTGTCTTTCCTTGAATCTTTCCTTTCATCACTCCCCTCATCATATTCAATAATTTACCAAGTCTTGCTGCACCCACAGCCATACCATCATTTGCATCAGTCCCTTTCTCTCCAGTCAGATACACATAGCTTCTATCTCTGTTCCTCACAGAGAAAACTATAGTATCCCTTGCCTTAAGTCTTCTCCCTCTCCAATCTGTCCTTCACGTAGTTGTAATGCCTAGCATATAGTAAGCACTTTAAATACTAGTAATACTTAACTCCTAATTATGGGCTGGGAGTGGGAACCAACCCTTATTTGAATGTGATTGAATTGATGTAGGGATCCTCTCCCCATGGGGAAACTTCTACCAGTGCAAGTTGGCACCTTCTCTGCAGTTAACAATCATAGAAAGTTGCCCAAAACCTGAGAGTTAAGTGGCTTGCACAGTCACATAGGCTTTTTGTGTCAAAGTGGAAACTTGAACCTAGGTCTTACTAACTCTGAGGTTGGCTCTCTGTCCACTGTCACATTGTTTCTCATCTAATGATAGAATCAGAACTTTAGAGCTAGGAAGGGACATCTGATCAAACCCTCTCACTTTATAGTTGAGGATACTGAGGTCCCGAAAAGTGAAATGACTTAACCTAGAGTCATTAGACTCTATTATTAGAGAACAGAGGATATCCCGCTACCATGGAACTATGGCTGACCCGTAATAAGACTAGTCAAGATGTAGTATACTGGCAACAACAAAGAATTCGGAGTCTTAGCCTTTCCTGGTCCCGGACTGTGGACAAATCCCTTAACTATTTTGATACTATTTGATTGTCTTTCTCTGTAAAATGGAAATACGAAATACCTTCTCTGGCCCCCAGGAATGCTATGAGGATCAAAGTAAATAATGAATGTGAAAGCACCTTGGAAGACAAAAAGCATTTCACAAATCTTATGAATGACAATAGTACTAATACTGATATTTTAGTAACACCTGCATAAACAGTTTTCACTTGTTCAGAAACATTCATTGTCTCCACATGGCCTATAGGATAAAGTCTAACTTCTTAGCTTGGTATCCAAGGACCTGTATAGTCTGAATCCCAACTTTTCTAGACTAATTTTATTAGGCACTTTCTTTTATTAACTTACCATTCCAGCCAAACTGGTCTCATGGGATGGATCTCCTCTTTGCCCCTCCTTCTCTTCTTCCCCCAAACAAAAGGAAAAGAAACAAAACAAAATTAAAAGCAAACACCTAAGTGGTACAGTTCTCCTGCCTTAGAAATTCCTTTTTTTTTTTTTTTTTTTTTGGTAGGCTAATTGGGGGTCAGGACCTGTGTATAGAAACTCTACTGGTGAAAGTCAGGCAATGACTGTCCATCCTCATCCTAGTCTTAAGAGAGTTTCCTGGGGCACTGGGAATTAACTGATTTGTGTTTGGTCTTAGAACCACTACCTCCTTACACTTAGGTAGCACTTGATAATTTAAAAAAATACTTGATATACACTGTCACACTATGATATACTGTGGTATGCACTATCACGTTTGATTCTTAAAATCTTATTAAACATTTTTCAAAAGAGAATATTAGGCTATAAGTAATTAAGTCATAGCACTGAACCATCTCTGGCTCTCTGAAGGGCAGTTTCTCTTTCCAGACATCATGACAAATACATTGTCCTTCTGGCTTATCCTTTTCTTTCTACCTTACCTGTATCTTTGGAGATACAGCTCAGATCCTATCCCCTCTGAAATTTAACTAGTCCCTATAGTGTATTTTCTGAGCTTCTTTAGTTAGCACTTATAATTTCTATTAGCCATTTGGCATTCTACTTCATTATTTAGCTTTGTTTTATCTCACCCAGCTGTCTTTTTGAAGGTAAGAGTCGTATCTAACAGCATCTGCACTGTGACTTAAAACTGAAGATGCTTAAATTTTTGTGAATGATTATTACAAACATTTGACTTATTTCATAATAGATCCTGCAATTTTAGTGCCAATATTTTCAGTTATGTCAGAACAGTATAGTATGAATTGTTTTCAGTTCAGCAGATGTTACCTGCCCTGCTTCTGATTTTGCCTAAATGCAGCTTAAATACTCTGCACTTGATATGTTTGTACCAATCACATTCTTTCTTCATGTTACCATATAATTCCTCAGATTTCTGAAGTTTCTAAATTATGTTGGTTCAGCTAATGAAAGACCACTGTTATACAAATTCTATACTGTTTTTTACTTCTGAAAGATCCAGAATTTGATTCACCAATATTCTCTACTGATGTATCATAGGATATTATAACTAGAAGAAACTTTAGAAATTTTATTTCATTGATCCATTGTTCTATTTCTTACAAGAGTTTTGATAATTGCTGTCTTATAACACAGTTTAAGATCTGGTACTGCTGTTTTGATAATTACTACCTTATAGTACAGTTTAAGATCTTTATATATTGGATAGAGTTCTTCCTTTATATATTTTTTAATCAATTCCTTTGATATTTTTGACAGGAATTTTTTTTATTTTTTTCTAGCTCAATAAAATAAATTTTTTTTGTAATAAATTGGGATGGCACTGAATAAGTAGGTTAGTTTTGGTAGAAATTCCATTTTTATTCTATTGCTTTAGCCCACCCATGAAGCATTTGTATTTTTCCACTTACTTAAATCTGACTTTATTTGTGTAAAAAGTATTTTCTAAATATGTTCATATAGTTCTTGGGTTTGTGTTGGCAGGTGTACTCTCAGGTATTTTATATTGTATATGGTTATTTTAAATAAAGTATCTCTTACTATTCCTTCTTGAAGAGCTTTGTTAATGTAGAAGTGCTGATGATTTATGTGGGTTTATTTTATATTCTGCTACATTGCTAAAATGATTAATTATTTTAACTAACTTTAATTAAATCTCTAGGATTTTCCAAGTATACCATCGTATTATATGCAAAAGAGACAGTTTTATTACCTTATTGCTCATTCTGCTTCAGTTTTCTTTTTCTAATTGCTATTACTAGCATTTCTAGTACAATATTCAATAATATTAGTGACAATGAGCATCCTTGTTTCATTCCTGATCTTATTGGCAAGGCTTCTACTTTATCTCTTTTACATATAATACTTGCCAATGGTTTTGGGTAGTTGTTTCTTGTCATTGTAATGAAAAATCCATTTATACTTCTTTTTTCAAATGTTTTCAATAGGAATGATGTGGAAGCTGATAGGAATTGTTTTAATAGGTATGATGTGGAAGCTTTCTTCTACCTGCCGGGACCTGTGCTTTCCATTCTGGTTGTTTAGAGAGTAACAACTGGTGCTGCCTTTATTTGCAATACCGGCTTTTGTACCCTTTTCTCCTAGATTGGCACGCAGGACTATGAGGTCTGGGCCAGGGATGTCAAACTCAAATAGAAATAGGGGCCTTGGAGACCACATTATGACTTTTTAAAAATGTAGTCTATCTATGTTTTATTGTATTTCAGTATTTTGTTAAATATTTCCCAATAACATTTTATCTGGTTCTCCACACTGAGAGTGGGCCCTGTGTTTAACACCACAGTCCTTTTCCCTGACCTTCAAGCCCCATGGTATTCTTTAATTTGTTTTTAAGTTTTCTATTTTAAATTCTCTTTCCCTCCCCCCTCCCACACCCATTGAGAAAGCAAGAAATATAGCCATTATTTATGTGAAATCATGCAAAAAATTACATTCTTTCTAAGCTTCCATATCATATTCCCTTTCAAGGCCAGTCTTCATGCCAAATTTCTGTTTTCTGGAAGTTTGACTCCAAAGTCACTGGTTAATTATGAACACACCCTGGGAGCCCTAAATAAAAAAAAAATAGAAACCTTTTCCTCACCTTTTGATCATTCCTTATACCTTCCTGATGGCTTAGAATGAGTGTAAATAGCAGTTGTTTTCTGTTCTGACCAGAAACTCTAAGCATCTCTCCTTCCCACATTGAGCCTATTCTGTTCTTACCTAGCCCTTAGTCATTGAATGGGCATGACCTCAGACACATTGAGATCTGGGAAAGAACCTAATTTAAAAAAGACCAACATCATCCATCAGGTACTGGGCCACTTCCAGTTGTTTTGACCTTTGTCTTGCCACTGGATTTCAGTGTCTCTGGAGGGGAGGATGAAGCTGAAACTTTGCACAGCTCTGCCTCATTTATGCACAAGTCAAGACATCACTCTCATGTTGTCATTGGTTGTCTTCAAGAACAAAGGGATGAACAATAACCTACATAGGGGGAAAACGGATGAAAATAGTCTGAATATCTAGACCGGGGTGGGGAACTTTTATAATGATCCCCTTGATTAAAAGGATTTGTTCTGTGATCTTTGGATTCAGTCAAAGGGTCACACTTGAAGACCTAGAGGGCTACATGTGACCTTGAGGCTGCAGGTTCCCGCCTTGGTTAGACTTGTGAGATAAGTTTGGAAGAGCATTCAGTTGTATTAGTGCTTTCATATGTATTATAACCAGAATAGGTACTTCACAATGAAGATGGATAGTTAAGTTCAGGAATAAAAGGGGGAAGAAAGGCTGGATTTTATTTGTGAAATAGTACTTTTAACTACTTCAAGCTTCTGTAGCACAGGATCCAATATTTTTAATACAAATACTTTCTTGGTGATGCTGTATGGTAACAAATCTTGGAACCTTAAAATCTATATGATAATCAAAGTTATTAGTGAGCAACTCACTTTGAAAATTCTTTTGGAACTGTACCTGAAAAGTCACCAAGCTCTGCATAGCTTTTGATTCAGTGATTCACCTACCAGTCAAATCTCCCAAAGAAAGAAGGGAAGGAGGACCTATGTGTACAAAAATAATTATAGCAATATTTTTTTTTTGTTATCAAAAAGTGTGAGTACCCAGTATCTTATTTATAATGAGGACCTATGTGCAAGCAGTGATTTAAGGAATATTCTGTACTAAAATAAATCCCAGAGCTTATCCATTTTGTTGTTTGTTATAATGAAGATTGCAAACCATCTATGGCCCACCTCTCATATGTTCATGACAGTAGGCCAGCGATGTTAGGAACCACCTTTGCTTTCTCCTAACATTGCCAGCCTAACAGTGGATCACATGAGCGTTCCACCATGTTATCCCCCGCTCTTTGTTATATGAAGTCGTATGAGTCATAATTTTCTTTTAACTTTCTCCCTCAAATTTTACAGTTGAATTTATATTCTAAGTCAATATCATCCTTGATTGCTATATACTTCCCTTTGCTAAATGTGTACTGATTAATGTGCATTTTAAGCTTTTTTGGTCTCTTTATTATGGTCATTGAATTTATGTTAAACTTTTATGTAAAATTATTATTCACATAGTTTGTCATTTCTTCCATTTGATATTGTATTACTGGGAAAGGAAGTAAACTAGGCATGTAGTAAAACTGAGAGTTAATAGAGGGATAATTGTAGTGCTGTGATGGTGACCATGAAATGTATTAAGATCTAGAAGAGGAATTCTTAACCTGGAGTCTATAAACTTTTTTAAAAAATTTTTTGATAACTCTATTTCTGTATATAATTGATTTCCTTTGTAGTCGTAGGTATTCAGTATTATGCATTTAAAAACATTCAAAGAGGTCTTAGGTTGCCAAGGTCCCAAAGGAGCTCATTAAAAAATAGTTTAGAATAGCTGATGTAGAGAAAGGCCTCTTGGTAGTAGATCATCTGTATAAAAAATAAGGGCGTCAGTAAATGCCAACTATAATTTTTACAAGTTTGCTAGTTTTATCTTGCAAAGGCAGTAATAAGCATTATTTCATAGGATATTTGGTTATCTTAGACTGAAGTGCTCTTGATAAGCATTGGCCTTTTTTTAACCTTTCTAACTTACTTTCACTTTATTCACCTCCTTGCATTCTGTGACCTAACCATACTGGACTGTTCATTGTTCTGCAGATACTACACACACTCTTACCTTTCACCTTCATGACTTTGTACTCACTGTACCCTGTGCCTGAGATGCTTTTCCTCCTCACCACTACATCTTACAATCCCACTGATTCATTCAAGGCTCACCTCAAGCACCCAATCCTCCATGAAATCTTGTAATTCTCAGCTGCAGGTGCTGCGCACTCTCCCAAAACAACCTTGTCGTTTATTTGGCACATTCTTTCTGTACGGGTTCTATTTCCCATTAAAATGTAAGCTCCTTGAGGGCAAGAACTTATTTTCTTTGGTCATTGTATCACCAGCACTTAAGCATAGTGCCTGGTACACAGTACTTAATAAATGTTTGTTGATTGATAAATATTTGCGAGAATATCAATAGGAAAGTGTAATGGCAGTTTTATATATATACGTATATATGTATATATATATACGTATATATATATATATATATATATACGTATATATATATATACATGTTTTAGATGATCAGAAGGTAGAGAAATTCTGTAAAGTTCTATGAAGGTCTCAAGAGAGCCTTGGAATGTAACAGTACACATAGGAGAGGTTGTTGAAAAATTCATTGGAAAACAGTCAAAATTAAGTAACAAATGAGATACTAGTTAATTTAATCAATAAGCATTTGTTAAGCTACTACTATTAGTCCACTACTTACTAGGCTATACCTACTCTGTGTCAGGATCTGGTAGGCAATAGAAATGCAAAGAGAAACAAAATAGTTTTTACCTTGTGATAACTAGGGGTAGGAGTGGATAGGAGCTGAACCTGGAGTCAGAAAGACCTGAATGTGAGTGTGTCCCAGATATTTTACTAGTTGTGTTACCTTGGATAAGTTATATAACCACCCATAGATTCAGTTTCCTTATCTGTAAAACAGAGATAATAACAATGTCTATTGACAAGGTAGTTGTGAGTATCATGATGTAACATATAGTGTTTTACAAAATTAAAAGTTCTGTATACGTGCTGTCATTATTATCCCCCCAGAATTTATTCTTTTGATGGGAACATGTACACATAGAAGTAAACACAGTGTAATAGTAAGAAGGTGTTAGCAGACCAGGAAATTAGGAAAGGACTCATGTAAGAGGTGGTATTTGAGTTGAGCTGTAAAGGAGGATTGTGTAGGGAGCACATTCTAAGGCTGGAGGACAAATTATGCAAAGGCACAGACATGAGAGAAGAAATGCTGATGCAAAGAACAGCAGGTAGTCCCAGTTGTCTTGGAGTGTAGAGTGCATGAAGGAGAATAATGAGTAATAAGCCCAGAAAGATAGGCTGGAGTTACATTGTAAAGGACTTTGAAATCCAAACAGAGGAATTTGTTTTTTGTTATAGAAGCAATAGGAAGCACTGGAACTTTTTGAGTAGAACACTGATATGGTTTTATCTGTGCTTCAGTAATAATGCGTGGTCCAGCAGATTTATAGAGGATATGTTAGAGAGAGAGGGAGGGAGGGAGAGAGAGAGAGAGAGAGAGAGAGAGAGAGAGAGAGAGAGAGAGAGAGAGAGGAGGAAGGAAGAAAAGGGGACTATACCTGGAAAAGGAGTAACTTGTACGGGGTATAAAATATATTAATATTGTATAAGTAGTAACTGATTTATTACCTTCATGAATTTTCTTAATGATTCAATTCAGACGTTTAACTTACATTTTGTGTTTTCTGTCTTTATAAACTTGTGCATCTTATCCATAAATATGTTTTCACTAGAAAAATTATGATGCAGATGTATATAAAGAAGATATAAGATATAAAGATGTATATAAAGATGGTAAATCCATGTTTAAAAACAAGTTAGGAGGTATAGAATGTTTTTAGATTTTATTTTTTCTATTTAATACGCTTTTCTTACTTTTTTCCTATTACTATCTCTAAGTGACAGTGTTAAAAATTAGCTGAATGCTTTTCAGTTATTTAGTGTGGACTAATTTTTCTGTCTTTCTAATAAACTGTTTTAATAGTTTTTTCTTATTGGATAGTGATTATCACTTTTTCTTCCAGATTGACTATACTGGAACAGATGAAAAAGATCCCTGCAATAAGTGTTTGTTCTGGAATGATACAAAACCCTGCATTTGTAACATAAGCTTCACATTGGAACAGCCATTTGAGGTCTGTATTTCAAAGGAGTTTGAGCAGAAAAAAACTGTTTAAATTAGTGGTTTTATAAGATATGAAAATAATTTTATATTTCAGTAATTTTTCCCCTTGTAGAAAAAGTACCTCATCTTTTTTTAGGAAGCTAAAAATATATGTGGACAATGTATTTTACTTTTTTGTTTTAGTTCTTTGTACATTTTAATAATCAATAGATAATGAATCAACCATGAAATAATGTGTTCAAATACTGTTTTCCAAATAATACAGTGATTATATTTTTATATTTGAATTGTTGACTAAAGGCATCTTACTTTATTTAGACTCTCCTGTGCAAAAGGTCTTATACTTAAAGCTACATAGCAATAGTTTCTACTTGAGTTCTCATTCATAATTTCTGTACTTTCTACTTGCCATTCTAATAAAAGTTGTAGTATCAAAGCAGATTTTATTTTAGAAAGCTCATTGTTGTCTTTATCTGTATTACTTGTTAGATACGAAACATAAAAAAGAAATACTTAAACCTCATTAGTCTTACCTGCTTTTATAAGCAGTTGCCACTTACTTGTCCTGCTTTTTTTTCCCTCTCTGCTTTTAACTTCACATCCATTGGAGTTGACATAAAAACAATCTTCTTTGCAATCTGAGTGTAAAGGTATAGAACTTTCTGTGGGATTGGAGAGTCAGTATTACCAGTTCAATCTCCCTAGTCGCTTGAAAATAGAGCTTCAGTTGTTTGTTTCCCAGTATGTTAAATTACATTCATAGTTTCACATATTACGTGTATTTTCTGAATGTGCCTTCTTGAATCCTTTGACTTAGAAACAGAAGTCATTCTTCTTTCCTTGAGCATCCTAAGGCATCTGCCACCTCGTGGCTATTGATGTTATTGTACCAAAATGACAAATGGATAACATCAGCATCTCAGGAAACACTTGAAAAATACAAACCTGTAAAGACGGCAAGAATTTAAAGCCCTTACTATTTCTCAGCACTGATAACATGTAAACTCAACTAAAATGTTAATTTTTTTAAATGGTAGGCATATTATTAAGAATTTTACATTCTTACTATTGTTAGAGCAGCAAACCTAAGATGAAAGAAGATTGAAAAGATTTTGAGGCTCCAGTTTCATATTGCCTCCTAAAACAATGAGAAACAATGGAAGAAGAAACAAGTCTGAGGCAAGCTTGGCCAAAAGCCTTCATAAATAAAGTCATCCCAAGGACATTTAAAAATAAAGGTGGAAGGATAACAGCAAATGAGTCAAAAATGGAAAAGATCTGTATAGATTTTTATAACAAATTCTTGTAACTTTCAAGGATAATGGAACCAAAAAACATGGACTACAATGTTGCATTCTTGATGTGCTGTATAGAGAATTAAAATTGGCACTGAAGAAAACAAAGATGTGAAGATCAACTGGTCTAGACCAAGTAAAGATATGTGTCAGAGGAGAAACAGTTATTGAGGGAACTGAGTGATCAATTGCCAAGGAATAAGTCTGAAAGAGGAGAGGGATATCAAAAGCTTGGAAAGCAATATAGGGCTTTTATTCTCACTTTTCTATCTTTACAACATTTTCATAAGACTATTTACACAGGCATTGCTAGTGTTCTTGGTTAATAAGTAAGAATGTAATAGAGACAGGCTTTTGTGAATGTATTCTACAGCAGACTACATCTTTATAAGTTTCAGAGTTCACTGAAAGGTAGAGAGAATACAAAATAACACTTTTTGTATTTTGTATTTTTGTATTTTGTCTCCAAGTACTGTGTTAGGTATTGGAGATACAAAGAATTAAACAATCCCTGTGTTCAAGAAGTTTCCATTCTTAATAGGGGAGACCATAAGTACATATATGTAAGCAGAAGCATATAAAGTGGATAAATTAAAATGTTTATATTATAAAGTCAATTCAGGATAGTTTGGGAAGTAGAGAACGTGCAGTTGGGGAAATCAGTAAAGGCTTTATATAGAAGTTGATACTAGAGCTGCCTTTTGAAGGAAGGAGGGACTTTATGAAGAATAGATAAGGAGGGAATGGATTCCATACATGGGAGCTAGTTCGTGTAAAGGCATGGAGATGGGACATGGCATCTTGTATATGACTCAACAAGAATTTATTAAGTACTTACTTACTATGTGCCAGGTACTGTTGTAAGCCCTTTGGTGAGTAGGAGAATAAATCATTTAGAGAGGTATAAAGAGACAACCTTCTGCAGTGAGAGCCAGTTGAGATTATGTAACAAATTTGTAGTGGACCTAGGCATCAAAGTTTTTCATAACTTTCAACAGCTCTATTCAGCAGCATGTAAATCAAATGGGGATTGGTTTGGTAAAGCATGATCAGTGATAGGGCAGACAGGCAAGAGTGAGCATAGAGGATGGTATCAAAATGGTGAACTGATTCACCACAAGGCTGAGACAGGAAAGGAAGGAAAATTCAGCAAGAGCGGGGGTGATGTCCTGGGAAAGAACTGAGAGGATTAGAAGTCATGGTAAGGACAAAAACGAAGCAAAAGGAAAACATTGTTGTAAGGCAAAGGGAAAGAGTATATGCAAAAAAAGTTGATGACATAAAAGAATTTGGAGGGGTTCATGGACATAGAAGTGGAAAACTTGTAGGGGATGGCAAGATTAAGGGTGTGACTGTGTATAGCTGAGGTAGGTAGAGAAGTAGATTATGGGAATTAAGGAGACTGAAGAATTGGGAATTTAAAAGTATGTGAGGTAGATCATTATGTATGTTGAAGACTCCAGATATGAGCTGCAAGCCAGGCTCTGATCATAGATGAGAATGTTCTGGGGATTAGAACAGAAAGAGAAGAGCCATTTGTGAAGATCGCCAAAGGCTGAAGGGGAAGTAATGTACAGTGTGGTTGGATAGATTGAGACAAGCTTGTAAATGGCTTTAAATGCCAAGGAGAGGAGTTTGTATTTGATCTGAGAGGCGATAAGGAGCCTTTGAAGTTTATTGAGTAAAGGAGTACCAGTCAGAAATATGCCTAAGGAAAATCACTTCTCTGTCACAGATTCTAGACCTTTCACTTATCTGCTCATGGTAACAACTCCTTTGGATGCTTTCCAGCATGTCAATATCATCCTTAAATTGTGGCACCCAGAACTGAACGCAGTACTCCAGATAAGGTCTGACCAGTGTAGCAGAATTGTTATGCCCTTATTCCTGGAAACAATGCCTCTCTTAATGCAACCCATTAACTGCATTAACTTTTTTGGCTGCTCATATTCTGCTCACTTTTTTTGAGTTTGTGATCTATTAAAACCACTAGATTTTTCTCATCCTGTAAAAATGTTTTTTGAGATCTTGACTCTATCATCCAGAATATAATCTGTTTCTCACAGGGGTGTGTGGGGTATTCAGGGAGGATTAGCGCCTCTGGTGTGAGGGCTTGCCGAGCCTTTTTCAGGGCTGCTCATCCACTTTTGATGTCCTCCTGGCACTCAGCTTTCACTTACAGTTCCAAGAAGCATGCACAGTGGCCACACCCCATAAAACAAATCTTGGCATATGGCTAGACCAGACTGACAGTAGCTGACAGGCTTCAAACTCATTGGTGAGTTAAGGGGATGTCTACCCTAAGCATGTGAATGGTGGAGTGGGTCTAAGAGAACAGTTCATTTTAACAACCATGAAAGCAGCTTAAGCTGCTATGAATTTGAAGATGCCATGGTCATCCACTGCATCCTGAGCCATTGCCAGTTGTGTTGACTTTTGTCTTACCACTGAACTTTGACGAATCTGGAAGAGGGTGTAAAACTGACAACTTTATGCAACTCTGCCTCACTTAAATCCAATTTAAAAGCAAGTCAAGACACGACCCTGTGATGTCATTGGTTGTCTTTGGAAATGAAGGATGAACAACAGTATTTCTCACACAGCTGCAAATTTGATAAGCATGCTATCCATGCCTTCGGCATTGATAGCAGATATTAAATAACTCACAGCTTAACACTCCTTGTAATAATCAACTGGAGATACCTTCCAAGTGAAGATTGAACTAAATGGGTAAAGAATTGTTTATTGTTCAGAGTATGATATATATTTGGATGGACAACTGATAGCATTTATCCATTTGGGTTATATATTTTCCACCTCCTGGCTTCTTCTGAATGACACTAAATCCCTAGCCATCTTTAAACTGTACTCAGTGTACTCTTATATCTCCAATCTTTAGTGGGAGAGTTAGAATGCTCCTTTTTCTTCATTGCCATTACCAGTCTCCTACAACTGTTGTTCAGTAATATCTTCTCCTCTGAAGTTCATTCCGTCCAAATTTATAACTCAGTTTAAGATCCTGATGACTGTTTTCTACTAACTCCCAGCACTAACCCTCCTTTTTCAGTGAGTTCCTTGTCTGGCACTCAGTCCCAACTCTCCACCCCAGATTCTTCCCTCATACTAGGGAACTTCAATATACTTGATGTTTCTTCAAATACTCTTTAACTTCCCAGTGTTTCAATCTACTCAGCTCCTGTCCTCTCCACTCCTCAAACCTTAAATCTACTGCACTCTGAAACTGGGACACCAGTGGGCCCCTGCCTAAGGACTCCTCTTGACCCTCCGGACTTTAGAGTGATTATCAGTAGTAACTTATTGTTTCCCACCCAGCCTGATGAATTTCTTTTTTCTTGGCTTCATTAAAGGGGCCATGCCCTGGCTACCTCTTAAACAGGCCTATTCAATGAATGGGCATTGCCTCACCCTAAGTGAGTACCTGCAAAGACCTTGGTCTAAAGGGCCCAAGGTTTCCCAGTGCTTCCTGGGTCATCTCCACTCCTCCTGATGAATATTCAGATGGCTCTGGAGGAGAAGTGAGGCTGGTGACCTGCACATCCCTCAAAACAGTCAAGTCATGTCATCATTTCTCTCATGGCATGGTCTTCTTTGGCAACAAAGGACAAACACAATCCTGTGAGTAGATGCAGATGGCCGAATGGGGACCCAGCTGGCTGGGTAACTCAACTCTTCCTCTCCTGTCTGCCTCCCCCTCCCCTTTCTTATCCTCTCCTAAGGACAGTAAATTTGGATGGCCAAAAGATGCCCAGTTGACTTGGGTTTTATTGGCCCCTTTCTTTCCCTTGCCTTCCCCTCCCTTCCCTCCCCTTTCTCCTGTTCTGTCCTCTCCCAAAACCTTAAATCTTGAACTCTCAAACTGCCATGCCAGTGACCCCCTGCCTAAGGCTTCCTCTTGACCTTCCTAGCTTTAGAGTGATTAACAATAGTAACTGTTGATGTTTCCCACTCAACCTGATGTCTTTCTTTTTCTGGACCTCATTATCTGGCTACTTCTTAAACAGGCCTATTCAGTGAATGGGCATTGCCTCACCCTAAGTGAGT
>CM053770.1:355593680-355630540 GCA_028658325.1 Potorous gilbertii | reverse complement strand
TGTTTCCCACTCAACCTGATGTCTTTCTTTTTCTGGACCTCATTATCTGGCTACTTCTTAAACAGGCCTATTCAGTGAATGGGCATTGCCTCACCCTAAGTGAGTACCTGCAAGGACCTTGGTGTAAAGGGCCCAAGGTCTCCCAGTGCATCCTGGGTCATCTCCGGTCATCCTGATGAATATCTGGTCACTGGATTCAGATGGCTTGGAGGAGAAGTGAGGCTGGTGATCTGCACAGCCCTCCCTGACTCAAAACAAGGTCAAGTGCAAGTCATGTCATCGTTTCTCTCATAGCATGATTTTCACAACTCAGCTCCCATTACATCTCTGTTCCACCCTAGCTGCACATGGCGATTACCATACATACCCTTGCTCTTATCACCTACGAGTGTTCCACCTCCATGTTAAAGAACTCTGAAATTCTGTCTATTCATAATCCACAGAATGTGTTACAAGGGACCTTGGTAGAAATCTATTTAACTCTTATGTATGAGAATCCCCATAATAACATTCCAAACAAGTGGTTATCCGGCTTCTGTTTGAAGAGGTCCAAGGAGGGGAAACTTAACCATTTCTTGAGGCAAGTCACTTCATTTTTTACTGCTCCAATTGCTTCCTGAAATTGAACCTAAATTTGCCTCTTTGCAATTTATTTCCATTTGCTCTTGGTTCTGACCTTTGGAACCTGACGGAACAAATCTGACTCCTCTTCCACAAGCTGGCCTTTCAAATATTTGAACATTGCTACCATGTTTCCCTCCTGAGTCTCATCTACTTTTGCCTAAACATGCAAGTTCTTCAATCTATCCTCATTTGTCATGAAGTCAAGGCCTTCACCATCCTGATTGTCCTCCTCAGGATAATCTCCTGTTTATCATTGCCCATGCTTCTTGAGCAATACTTTACAGAAGTGGACACAGCATTCCATATAAGATCTAACAAGAACAGAGTAAAGTGGGGTTATCATGTTCCTATTCCTGGAAACTGTGCATCCTCCTAATGGAGCCGAAGATTGCATCACTTTTTTGACTATCATCGTACTGCTGATTCAAATTGAATTTGCCTTTCACCAAGACCCACACAACCTTTTCGGAATAACTGCCATCTATACTGGCTTTCCTTCTCTTTTCATGTTGATTTTTTTTTTACCTAATGACAAGGCTTTTATCCCATTGAGTTTTATCTCACTTGGTCTTTAGTCACTCCATCTCTCCTGCTGCTTTATAACTCTTTAACCTATGCTTCATCCTTATAGCGACCTCTATCCTTCTGTCCCTGAGTATTTTCCTAGGCTATCACCCGTGCTTTGTTTATATGCTCTTCCCTTCCCAGTGTCAACTCCTTGTGAATCACTTCAATTCTGTGCTGTCTCCTGTTTGTGGATACCTTGTTCTGCTATTCTATCTGCTCATATCTTGAAAAACTCAAAACCTGAATTAATCTTACTTTCTGCCTTCATTGATAGTCAAAAGTAGGTAAAAGGACCTGGAAGAACTTGGGCAACTGTACTGACGAGTCACCACAGATTTGTTAACTGGGCCCTCACTAAAACAAGAAAATCTTTTTAATCCTCCTTAATTAATTTTCTGTTCAGCTCATCACAGTGGCTGTACTAAACTTCTCTCTTCAAGCCTCTTACAGCCCCACATCTTCTTTTTTTAGGTGATGACCTTGCCTCATATTTTACCATGCACGTGGAATCCATTCACCATGAACTTGCTTTCTTATCATCTCATGTCCCTCTGACACCATCTTCTATTTTCTCTTCTCATACTTTAGTCCCTAAAGATGTATCCTTTCTTGGAAGGATCAGCCTCTCTGCACATACTCTTCTTTTTTTTTTCTGCATAATGCTCTCTACTCTCATCCACTAACTGCTGGCTTTTTTCTGACATCTGCCTGACTTTCCCTCTATCCTTAAAAAATACCCAGTAGTTATCTTAGATCTCTCTTTCTTTTCTTAGCAGAACTCCTTGTGGAGTGGGGAAGAAAACTCACATTTGGTGCCTCTACTTCCTGTCTTCTTATTGTACTCTAAATCTTGTGCAGTTTTTGACCTCTGATCTCAATACTCAACTGCATTTTTGAAAGTTATCAATGATATCTTAATTGTCAAATCTAATAGCCTTTTCATAGTCCCTGTCTTTCTTGACTTCTTTGGAGTATTTGGCATTGTTATACAACTTCTCCTTGATATTTGCCTCTCTGAAATTTCTTGGTTTTCTTCCTTCCTGTCTGTTCTTTCTCATTCTCCTTTGCTGAATCTTTATCTATGACTCAGTGCTTCTTAAATTGTGGGACACGATACCATATGGGGTCATGATCCACAATTTAAAAAGTGTTAAAGAGGTTGCAAGTGAAAAAAGGTTAAGCTTTGTCCTGAGTACTTTTCTCTTTTTCTAAACTCTCTCATTTGGTTATCTCCTTATCTTCTATCAGTTCAATTATCATCTCTATGCCAATGACTCCCAGATCTATATATCTAGCCCTAATCTCTTTCCTGAGAACTAGTCCCATATTACCAATTGCTTGGATATGTCAAACTGAATGTCACATGGTCATCTAAAACTAAACTAGTCTGAAAAGGAATTTATTCTTTCTCTTTCAAACTTCTTTCTCTCTCTCTCTCTCTCTCTCTCTCTCTCTCTCTCTCTCTCTCTCTCCTCCCCCCCTTCCCCCATAGGCACAACCATGGTTCTCGGTTACCCAGGTTTACCTCCTTGAAATCTTCAACTCTTCACTCAGCCCATATATTTAGTCATTTGCCACATCACATCTTCTCATTTCTGTCATCATAACATCTCAGACATTTATGTCCCCTTCTCTTGACTTACACAAACACTACCCTAAGTTTTGGCCCTTATTAATTCTTGCCTGAACTATTGTAGTTGACTAATTAGTGTCTCTGCCTCCTTCCCTTCCTTCTTCCCTCTCTGTTCCATCCCATACTAAAAGTACAGTTCTGACAGTATCACCTTTCTTTTCAGTACACTTCAATGATACACTTACCTGTAGGATCAAATCTAAACTGGATTGTCATTTGTGGTCATATAAAACTTAGCATGTTTTGATTCATCAGCATTCAAAGCTTAACTTGACCACTTCCTATCTTTCTAGTTTTCTTAGACATTTCTCCTGTGGTTGGTGAAGATGAAGTGACTGAGGAAACAAAGGTTTGAGCTTCCAAACATACTGAATTATTAAATAGTGTATGCCAAACAGATTGGGACCAGGGCCCTCAGCTTTGACATTGGATCTAAAAAATAGGGAGACAGATTTTTAGGTACTAAAAGAAATCAAATAATTAAAAGAAAACAATTAACCAAGATATAAAATTAGGTAATTTGATTTCTAACTGGAGGAAAGATTAGAGACTTTCCAAGTTGAGAGAGAAAAAGAGCTATCCTAGTATCTGTATTCAATCAAAGGAACATGCAAATAGTAATTGATTGACCAGAACAGGGCCAGTTTTCAGACAAGACATATGTATTGCTTGAAATGTATAATTGTGTGAAAACTCCTTGTATCCATGTATGAATCTGACCAGGTTTCTGGTCAGCATAACCTAGGTCCTTAGATAAGAGTCTCTGGGAAGCAGGTAGAAGTAGTCCAAGTTTCTCAGTCTCAGAGAGCTAACTTCAAACAATGCAATAAAATTTTCTCACAGTTCCCATAATTGAATAAAGCTTTCTTACAAGGCAGAAATTGGACTAGATCTATAATTGCATAGAAAGGGAACTGAACTAGCTCCAGGATTGAGTCACAAGATGAAGTCAGTATGATTTACTCAATTCCTACTACCACTTGCTGTTCTAATTTCCTCACTTTCCTCCATGCACTATAAGGTCCAGTCATACTGGCTTACTTGCTATGTTTTTCATACACAACACTTCATCTCTCATCTCTGTGCCTTTGCACTGGCTGTTGCCATGTTGTAATGCTCTCTTCTCACTTCTACCCTTTGGAATTTCTGGTTTCCTTTAAGATTCATCTCCAGATCTATCTGCCCTCAGCAGGAGGCCTGCCAATGCTCTCTAAGCTATTAGTCCCTTTTATTAAGGAACTAGTGTGTTATACTAATAATTATTAAAATTATTAAATTATGTAAAGTTATATTTACATTTTATATGAATTTTTATATACCTTAACTTTTAAACTTTTACAACTTAAAACTACACTAAGACTTTTGAGACACCCTTTATATGCACATATCTCCCCAGGTGGAATGTGTGCTTCTTGAGAATAGGAACTGTTTCATTTTTATCTTTGCATCATTAGTGCCTGGCACGTAGTAGACACTTAAAAATGTTTTTTGTTTGATTGCACAGATTCTGAAAATGAGCTAGGATTATGGTCCAGAATTGCTTAGGAGGAGAGTAGATTAATTTGTCTTTGAGAAATGGTGCGGTTCTTTCAATGGCTCCAAGCTTCTTCCTGAAACAAAGGCCTGTCCTTTTTAATATTAGTATTTTATTAATATTAATATTTTTCTTGCATTGTATATCTTCAAAGAATTGTTGAAGCTGGAAATTACCCAAAGATCAGTAGTCATATGGTGGTTATGACCAGGCTGCAACACATTACAAATGAGTAGTTGTGCAGAAGATTAGGTGTAAAAATATTGCCAAAGAAATATGTGGCCAGAAGATAGATGGGTCAAAGTACAGTGATACCGAACAAGCCACATGCTCCATTCACATCCATGAACATCAAAGTGTGTAGAGGAATATTCCCCAGCTTATTGGTTGGATCCCTTGTGGTGAATTTCTGGGAGGATATGGATTAGACTTGCACAGGATAGTAAGGTATGAATGGATTGCAATTGGCATCATTGGAGGGACTACCCACGTTGAGGAAGTCATAGATCTGTCAAATTGTAGGATTTTAACATTTAATTACAGTTAGTAACACATTCTAGGATAAGAAAGTTTTCCCTATTAGAACTCCTGAAGAGGTGTGATTAGTGAACATATGATTGATTTCTTAATACCTCAGTGGATCTGTGAACTCATCAGTGTGGGTATTCCTTCCATCAGTATTGATAGCAACCCATTCACACTTTCTCATCCTGTGTATTTCTTGTCCATATTCTATCATAGATCCTCCACAGAAGATCCATCCAATGTGCTGGAGGCCTTTCTCTAGGTCTTAAACCATTTCGTGAGTACCAATGTAGCACTCAGGCTGTCCATCTTGTCATCTCTTTCATTATATGACCACCTCACCTCTTTTTCCAATCATGTATTTACTCAGTATCATCATTTATGTCACTTCTTGTACATATCATCACTGGAAATAAACTGAAGCCTTCTTGTGTCCATTTTCTCTCCATTAACCTTTGGGTTAACTCAACCCATGAAACAAAGATCAGTTGCTTACTGATGGCCCTTCTAACCCTGTTTAAGATTACTTTAAAACAATTTTCCTTAAAATATTGCAAACAATTTCTTTCAGTCTTGTTTACTTGGTTGATTTGTACTATTTTCAAGGAAATAGCTTGCTAAACAAAAGCTGAATTCAGCCCAGAACCTAATTAAATTATCGCAGATTTGAATGAAATTGGAAGTGAATGAAGTGTGCATATTAAAAAATCATCCTTTGCTAGCAACTTATTCAGTGCTTCATTATATGGAGGTGATATTGACCTCTCATAGCTATGCCAGTGGTACAAAAGCCTTAGCAGGTCCTCCTACGCTACTATAACTGGCTTCAAGTCCAGTATAAGTTTGGAGAGATGCCACAAGGTTTGAATTTTTCAGCCACAGCAACTCATGAAGACCATCTACTAAAGAACAGGTGGTTTGCAGTCTGCGTCAATGGAGGGAACAACCATAATAATAAAATCACGGATCCTTGAAGCACAAAAAAGTCATGCTAAACATAAGGCATCATTCATACTAAAATATATATTTTGCTTCAAAATTTTCAGTCTTTGAAATAAATCTTTTTTCCCCTCCAATTTCCGCAGGGATATGTGTTTATGTATTATGGACTATCTAATTTCTATCAGAATCATCGTCGCTATGTGAAATCTCGAGATGATAGTCAGCTAAATGGAGATCTTAATTCCTTAAAGGTAAGTAAAAATGATGAAATACAAGCTAGTGACACTAGTGATATCACCACTTAAAATTTAACAACCAAGAAAATTATTTGTGGGAAGATTTAATGTGGAATTAAAGGACAATATTTTATCGCATATGTAACAGTTTTTGTAATTAAATTTTCTAGAATTTGTGCAGATCAGTGTTTTCTTCCAGGGAAGAATTTTCAGGTTGTGGCTAGTATACTTTTGGGGGGCTTTAACTTTTCGTTGTCATATTTTGCCCTGTAATGTTGAAACCTGGAATTGGAATGAACCAGAACTCATGTCATCTTGTACTGGATTTCATGGTTACATTTTGGATGTTTCCATCAATTTTTAAAAGGTTTATGTAAATAAACTTGCATTGATATTGAAAATTTTTATTAGAATTATACTTATAAATGTGCTTTGCTTTCTAATTTAAGTGCAGATCAGGAGACCCTATGTTTCTCACTGTTTAACTTGCTTTAGTGATGTTTTATGTCCTTCATATCCTATTCTTGACAGTTTCATTGGTATCTAGAATACCAGGCATCTTAAAGTGCTGTTATTGACCATGAGTTGAGACTTGAGAACAGGAATTGGGAAGTTTGTTGTTGCCCAAAGTCATGTTCCTTGGCCTACTGAATTCTCATTTATAGAAAACCAAGAAAGGCTTAGGTTTTTTTTGGTTTTTTTTTTTAGTTTTTTTTTAAGACTCTTTCTATATATTCAGGGTCCTGATTCAGTTTAGAACATTGGGGGCCCAGAGGATCTCCAGGGGATCCTTATGTATCTCAGTTTGTTGTAGAAGTGAAGAGATACTGTGGGATACAAAGTAGGTTACCAGACCATGTATGACTTGATGGATTTCATTTGGAGAGTGATGATCCTTCTAAAAGTAAATAGTAGGTAGCTTGCCTTCTGACACTTTGTAGTAAGCAGATATTCCTCCTGTAAAAAGAAAAAGTATCTTTTATTGATGTTTTTTCATATCACATTTGTTTCTCATTTTGCTGAGAAGCAACATAGATAAAGAGCAGTCTTGAAACCAGAAAGACCTAGCTTCAAGTCCTGCCTCAGATGCATAGTCTGTGAGACTCTGAGCAAGTCATTTAACCTTTCAGAGCTCTAGACAGTTCTCTAAGATTACACAGTGCTCTAGGCAACTCTCTTAAGACTATAAGTTATAGAGGAGGTGCTGACTTGCGTTGGTAGAGGGTTTGTTTACCTGGAAGTTCCCTATACCAATGAAATCACAGGTTCTAGTCTGCCCTGTCTTTGATCCTTATGTCTAAATATATCCCTCCCATACCAATCCAACCCATGTTACAAGGATTAAAAAAGAAAGAGGGGAAAAAAGCAAATCAAGAAAACTAACCAACATATTCTCTGATTCTGACAAGTATTTGCAATATTCTGTTTCCATAGACCTTCCCCGCTACAATACAGGAATTAAGGGGTATATTTATATATTTTCTAAACTTTTCTTGAGCGCCAGGATTCTTGGTTATTACAATTTTAAGATTTTCAGTTTCCTTTGAGGGAGGAAGTGGTTCTTTCCATTTACGTTATTGTAGTTATTGTGTAATTTTCTTGTTTTCACTTTGTTCATGCTCTAACAGTTCATATATCTTCTCATGCTTCTCTGAATACTTTTCATTCATCATTGTACATTAATATATCACAATTTATTAAATGTTGCCTCATCATTAGACATCTGCTTTGTTACTAGTTCTTATGCTACCACAGAAAATACTGCTATGAATATTTAGGTATATATGGAAACTTTGTGTCTTTAACCTCATTGTAGTATATAACTTGCAGTGGGATCTCTGGGGCAAAGGATATGGATATTTTAGTAACTTTTAAAAAATTTTAGTTCCAAGTTCCGCCCACAAGTGTTGGACCAGTGGTTCACAGTATCACCTAAAATGTAGTACTTGTGTATATGTACTTGTCTTTCTGAGGTTCTAACAACATTGACTATTCCTATGTTTTGTCATCTTTACCAATTTTGTGCGTATCAAGTGCACTCAGTTGGTTTGATTTGCATTTACTCCTATTAATAATTTGTAGAAATGTCCATATAGCTAGCTATTAACAGTTTGTAATTCTTGTTTTGAGAACTATTTTCTTTGTATCTTTTGACCACTTATACAGTGGAAAATGGCTTTTGGTCTTAATGTATTTGTCTTAATTCTCTATACATCTTGCATATCAGATTACTGTCAGAGACAAATCTTTTTTTTTAAATGGATCCTTTCTCTTATCTTTGTTTCAATGATTTATTCAAAAGCTTTTTAGTTATGTGTATGCAGAGTTGTTTTATCTTCTGTGGTTTCTTCTATTCTGTGATTAAGGACTCATTCCATGGCCATAATTAGGAAAGAACTCTCTCCACATCTTTTATAGGGTTTATGGGGACATACATGTTTTCTCTTTGGAGCACATATCCATTTTTAACTTATTGTGATATACAATTTGATCCAAACCCAGTTTCTAACAACCTGCTTTTCAATTTTCCTAGCAGTTCTTGTAAAAGAGGGAGTTATCTCCCAAGTTGTTCATGGTATTGTGGTTATTGAGCACTGAATAATTAAGTTCAATTCTCTGATGCTTGTTTACCTGGTTGACTGTTCCACTGATCTTCTTTTTTATTTTTCTAACTAGCAACAAATAATACTAATCCTTCTTTGCAAAGGTCCAAGTAATGTTACCAGGTTTTACTTAAGAATACATTTTTAAGACCATGGAGCTCACAGAAACTAAGTAATTTTTTGCATGTGTATAGCAAATACTGTAGTAGAGTAGTCCTAGTATGTGTACATTTTCCTATTCCTTCTGGAACAATTAATATATTTTTCAGTCTAAAGGTTACTTTATAGTTGCAAAAACAACCAATCTCAGACCAACTTGTCTGTCAGTGGTAATGGAAAAAGTGGTACTGGAGATAACTGGTGGGGTTTATGTGTTCTTTTCCACTCTGCCACTGCCCTACTTCAGGTCCTCAGTATCTTAACTGGAATTTTGCAGTAACTTCCTAATTGGACTCCACCTTCTCTCCATTCTTCTCTGTTTCACAGTTTCCAAAACAATCTTACTTAAAGCACGTGCATAATAATAGTATTCCCATGCACAAGAAACTTCAGTGGCTCACTATTGCCTCTAAGGTAAAATATGAACTCTTCAGCTTAACTTTTAAAGTCTGGTTCCAGCCTAACCTTCTAAGCTGATTGCATATTATTTCTCTTCTTATACTTTATATTGCCCTACTTGCTGTTTCTCAGACTTACCATTCCATCTCCAATCCTTCTGCCTTTGCACAGCCTTTGCCCCATACTTGAAGTACATTTCCTCTCCTATTTATTTCTCTCAGAACTTGTAGCTTCCTTCAAGCCTCATGTACTACATATCCTATGATCCTCCTAGAGCAGTGGTGGCAAATTTAAATCAAAACAAACTCTACATAAAGATTCCTGAGAGCTATATGTTGACTTAGAAAATCACATTGGCTGTGTTTTATTGTATTTTTATTTATTTTGTTAAATATTTCCTACTTGCATTTTAATTTGAGTCTTGGCTGCAATGCTGTATTTGACACTTTTGCCTTAGAGCACCAGTTGGTTGTTAGTTCTGTTTCCTCAGATTAACTTGTAATTATGTTTTCTTGCTTGTATTCACCAATAAACTATATGTTTCTTGAGGGCAAGTACCATTTTTTATTTTTATCTTTGCATCTTCAGTACCTAGCACAGGGCAATGTAAATAATAAAACACTTATTGAATTAGAAGTATTAGAAGCTAATAAATTCTTGCCATAAAAGATATTAAAATGCAGTGACTACAGCAATGTAATTGAAAACATTAAACAGCAAGAAAATTTGAACTAAAATAGAATGGACTGCATTGTTAAAGCACATACGTCCCCCTTTGATTAATAAATGTTAACCTATGAAATTGGAAAGTGTCATGTGCAGGTTTCACTTGTAATCTGGTGCTTATGCTTAACTGTTTTCAAGGAATGTCCTTTATGAAGGAATTTCAGCTGCATCAGCACAGTACATTAGTTAAAAAATAAACTCATTTCATGGAGTATAAAAGAGGTACTATTATATAATGGAAAGAGCCCTGGATTTGAAGTCTAGGCTGGACCCTACATCCAAGAGAATACTAAACTTCTGTAGCAAAGATTATGCATAAAATTGTGAAACTTTCTTCATTAATAGATAGGATGTGGTACTTGCAGTCCTTAATTGGGCCTATCAACAGCATATTATTATATCATATTTATCTTGATCTCATCTTGTTCTGTGGATTAGATACCTAATAAGTGCTTCTTGTTATCCAAATGATGAATTCTTTAAGACTAGACCATATTTTAAATAGTAGATATTATCCTCTATCTTCTTGATATGCTTTCAGGACTTCCCTAAAAATTTAATAATATGAATGATATACATAATTAATGTAAATTTATATTCAGTAACTGCATCACTGCAAAAAAAATGCAAATCCTTTAAGCTTTTGTAAAAAAAAAACATTAAGGAAAGAATAGTAATAATCCTTTTACTCCTCTCTATAGTAATAGTCCTTTTACTCCTCTCTACTTGATTCTCTATTGCATTCCCAGATGAGGTTGTTTGAATCCTTTTGTTCTTTCCTCAAACTCCCCAAACTATCTCTTCGTTTACTTTCTTAGCTAATGACCCTGACTCATATTTTGCTGAGAAAATAGAAACCAATTTTATGTGGGCCCTTTATTCTCCTCTTTTCCACATCTCAGAGTTCCTTGACATAATCCCTCCTCTTTTCAGGTATTTGATATAGAAAAGAGAACTCTCTTCATGTACTCTTTATTCCATGTCCTCCTACCTTCTATAGCAGATTGCCCTCAGCTGTCATCTCCTCCCCCACTATTTTTTATTTCTCCCTGCCTGCTGGCTTCTGTACTGCTGCATACAAAAAAGAGCTCTCTAGGCCTTGCCGTCATCTCAGTCTCTTACCTTGTTCAACCAACATCTCTGCTCCATAGAAACCACAGTTTGACTTCTGTCCTCACTCAACTGAAATTTCTCTCTTCAGAGTTACTGGTAGTCTCTTGTAATTACTAAATCTAATTGTCTTTTCTTAGTCTTTTTCCTTTGACACTGTTGCCTACCCTCTTTTCCTGGATACTTTCTGTTCTCTGGGTTTGTGTGACACTGCTGTCTTGGTTCTCCTTCTCCTTTGCTGATTCTATAGCATGCTTCCCCAGTACTCTGTCCTGGGTTTTCTTTTCTCACTCCCCTTTCTCTTGGTGACCTCATTAACTCCCATGTGTGAGATCTTTTCCTATTCTAGTCTTATTGTCTGTCAGTCTTGTGTCTCCATGTGCCTACTGGATATTTGAATATGGATATCCCAATGACATATTTATTTTTTTCACAAATCCTACCTTTCTTCAGAATTTTCCTGTTTCTATTGAGAATACATCTATCCTTCCATGCACCCAGTTTTACAACCTTGACATTATCCTTGGCTCATAACTCTCCCTCACCTCACATATCTGATCAGTTGCCAACTGTAATTTCTCCTTACCTCACGTCCATCTCCTCCTTTCCAGTCATGCAGTCAGTTCAGGCCCTCATCACCTCTTGCTTGGACTATAGCAGTCACCTTCCATTTGGCTTCCTGCCTTAAGTTTCTCCCAAGCCCAAGATGTTTTCCTCAATAACCCAGCAACAATAGCTACCATTTATATAGTGCTTTACGGTTTGCAGATTACCTTACGTAAGTTAGCTCATTAGATTGTCTCAACAGTCCTTGCTAGGAAGTGCTGTTATTGTCTCCATTTTACAAATAAGGAAACTGAAGCAAATAGAATGATTTGGCCAGGGTCACACAGCTGGCAAGTGTTTTAGGTTGACTTCAATTGGACCCAGGTCTTTCTGACTCCCAAGTCCTGAGCACTATCCACTGCACACCTAGCTGCACTCCCTTCTTATCCTCTGCCTCCTGAAATCCCTCGTTGCCTTCAAAACTCAGCTCAAATGTTGTATTCTATATGATGCTTTTTCCAGTCTCCTCAGGTGCTAGTACTTCTTCCCTCCAAAAAAATGACCTTGCATTTATTCTGTTATCTGTATATTAAAGTACATTTTGTCTTCTATCAATAAAATATAAGCTGTCTGAACTCAGAGACTGTTTCATTTTTGTCTTTGCATCCTTAGTTCCTAGCTCTGTGCCTGGCAAAAAGTAGACACTTAAAATGTTTGCTGATTATTTTTTTAAGTCACTTCATAGCCCCAGTGTGCTTACTATAAATGCATAGATTGCTGAGGGAACTGAATAAATAAGAAATCTGGAGTGTAGTGATGTGAATTATCTCTCAAACTGTCTCCCTTCTCTCATCTTACCTGCTCTTGTTTCCATCGTAGCCTTTGGGACTATGATTGTAAGCCATCTATGTTTTAAGGATGAAGAACATATTTTCCTTCTTTCCTGACCACGTCAGAGAACTTGATAAGGGAAGAGAGGTTCAGAATAGGGGATTTTAATGATATATAGCAACATGAAACTTGTCAGTAAGCATTTATTAAGTGCTTACTGTGCTAAGTACAGTACAGGCACTGTGCTAAGTGTTGAGAACACCAAAACAAGCAAAAAGAAAGTCTCTGGTCTCATGTAGTTTGAATTGTAAGGGGGGAAGACAACACATGAAAGAGAGCTTAAAAGCAGTGATGGTGGGAGAAAGAGTGAAGGAAAGGGCTTGCAGGGGCAGTGGAATTCTCCAAGGTGAGAAAGCCACAAGGACCTGGTGGAGAAGTCTGGTAAATTAAGAGCAAAGATGGGAGATGAGTGGTCACAGAAAGGATCACAGATTTAGGGATTACAGAAACCTTCTTTTCCAGTTCCACCATTTTACAAATGAAGAAACTGAGGCCTTGAGAAGTTAAGTGACTTTCTCAAGGTTATATGGTATTAAGTAGTAATGCTGAGATCTAAACTGCATTCCTTTGATTATAGTTATGTCAATTCCTAATTCTTGTTGCATAGACAGAATAAAAAACAATATTCAATATTGTGATATGAATATAAAATTAGTGCATATTAGTGTATTTTTCATATAGTTTCAATTATTTTGTAATAGTAACATACCAGCATAAGGTACTCTTTTGGGGGTACTTAAAGGCAAACATGTTTATAAGCTTATACTTAACTAATATGTTAAAATTGGAATTCTTTAGGGGTAATATTTATATGGCAGTATTAACTACTACCTACTTATATTTTCTAGATTGATTTAAAGAATTTAGGCCATGGTTTAGTCAATAATGTTAGTCTTTACATTTTTCTTTGCTCTTTTTTCTTTATAAAAATTAGAACCCCAGTAAGGAGTGTGAGCCCTATCGCAAGGATCAAGATAAGCCAATTGCTCCTTGTGGAGCTATTGCCAACAGTATGTTTAATGGTATGATCTTTTAAACTGCTGCTTGTTTTGAAATCTTATGACATTTTATATAGTCTGTTACAAATTTAATGTTTCAGTAACACATGGATAGAACTGATAAATTTGACAGTTTTAAATGTAAAAAAATATCTCTAAGGCTTTATTAAATAGAAAACAACAGTCTTTACCTTTTGAGACTTATTATAGAATTTTGAATGCTGTTGACTTTTGGCAAATTTTATATTTGTGTGTGTATACAAAGAGAGAGAGGGAGAGTTGATAAATCTTTTCCCTCTTGTTCTACTTTTCAAAATATTGTAAAACCTTTAGTATTTTGTGACTGGTGCAGTACCATATTTCTGTATCCTACTGGGAAACCTTTTATCCATGAAGGAAGGATGACCAGCACTTAGCCTAGGAGACACATACTTTGTTAGTGTTCTATCCTATAGTAAATATAATTAAATGATCTGTTAACCATAAATACTACTAAATGAGAAGAGCAATATATCATTTTGTACTGTAATGTATACATTGCTCCTCTCATCTAGTAGTATTAATGGTTATCCATTATTAATGGTTAATCCATCATTGAATTTTGGAGGTGGTTTGGTGTAGGTGGGAGTATATATTTATCTTGCTAATTTTCATTTTATTTGGGTATAAGAAAAAACATTTGAATTCTCTTTTTGTATCAACTAGTAGTATGAAGTGTCCAGAAGTATATTTGGTAATTGTGGGAAATTAATGTACAATAAAAAATGTATTACATAATATACTCCAAGAAAATCCCTTAAAAAAAGGAAATAACTTTTTGTATACCAGTATTTATAGTATTATTATATATAGTAGTGAAAGTGACTAAAAAGACTGTATTCTGTCAGAGTAATGTCTTATGTGTATCATTTTTCAAAAATGATCAGTATCTTAGTTCAGAAATAGACAGTACTATATGAAACAAGCTACATTATCACAAAGCAGAACTAAGAAAATTGGAAATATTGACAGCTATGCTGTCAAAGAAGGTTATCAAGGACCTGTGATTTTGAAAAGTCACAGTAATCTGGGATTTGAAGTCTTAAGGGTTATCCAAAGCTGAGGGAATTTCACTGACATGCCCAGGGTAAGAGGCAGAATGTTCCCACCAAAGACCTAAGTCTTTCTATCTACAAGTCCCACACTTTATCCACTATGCCATACTGCCTTTTTCTTAGAAACTTTCTTTAAGGGTAGATTTGGAGATCAGAAAATTATATATAGACTTAAAGATAAATTGCCATTGTGGATTGTATGTTTGTACTTTTATGATAAGATTAATTGAATAAAAAATAAAAGAGGATTTATTGGATGTGCCAGAGGTCAGAAACATTTTTTGTTAATATTCTCAGCACATTTATGTTTAAATACTGTTAATATTAATATTTTAAAATGAAGTAAATATTAAATCAAGTGAATTGGATAAGAAAAAAACTTTATTTTCAATACACTTTAAATAAAATTTATCATTTACTTCAATTTTGTGTGTAGATAGTAAAACATATTCTGAGTTCATAGGCTTCACCAGAATGTCAAATGAGTCTATAACACAAAAAAGGTTAAGAATTTTTATTTAATATATTTGTTTTGTGTGTATCCTAATTGATTACAGAGAGATTTTTATATCAATTTCATCTGTGCTAATTTGTAAATATTTAATACTTCATCTAATAAAGTACAACAGAAATATCAAATTATTATCACTCTTTCTTCCCACATTGTCTTTGTAAAAATCCGTGTGTATGACCCGGAACTAGAGGAAGCTCCTTAAGGAGCTCTTGGACCCTTCTGTCACTGGTTTAATGAGTTTAGCGAGTTAGCTGGTTCTCTTCTTGAATGTTAGGGAGAATCCGACCTTAGGACAAGAAGGAAAGTACAAGAGCAGTAATCCTTGATGACTTCAGAATGATGCACTGTCAAGTAAGAGCATAAAGTAACTCTGTCTTTTTTGTCTCATTTTTAGATACGTTGGAATTGTTTCAGGTGAATGACAGTTCACTTATACGTGTTCCTCTGCATAAGAAGGGTATTGCTTGGTGGACAGATAAAAATGTGAAATTCAGAAATCCTCCTGGAAGTAACCTGTCTGAAGTTTTTAAAGGTAAGGTGAAAAAACACCCAAAACTTAAGGTTAAGATATAAATATTAAAATTAAAAAAAAAAACCCAAAATACATAACTTGAGGAATGCTAGAAGAGTCATTTGCATTTTCCCATCTTGTCAGAAAGCGTAAATATCTCTTAATTTTTACTTTTTTTTTTTAACTTTTCTCTCCCCAGATAAATTGTAATATGATTTAAACTGATTTTGGTAATGTAGAATAGAGAACTGATCTTGGGTTAGGAAGACCTGGGTTCAGGTATTGTCTCTGGTACTTGGATTGTGATCCTGGTCAAGTCAACTAATTTCTCAGTGCCCCACCTTGCAGAGAAGGTATCTGCCTGTGCTGGTAGAAGGAGTTCCTCACTATGAGCTCCCTATGCTGATGACCCAGTCCCTGTTCTTAAGGGAATTATTTTTTTTAATCCTGAAATTAGTTAACCCTTTCACATCTTGACTTTCCTCATTGTGGTTTTGATATATTGTGGGTTGATATAAGAAATTAAATGGGAATTTTGGAGGAGTTTTGTGGGTGTTGTAGACAACACACAAAAGTTAGAAAATGACAAAGAAAGTTTTGAAACACAGAAATGTGTAAAATATACATATAGTATTATATAATATCAACATTTCAGTACTATGAAAAATCAGACTTCTTCTCTAGTGTAAAGGGAGGGCCAAAGAATTTTACATGGACTTTCTAGATTAAGGGGATGCTAGGCCTCCAACCCCTACGATGTGGAAGGGATAACTATAGTTACTAATGTTCTAGGAATATTCTGTATTTTAAAATTTAGGTAAGTCTTTATATGATTGCTTTAGAGTTGTTAGCAGAATATTTTCTCCATAACAGTTCTTGAGGTGTAGGTGACATGAATATTATTATCTGGATATCAGATTAAAAAAAGCCAAGGATAAATTAAATGACTTGCTCAAATTCACACAGTTAGTTGATGTTGGAGCTTGGAGTTCAAACTCAGGTCTTCTTAACACTTAAATTTAGTGAGGTTACTATTATATCATATAATGGCTAAGTCTTCCCTAAAAATAAAAATGTCTGATGATATTTAACAGATGTTCATTCTGCTCATGGTATACCCTATTTTTACCATTGTTTTATTGACTTTTGAAAGTTACTCATCTTGCATTTGCTTATTTTAGTGCTTTATATGTCTCCTGTGTAATTGGCTTAATTTCTGTTCTTTTTTATTATTATTAATGTAATCAGTTTGTGTTTCGCAAAATAGGAAATAATGAATTCAGTATATGATTACATTTAAATCTTCAAGATATAGAAAAATATCTTAAATTAAGTATTTTAAGTCTTTGTATAATTTTTTGGATGAGATTTTTCGATGGAATGAAAATTTTGCTCAATTTTTTTTTCAGGTACAACAAAACCTATAAACTGGCCTAAACCAGTATATGAATTGGATGAAGATGAGGAAAACAATGGATTCATAAATGAGGATTTTATTGTGTGGATGCGTACTGCAGCATTACCTACTTTTCGTAAGCTTTATCGTCTGATAGAGAAAAAGGGTGGATTGCATCCAACTTTACCCGTTGGACAATACCTTTTGAGAATCACATACAGTATCCTTTTTTGCTACATTTACAGAATCCAGACCTATAAAAAGCCCTTTGAGATATTGTTAAATACAGTCTTGGCTGAACAAGCAGTTTTTTTTAGTTTTTAGTTTATGTCACTGTAATATTTATTTGCTTTTGTTCTTATTCAGGATATAGTTAAGAGTATAGGGAACTCTCAGAGGAGGAAATTTCCACTAACAATGTAGGTTGGCATCTTCTCTTTAATTTAGAGTTGTCCAGAATATGAATAGGTTAAATTACTTGCCCAAGGTCACAGGGCCAAGATATGTCAAACATAGGTCTTAACCCAGGTCTTCTTGGTTCTCTATCACCTATACCACATTGCTTCATTGGATGGGTTATTTCATTTAAATGTGGTTAACCTATTTCATACATGCTTTATTTAAATTTTAAGAAACCTAATTTTATTCTTGTATTGGTAACCATTATGTCTCTGAAGTTTAAGAATGCTAATTCATCCAAGAGGTTCAGATAATTTCTCAGTAATGTCTTATATTCCTTACTAGTAGAGTAAGGGCATCTAGATGGTGCAGTATAGAGTACTCAGCTTGGAATCAGGAAGACCTGAGTTCAAATTTGGCCTCAGACACTTACTAGCTGTATGACCCAGGAATTATGTAATCTTGGGCAACTAATGTAATTAACTGTTTGCCTCAGTTCCTAATCTGTAAAATGAACTGAAGAAGGAATGGCAAATCACCACAATTTGCCAGGGAAACTACAACTGGAATCATAAAGACTTGGACATGACAACCACAAATTTTAGGACAGTTGTTCTCAGTGAATTAAAGCTTAGCAAAAAAAAAAAATTAAGTTAAAAAAATTTTTTAAACAACCGCTACTCAGATTTACTATTGGCCTATCACATGAATCATAAAATATGTGTGTATGTGAATATATACATCAAATATAAATATCAAAATTAATATATTAACAATGCTTTCAAGGGAAGTGGTTCTTTGAGTCCTTATATCTGGAGTGACTAATGGAACAGCATAAACTAGATATATTTTATTGTAATAATAAGTACTCAGATACAGGTATATAGTGCTTTAAGATTTGCAGTGCACTACATATATACACATGTATGTGTATATATGTATATATTCATATATCTAAAGAGAGACTGCATATTTGTTGATAATTTCCTTGATTTATAAATTGATCAGTAAGTCCTCATTTAATATTAAATACAGAAATTAATTTCTGAATACCAACCATATCCCTCCCATGTTACAATCACCTTAAATTACAAAAATTAATATATTAAAAATGGTAAACAGAAAAACTATACGAAAAATTAGAAGTAAGATATCTGCAGTATTAAAAGAATGTCTTCATTGTTTTTACAAGTAAATATTTTAGTTACTGCTGAGACAATCTCATTCTTAAATCCTTGTGCCAGAGTGTTACTTATATAGTTCTTGTGCTTATTTAAAATGCCACAAATGTATTCATTTATATTCTTCTCCAGTCCCATAATCTAGCATGTCTGATAATTTTTTAGGAATGTCAGGGTTTATTTTTCCATAGATATTTGTAAGGAAGTTACTTCCTGGGGCCGAAGTGCAACAAATTAATTGTGCTAATAAATTGTCAAAATGTAAAATGCCAGTTTAAATACTGTTTTCAAAATAAATTAACTGTTAGTAGAAAAAATATTCCTATACTATCTTCAGATTACCCAGTACATTCTTTTGATGGACGAAAACGGATGATCTTGAGCACCATTTCATGGATGGGAGGAAAAAATCCATTTTTGGGAATTGCTTACATTGCTGTTGGATCTATCTGCTTCCTTTTGGGAGTTGTACTGCTAGTAATTCATCATAAATATGGAAACAGAAATAATAGTGCTGACATTCCCAATTAATTTTGTATTTTGAAAAGAAATCTGCATGTGCATCAAGGCCAGTCCAACCCAGCCTCACTGTTGAGTGCTAAATGTCTGGTTAGTATGTCATTTCTGAAGCTGGCTGCATAACTCTTTTTTTCCTTTAATTTTTTAAGAGCCTTGTCCCATGCTTCTTCACTGTGGATGACTTGTGAAAACATGACGGGTATATCAACTGAAATTAGCTATAGCTATATTGATCATATCAACACTGTGACTTCTGAAATTGCTTTTTATGTTTGCTTTTTTTTGGACAGGCCACATGATGTATACAACTTCTTTTCCATGTAATGTTATCTGCTGCTTTAAAGTTTGTGCTCTATGGGTAATATTATATACATATATAATGCTGTATAAGTATGCTTATTATATGAAGAAAAGGGTAACAAGATATATAGGGATATAGTATGACTTGGTATCCTTTCAGAAATCAAAAGGTTGTGAGAAGGTAAAGAAAGCTATAAGTAAATAAAACATTTCCTCTCTTTCATATGTTGTGTGTATAGGCTTTAAATATCATCTTGGTTAAGGTGGTTAATATATTCTATTTATCCAGTAGAAACCTATGTCATGCCTAGCTCTGATGTAATAGGACATGTTTAACTTATGTAGCATAGGAATAAATTATTAGTCATGTCTAAAGGGATTAGGCCACTTAACTTCTGGATAGAATTTTTTTAAATTTTTACTTCCATTTGTTTAAGTCAGTAAAGCCAGGTGCCCCAGCTAACTTTAAATGTTTCACATCTTGGTCATTTATTTCCCTTGGAGCTTCCTCTTCACAAGACAAGAAAGAAAAGAAGCTGAAATGGGAAAATAGTACTCTTTGGTGGCAGAGGTATATCTTCTGCCTAAGGAAAACCAGGTTTAAATACTCAAAGGCTGTTAATATTTCATTATGGAAGATGTTTAGCATTGAGAAATTTGCCTCGCCATTGGAAGCATCTCAAACTAATTTTATTTTTATAGGTAAGTGTTTTGACTTGTGTACTAAAGCTGTTTTCCAGAACACATTAAGAATATTAATCTTTTTACCTAGGAATTATCCCATTTTCATAGATGTGAAGTATGAGTGTATGTTCAACCTCTTGTATAATTAAGATGCCAATTCCTTTGGTTGGTTTTCCTAGGATTTAACTTTAAACAAAATTCTTTAAAACTTACTGATTCAGAGGGAGATTATGCATATAATAAATTATAATGTATATGGTGGAGGTTATTTTATATGCAGCTATCTTGGTAAATTATACATATTCAATATTAAATAAATGCTGTAATTTGTTAATGACACTTATTCTTGAAGTGAATGTAATTTTCTACATGCATGAAAAAATGTAAGAAAAGATGGCTTAATTGAATTCAAACTTTGTTTTTGTTTACTAAATTTAATCTTCAGTATATGTATCTATACATTTACATAGAAAAGGTATGTTTATTCTGACTTTGTGCTTTAAACCCATGTTATATTTTAAATCAAAAGTCTGGGTATTGTATTAATTTTCTTTAGTTATGTGCTCATTTAAAAATATAATGGTTAATAGTATAAAAGGTGCCACACATCTTAATATTTTATATAAATTTACAATTAGATTATATGAGTCATACACTGACTTTATTCCTTCATAAGAAAATGACTTGCATGGCATCCTTAACGTGACTATCACGGGAACTTTCAAAAATCTGACACTATAGCTATATAATATATCCTTTACATGAAAGCCTTTTCATTTTTTAAGTTAGCTCCCCAGATTTTGTCACTTGTTTTCAACATTTGGAATATCCTACTGGACAAGTTATTTACTTAGGACTTATACATTCATAGGGGTTCTCTCTTTCTTACTTGTACAGATTGACATCAAGGAGTGTAAGGAGAAATATCTTCACTCTTTTAATTTAATCTGAGGGACTGGGGTGCTATTAAAAGAACAAATGAAGAGCTTTTCCATGTCTAATCTATTTAGATGGAATCCTAAAATGACTTTTAAGTTTATCCATCTTACAAATATATCTTAGGCCATACTTCTCCTGTCTCTCCTCACTTGAGCCATATAAAAATTGTTGCCTAAATCTAATGAATTTGGAATATTTATTTGTCTTTGTGAAGGATGAAGGAAGAGAAATATTTTTATCTTACAGGCTTTATGCCAGCTTTGGGGCTATATAGGTGGTATTCTGCTTTCAAAAAAAAAAAAACAACTTAATTTTAAGACACCTAATTTATAGGCTGGAGAAGATTAGTAAATACTTTAAAGATTGTGTGTGTTAACTTGCAGGAAATATTTTGAGGTATTTAAAGGTTTCCCGTTTTAAGTAGTTATACAGTAAATAAAGGCTTAAGAAATTTCATTGAAATCATAAGGCAGGTTTTTGTTTAAATTGGAAAATTATTGTATATTGCTTAGTAGAGGAATACCTAACCAAAGGGAAAGTTAAGTTGGAATATAATTTATTGATTGATTGGTGATGAAATTTCTTTATATTTTTGAGATATTACTTTGTTAGCATCTGTTACAGCTTAATAAAAACAAACTGGATTTACTTCAGTATATTGGCCATGTCTTGTTAATAGCATGTTGGTTTTATTGATGAAATTTAAATTCAAAGGCAGCCTAAGCTCAATGAGTAAATGTTAATAATTCCTTGCTTATATTTCATTTAATATTTCCAGTACTGTCATCTTCATTTTTTAAAATTATAGATACTTCAAATCAGAGGATACTAGTAGTATGCATAACTGCTGAGATTGGTTGGGGTGGGGGTGGGGAATGTATTAGGGTTTCTATGTTTGAAAACTGTCAAAGTCTAATGAGACCTTTTTCTTACTTTTTAAAGAAATTATCAGATTCTCACCTGACTCTAGTCAGACTGTTTAAGGCTGCTATTAGGTAGAAGTAAAAACATACCAACAGTGAGGTGAAGAAGGTATGACATGTGGCATATAGGAAAGGTTATTTGAGTTTGAGACATATGCTGATGGTTTTGAAACAATAGGAAGAAACTATTAGTGAATGGGCACCCAATTTGGTTATTCTTCTCTTTGTGATCTCCTGGATCTTCTAATGGTCACTTTGGAAACATTGCTTTAGCATTATTACATGGTGCTATGTTATTTGTTAAGTCACTGTAAATGTAGGTTCCTAAGATTTTTGAAGGCAAGATACAGTTTTTTTCCTCCACCATTTTCTAGCTGAACACCCTACCTTTGTGTGGAGATGACCCTGGGTTATTGTTATCTAAGAGTCCACTGAGAGAGAACAAGCTCCCTGAGCCATTAAGTAATGAATCTGTTAGCCATGGCATGAATGCATGGAACTGGTAAAAATGTACAAAGAATACAAAGACATGCGTAGTTCTTAGTCCACAACATTATTTTAATTATTGGCACTCAGTATATGATTTTTATAGAAAAACATTTAAATTGACAAAATTGCTAGAGAAATCAAACTATACATACTGACATTCTTACTATAAATGAAAAATGAGGAAAAGTGTAGTTTTATTATATATCAATGTATAACTTGAAATATGAGTAAAGCATTTCATGGAATATTTGATCATCTCATGAATTGCACACAAAGAACATTAGCAAATAGACTCTCATGAACATAACTGTAGCTTATATGTCAGCATCTGTTGCAGAGGATGAAGTAGAAAATACTCACTGATTTCAAAGCCAAAGTGGGCATGGAAGAATAATATGTTGGAAAATACTAAGACTCAAGAAATGACAGAAAACTTTAGAAAAAAAATCTGCACACTTCTATATCATGAATACCCTAAGAAACTACTACTGCCACTTCCATATTACAAAATAAATTTTAAAGCAGCAATCATCAAAAAATTTGGTATTGATTAAAAAAGTAGAAAAATGGATTAATAGAACAGACTAAGAAAGAGAAAATCAGAAATGATAAAACTTAATGACCTATTATTTGCTAAATGACAAAACATAAATTACTTGAGGAACACACTATCTGATAAGAATTTCTGGAAGCACTGGAGAGAAGTCTTGTATCTCCAAGACAGTATTCACAGCACCAACAGCAGCTATGAATATGCCAGCGTAGTTCTGAATCACAAAATATAATAGACTCTCTATATAAAAGGCAGAAGAAAAACATTCAGATACCAAAGAACTGTGTAACAACACCAGAAAGCCAAATCCCAACACCAGAAAACCGAATCCATCATAGTAACAAAGAGTTTAATACACATTATCCCTGCAGGGGACACCTCCATTCCCAAGACTTCCCCCCATGCTGAGACCTTCCCACAAGCAAGCATTCACAGTCCTAGCTCTCTGTCTGCGTGTGTCCTCTCTCTCCCTCCACTCTGATCTCACTTCCCAGTTCTACTCCATCCTTCCTGTTCCAACCATTCAGCAAGCTCCTCCCACCACATGTGATTTAGGCTTTCATGTGATTTAAGCAGGTCACATGGGCCTATATTAATGGATGGGAAAGCTCTTCAAATTAAGCAAACAATACATTCATCCCCAAGATAATTTTTATCCATCATATAAGTCAATGGGGCAACTGGTGTCAACAGAACTTTACAACAGTATAACAGGGATCACACAAAGTAAGCACATAGAAGAATATCTTAGGGTGGGGCTTGAGCACAAGCACCCCATCATGCCTCTCTTGAATGAATGGGGCCCAAAATCTTGAAGTAAGGGGCAAAGGTCTTTTCTTCCATAGCTACTTCCTCCTGAAACTGGATATAAAGCTGTCCCTGCCCCAAGAGGTCCCATTCAAGAGGTCATTTCTTTAGCTGGCAACTGGAGCTTGGTTAACTCCAGATCCGGGGGTGACACATCACAGTCATAGATGGGGCATCCTCCTTAAGCGAGTAGGCATCAGGTGGAGGATACCAAACCTGCAGGAAACAAATCCAGCAAAGAAGTTTTAACAGACAAAAAGCCAAAAAGAAAGGAGACGATAACCAGAAGCAGGGTAGATATAGGGTCAGCTATGCTTCTAGAGTCCGTGAACCCACTATCATAGCCTCATTCATGTTGGAATATATGAGTTAAGGATACAATTGGGTAATGATCTTCTCAATAAACAAGTTATGGTATTATCTTTCCCACTGTGCTGTAATTTCTACAGCCTTTGGAACATGGTCTGACTTCCATTTTACCCATACTTTTATCTCCCAATTTTATTCTATCAGTAGCACCTAACCTTTCACAATTCCTCTGCTAGTTATTTCTGAAGGAGGGTCAGTTTTCACAAGGGGTATTGTTTCACAAGGAATAATAATCACTAGAACTATTGTATCATTTTTATAAAACTATATGGGTTCTTCACCTAAGTTTTGGAATGTCAATTATTTCTCCTTGAAAATTAGAAATTATCACTCCAGCCAATACCTATATTCCTCAAGCTGCTAGTCCTGATTCAAGTAATGTCCATCCAAAATGATTTTTTAGGGATTCTCATACATATTCCAGTAGAAATTTTTCTTACTTCTTTTCTATCCATCTAAAAGTCCTCTAAATAATGTAAACTATACTTTGCCAAACCAGTTATCGCTGGATTTGGTGCTGGGATATCTGACTTCACAGTCTTCACACACTTCATAGATTCAATATTTGGAATCTTATGTGTTGTTTTCTGATTTGCAAATTTGGGGTCATCATTCTGGCTAGAGGTGTATATCCTCCCAGTGATCTATTATTCAAATTATGTAAAGCAGTGAACAAACCATCTTTCCAATGTTGATATGAATTATTAGAACTTGACTTCCTTAACTGTTCTTTCAATAATCCATTCTTTTGATTAATCTAGACACTTGTGGATAATATGGAATATTATATGTCCATTCTATATTGTTTAATAAACAATATCTCTACATTTCATTACCTTTGAAATGTGACCCATTGTAACTTTGAATTTGCATTGCAGTTCCATAATGTAGACTTACGATATTTAGAGTTTTACATGTGTTTTCTGAGTTGTATTCTTATGAGGACAAACCACTAGTACGTCTGAATAGGTGTCAACCCAAGTACATATAAATTTGCATTCTTTATATTGGGGTAGGAATGCAGTATAATCTGGGTGCCATGTTTGGGCTGGAACTTTCCCCCTTTCTGTCTCTCCAGTTACTACCTGAGGAACAGTTTGTTCTTTTTCCAATTGACATATATGCCATTCCTCTGCTACTTGTTTTAACAATGAATGAGAGATACTAATACCTCACTCTCTGCCCACTGGTATGTGACCTAGACCCTTAAATGACTTGCTGTTTGATGAACCTATTTTGCTAGTACTGGAGGGACAATATGTTGAGTAGCAGTCTTTGCTAGTTGATTAGCAAGTGTATTGTACTCACGTTCTGGTGTGGTGAGGGCCACATGAGCATCTACATGAAAAACTGACATTTGCCACTGGCCATGAATCAGTAAATATGTGACACTGTCCTTGTTCTGTTTTGATAGCTTGATGTACTGCCACTGTCTTCTGTGGCACAAATATTTTTCTGTTCCATTAGTAAACCATGCATGTTTCTTTTGTTTTTCAGCTAATCCATCATATCCCTCATTCCATTTTACCAAGTACTGTTGTAATGTTAATGTAAGGTTAATGGTGGGTGGGTGAAAGAGTTAAAGATCTTCCTTGCCGTAGGCCTCAGATACTTTTTGTTAATATCTAATGAGACACTGGGTCCCAAGGGTCATGCCATTCAGTTCTGAAAAGTGTGTGTGTGTGTGTGTGTGTGTGTGTGTACACTCTGAACTGAAGTTTTACTTTCGGAGTTATTTTTTTAGAAGAAGGTTCAAGTGCCAGATGAGACTCTAGGTAGCCACTAAGGAGCCCCTCAGCTTTGAAAACCCAGATGTTGGTGCTTCTCTCTCTGGTAACTATATATGCATTGTCTATGGTCAGACAGTTGGAAGCCCTGTCTATTGGTCTTTCTGTTTGTAATTTCTGCTTGCAATTTATATTTATATTTTCTCTGAAGTTCAGAGTGCTGACTTTTCCCCCTGAACTAAATGAATAATATATGTTTCTGATTAAAGTAGATTGTTGACCCCTCAAATGTTACTTTCCTTTTAGAAAAGCAGATATAAGAACCTGTACAGCAGGCCCTCCTGTGTGTGTTGGGGTCCTTGCTGTTATAACTGTACCAACTCTTGCTTTGGTTCAAGGGGGCTATCATTTCCCTCAGTATCTATGTTTGCTGTAGATTCATGTAGAGCAGGAACTCCACTTTTGCCTGTTTTATGTCTATTTTGAATGTACCATTTCTATTTAATTATGCTAACCTCTTGTGCATGTTCACTTCTGTGAGATGCTGGGTTAGTCATTACTTAGGTCATAATTGAGATTCCAGCCCTTACTATTACCTCACAGTCCAGAGTCAGTTATTCAGTCTCTACCAAAGCCCAATATACAGCTAACAATTGCTTTCCAAAAGGAGTATATTGAACTCAATGGAGTTTCCTAGACCAAAATCCATTTTGGCTTTGTTGTTTTTGCCAAAAACACAAGTGTGCATATTTATCCCATACAATCACTTGTAATTCCATCCGGTCACTTTGCATATAGTCCATAAGCTTTACTCTGCTCAAGTCCCCAATCAGATTCATATTTTTTCCTGTTAACTTTATGTAAGGGTTTCAAAATCTGTCCCATATATGGAATGTGGTGCCTCCAATATTAAAATAATCCTATAAACTTTGGGGCCTCTTATTGATGGTAATAAGAAAATCCTGAATCTTTTGTTGGGCTTGCAGGAGAATTTCTTTCATCACCTTATTCCATTTTGTATCCCAAAATTTTATGGTTTGAGCTGGTCCTTGAATCTTTGCAGGGTTAATTTCCCATCCTTTGCTCTTCATATGCTCACTTAAAAGTGTCAAACTCTTTTCCACTTGTTTTACATTTTTCCCTTGTATCATAATATCATCTTTGTAGTGGGTAAGCTATACACCAGGTAGCTCTAATTCATCCAAATGTTCAGCTACAATCCTGTGACAAATAGTGGGACTGTGCAGATGTCTTTGTAGCAAATGTGTAAAAGTTATTGTTAGCCCTGCAAATTGTTTCCATTATTTAGAATCTGTTGGGATTGTAAAGAAGGCATTGGCTAAATCAATAACTGCATGTTCCCATACTCCTGTCTTATTTCTGGATCCTTTCTATTAACATAATAGTAACTGGAACCGCAGCATACAAGGGAGGAGTCACCTTATTCAGTTGTCATTCTCTATGTCCCATCTGACTTTCATTCTGGCCAGACAGGATTTTTCCATCGAGTGGTTGTGGGGACTAACAATCCTGTCTCAAACTATTCCTTTATAGTATTGGTAATTTCATCTTGCCCACCTGGCACATGATACTGCTTTAAAGTAATTCAGAAATTACCCTTCAGGTAAAGTAATTGGATCCATTTTTTCCCCATTAAAACTTAACATTTTTTATTATTATTAATTCTTATTTATTATATTGTTATCGTTACTGCAAGTTGGTATATCCCCTTAGGTAAATTTAGAGTCATACCTCTCAATATATCTATTCCAATGATGTATTCAGGAATGGGTACAATTTCCACAATCTATTCTTTCTTAGGTACTTTTCCAGTTTTCATCATTAGTTTACTTTTCTGGCTGATATTTCAGTCCTTCCCAGTCCTGTGATGGTAATAGGAATTCCATGTTTAAACTTATCAAGGTTTCCATAAGGGAGGCCTCTGCCCCGACGTCTATTAATCCTTGGCATCTATTAATGCCAAAGTTAACAGTATTTGATCCGTTTTTCCAAGATATGGTTAAATTGATATGGGGTCTGTGTGTTTCTTTAATCAGAACTAGGGCTTGACCAATTTCCTATTCTCCCTGAAGGTGTGACAAACTTGGATATGAGTTCAGGAGGATCTATAGGGGCAGTTCTTATTTCTTTATTCCACTTAGTAGCAAACCCTTTTCTTGATACATTCTGTGTAGTTCATTAGTTGGAATACCATCCATACTTTCAAAATCTGACCCTGTTCTCAGTAGAGCAGTAAATAATTGTTTTCTTGTCAATCTGTTCTGACTTTGAATCCACTGGCTATTTGCTCTTCTCTCTCAGGGAAATTTATCTTTTCCCCAGTCCCCCAAATCACTTACTGTGAAATCTTGTCCAGCAACACCAAAAGAGGCTGCCCTGTATCCCCAAGTAGTAGATTCAGAATTAGATGCTTGTAAGCAGGAGGAGCCATCTTCACTATAATATTTCTATGGGAAACTGCCAAGGTGGTATCATAATACACATCTGCTTTTCTGATCATTATGGGAGGTTTCATTCCTTCCTCTTTAACTGTCTCATACAGTCCCTAGGTTACCAGGGTCTGTCTCCACTAGACCACACAGAATCAGTAGCATATTGACTGTTACATTCATCTGCCACTAAATCTAACAGATTGGTCATACTGTTATTCCTTGCATATGGTAATCTCTAAAAGCTTGCTATATAAAAAGATTATAATACCTAGGAATTTCAAGCAATCCACACCATCTATTGATTCTCTTCCAGCCTCTTCATCACTGATTTCTCACCATCCAAGATATTAATGATTCTCTCATCCTTTGTGTGAAACCAACTCAAAATATCTGTGACTTCCTACTGAATAAAATCCTCAATTATCTCCCTAAACACTGTGTTGACTCCCTGGTTCTCCTGCTTTCATCTTAGTATTGGGCATGCTTTGCCTGAGAAGCCTTCTCCTCTCATGTTTCATTTTCCTCCTCTGACTTCATTACATTTTCCTTCCCCTGCATTCTTCTAGCAGTTGCTATGGCAACTAGGCTTGGCATGTACAAAGGCTATATACACTTTTCTTTTGTTAGTTTTTCACTTCCTCTTAGCTAAATGAACAGTAGCTTGTTCTTCTACCACCTGAGACCTCACAGCTTGCTCTTCTAAAGGAGAGCCTGAATGCTGAGAATTCCCATGCAAACTAGCTAACTTTTTCCATCTGAATTTTTTCCTTCAGCAGCTCATCTCTGCTTTTACACATAATACAGTAACATTAATAAAACCCAATGTCTTTCACATACTCCTGCCAGCACTTTTCCTAGTTTTATTTAAATAATAAAATATTATTTATTTTATTTCCTAGTTTATAATTATTTATTATTCCTGGTTTTCCTTGCAAACATCTTTCCATATCTCTAGGTTCTCCTTTCCATAATGTTGGTTACCAGTTTTCACAGGGTCTAGTGCTTTGAGTCCACTCTGTTCGTAAGGAGGAGTAAGGTAAATCCTCCAATCCTGGGATATCCATTTCTTTCTCTCAAGTCCTTCTGCCTCCAAATAGAGATTTTATATCCTGTGATCCTGTTCGTGATGCCAAATATTGAATATTGGGAATGGGAGGTGTCCCCTACAGTGATAATATGTATTAATTTCTTAGTTGTTATGATGGATTTGGCTTTCTGGTGTTGAAATTTGGTTTTCTGGTGTTGGGATTAAGTTTTCTGGTATCTGAATAAATGTTCTTCTGCCTTCTGTATGGAGAGTGTTACATTTTCCAATTCAGAACTACTCCAGCATATTCATAGTTGCTGTTGGTGCTGTGAATATTACTTTGGTGATGCAGCCTGGCAGAAATTAGGCTTGCATTGATATCATATACCATTTTGTACAATAAATTCAACATGGAAACATGACCTACATATTAAAAGATCATTCCATGTAAAAAAAATTAGAAGAGAAATAAGTATATCATGACTTTCATATCCATGAGTAAGAGAGAAATTCTTAACCAAAGATAACTTTAATAATGCACTGGAATATTAAATGGAGTGGGAAAAGATCTGAGACAGGGAGACCAACCAGAAGGCTATTAAAAGTCTAGGCATGAAGTAATGAGGGCCTGTACCAGGGTGATATCAATGTCAGAAGAGAAAAGAGAGCACATATGATTGGTGCAAAAGTAGAATTGACTGGACTTGGAAATAGGTTGGATATTGGGTGGAGTAGTATGATTGAGGTGTTGTGAGATTGACATGTTGTGAGAATGGATTACTGGGAGGATGGTGGTTCCTTCAACATTAATGGAGAATTGAGGAAGAGGGGAGGATTTGGGGAAAAGGATAATGAGTTCAGTTTTGACCATTTAGGTTTAAGATATCTACAGGACATCCAGTTTAAGATGCCCAATAGAGAATAGGAGATTTGAGTTTGGAAGTTAGGAGAGCAATTAGAACTGAATAAATAGATCTGAAAATGATCAACATAGAGATGATAATTGAATCCATGGGAGCTCATCAGGATGCTGAATGAAATGTTACGGATGAAGAAGAGAAGAGCACCCAGGAATGAATCCTGGGAAGCCGTCCACAGTTAACAGGTACAAGCTGGCAGAAGATCCAGCAAAGGAGACTGAGAAGGAACAGTCAGAGGAGAACCATGATAGTAATGTTGGGAAAACCAAAGTAGAAGAGAATATAAAGCAAAGAGGTTGACAGTGTCAGAGCTTACATAGAGGTCAAGAAGAGGATTGAGAAAAGACCATTAGATTTGACAATTAAATAATTTGTAACTTTGGAAAAAGCAATTTCAGTTCACTGGTGAGATTGGAAGCCAGAAAAATAAGTTAAGAGTTAGAGGAAAGGAGGTATAGTCAGTTTTCTCAAGGAGTTTAGCCACAAAGGAGAAGAAAGTTATAGATTACTAATTCAGCTATAGACCAAGTGAGGGAATGGGTGTGTGTGGGAGTGGAGGGGAGACACATGAGCATGTTTACATACAATATAGAAACAGCTCATAGAGATTGGAAATTAGTGAAAAGGTGGGGAAATAGAGGAGGCAATCTGATAGAGAAGATGGAATGGGAACCCTTGTGCATGTGGAAGATTTATCTTGGTGAGAAGGATCACCTCTCCATGCAAGATGAACAAGGCATTTGATGATGTGAGATGGAGAGAAAAGGGAGCTATGTGCATATGGCCCCAGTTATTTTTAGTGAAATCATAGGGAATGTTCTCAATTGAGGGGGAGGTTTGAAGAAAGATCAAAAAGTTTGGAAAAGCCACTGTGGGATGTTGAATTAATTAGAGAGGTTTAAAAAGACTATAATGCTTCAACGAAGACTCAGTTGAAATTATGTAATAAATTTTACTGACTCAGGCAGCAGTTTCATGATGATGGTTTGGTATGCAAGATATATAGACATCAAACAAATACTGTATTTAAGACCAAAGTCTATAGGGCCAAAAGCAAAGAATATGGATATACAATTTTCAAAATAATTACAAACTTTTAAATGTATGAAAGCTCCAACATAATATTATAAGAAATGCAAATTTAAAAACATTAGATTCACATGTTTAGCAAATTGACAAAGGTGACAAAAGAGGGGAGGGGCTATGGAAATACAGACATAATAATGCATTGTTGGTGGAGCTGTGAATTGTTACAACCATTCTTGAAGGCAGTTTGGAATTATGCAACAAAGTAGCTAAGATGTCTATACCCTTTCAGTGAGAAATCCTTCTGCCTAGTCTATAACCCAAGGAGATCACCAAAAAAAAATAAACACAAAAAGCATCATAGATACCAAAATATTTATATTTGCAGCACTTTTCTGGCAGCAAAGAACTGAAAACAGACATAATTGTTCAAAAATTGCCAAATAATTTCAGCACGTTATGGAATATTACTATTTTGTAAGAAATTATGGATACGATGAATAGAGAATCAGGGAAAGATATGAAAGGCAGCAAAGTGAAGTATGCTGAGCCAAGAAACACTATACACAATGACTATTAAATGGAAAGAGCAACCACAAAACAATTGAAAATCAATCTTGCAAAATTACAAAGAATGAACTTGGTCTCAGGAGAGATATGAGACACCACTTCCCTATGTGTGGAAAATTGCTTTTATTGTAATTATATGTGTGTGTGTGTCTGTGGGTGTGTGTGTATGAGTTTTGATGATTTTTTTTCTCTTTAAAAATTGTGTTATACAGGATGGCTGTCTGGGTGGAAGGAAGAGAGAAATACAGACTTAGATAAATGTAAAATGTAAACGATAAATGTAAAAATGAAAGATCAATAAAGCTTCATTTTTAAAAAAGATTTGGAACATGCCATACATGATGCACACTGAATAGTAGTGTACACACACAAAAAATGAAACCAATCATATCTTAAGAGACAGATTACTCATTACGGATGTGAGACATTTAAGAACATGTAGTCAGCTCACAAAGATAAAAATCAACACCAGATTAAAAATATTCTGCTCAATGATGTGAGTGGAACGATTACATTTAACTTTCATGACCTCTTTACCCAATGTACTCTGTGAGGAAGAGGCAATGTTACTTAGAAAGATGTAACGGAATAATGTTTGAATCTAAACAAATGCATACAGAAAAAATCCATGCTAGAGATAATACCTTTATAGGCATGCAAAGATAAATTTTCAATTTCTACTGGGGAAGATCCTTTTAAAAATGAAAATAGTAGAATATTATGACCTCATAGGCAATGGAAGAGACATGAACTTCCTTACCAATTCGTATACCAATCTTTATGATCTATAGGTCATACTTCTAGAGTATTGATGAAAATATGAGAAAGAACAGTAGGAGATACTTTCGATCAATGTTCCTCTGATTATGGAGAAGGATAAATCAAGAAGATGCATTTGTCAAAGGTGCTTACTGATGTCATATAGGATATCCTATACAAAGTATAGAATACAAATACAAAAAAAATGCAAAATAGAAGTATTACTTACGGAGAGACTGATTCTCTAAATGGTATTGTTCATTCATAGCACCCTGCTTGTTCCATTGAATTCTACAATACTATATATTGCCCCAAGTCCTTGCCTTCCATAATTAAGACATTTATCTGACCATATACAATGGAAAAGAAACATGCATAAGCAATTTTGTGTTGGAAAGTATCATGAAAAGGAACTACTAAACCCACTGGATTTACTTGAAAAATTTGTCAAACTTCAAAAGACAACATTAATACCTATATGAAATGCTATTTTGACAATTGTTTTTTTATAATCAGCAAAAATCTCCCTCTCCTTTCCACCCTCAATCCCCATTGGGAAAGAAAGGAAAAGAAAACCCCTGTTATAAACATATAGCCATGCAAAACAAATTCCTAATTTGGTCATGTTTCCCAGCCTCCCCAGACCTTTAGTGTTTCAATCTTTATTAATTAAGGAATGCATGTTTCATCATGAGTCCTCAAATGATGGTTGGTCATTTTATGTTCAGATGAATAGCATGTTTTATAATGAGTCCTTGAATGGTGGGTGGTTGTCATGTTGATCCTAAGACTTTCAAAATTGTATGTCTGTGGTTCTGTGATTTGCTCTTTGACCCACTCATTCTTTACTATTTATTATTTAATCTAATTTTAATGATTTATGTGACCCTTTATTGAATATATTATGATCTATATCTACAATATCCATTATGATCTATAAATGACGCATTTAATATTTTTATGCATTTATGAAGGCTTTATGTTCTAATATATGGTCAGTTTTTGTGAACATGCCATGCACAGCTGAGAAATAGGTTTATTCTCTTTAATTCAACATTCTCTAGAGAACTATCAAATTTAATTTAAAAATATATTTTATGTCTTCCAATTACATATAAAAATAATTTATAACATTTGTTTTTTGATACTGAGTTCCAAGTTCTCTTCCTCCCCTCTCCTCTCCCCTCCTTGAGAAGGCAAACCATTTGCTATAGATTATACATATGTAGTCATGCAAAACATATTTCCATATTAACTATATTGCAAAAGAATACACAGACCAAAAAAACAAGTAAAATACAGGAAGCATTAAAAGAAAGTATGCTTTGATCTGCATTCAGATTCCGTCAGTTCTTTCTCTGGAGGTGGATAGCATTTTTCATCAAAGGTCTTTGGAATTGTCTTGGATCATTGTGTTGCTGAGAATAGCTAAATCATTCATAGCTGTTCATCGTACAATACTGCTATTACTTTGTTCATTGTTCTCCTGGTTCTGGTCACTTTGCTTTACATCAGTTCGTGTAAGTCTGTCCAGGTTTTTTTTAAACTATTCTGTTCATCATATAGCACAACAGCGTTCATCACAATCATGTACCACAGCGTATCTAGCCATTCCCCAATTGATGGACATCTTTCACTTTCCAATGCTCTGCCACCACAAAAAGTGGCTATAAATATTTTTGTACATGTATTTTTCCTTTTTGAAAAAAAAAATTTCCTTTGGGATACAGGGTGGTATTGCTGGGTCAAAGGGTATGTACAGTTTTATAGACTTTTGGCCAGAGTTCTAGATTGCTCACTAGAATGGTTAGGTCAGTTCACAATTCTACCAACAGTGCATTAGTGTCCCTATTTTTCCATATCCCCTCCAACATTTATTATTTTCCTTTTCTGTTATATTAGCTAATCTGATAGGTGTGAGATGGTATCTCAGAGTTTAGATTATTTTTCATGTAACTATAGATAGATTTGATTTCTTCTTTTGAAAACTGCCTGGTGGGGAATGACTTTTTCTTATGGATTTGGGTCAGTTTTTCATATATTTGAGAAATGAAGCTTTTATCAGAGAAACTTGCTGTAAAATTCCGCCACCCCCCCCCCCCCCAGTTTTCTACTTTTAATCTTAGCTCCATTTGGATGTTTGTGCAAAATCTTTTTAATTTAATGTAACCCAATTATCCAGTTTACTTTGTATAATGCCATTCTCATTATTCCCATCCTTCTTCTTTTATTCAAAGAAAAGACAGGTAGTGCTCTCCTAATTTGCTTATGAGAGCACCCTTTGTATCTAAACCATGTACCCATTTTGACCTTATCTTGGAATATGATGTGAAATGTTGGTTTATACCTAGTTTCCACCAAACTACTTTGCAGTTTTCCTAAGTAATTTATTTAATTTATTTAGTCAAATAGTGAGTTCTTGCCCCCAAAGTATAGATCTTTGCATGTATCAAATACAAGATTGCTATGGTCATTTATTCTGTGTATTGTGTACTTCATACATTCTACAATCATATTTAACTTTAACAAAATTCTAATCATGTATTTTTTGGTTTGCTTTTTGGCAGATTTATGAAGGTCTTTGAGGAGTAAGTTGAGATCCCCTATTTTTATAGTTTAACTATTTTCCCCTGTAATTTATTTAGGTTTTCCTTTAAAAAATTAGATAGTATGCCTTTTGGCATACATATATTTAGTATTAATATTGTCTAGGGTACTTTTCACCTCAATAGTTTCACTGTTTATCTGTTTTGGTTTTTTATGCTGTTTTGTCTAAGGTGATGATTGCAATCTCTGCCATTAAAAAAAAAACTAGTACTTTATTTTTTTTCCCAATTATATGTCAAGACAATTTTTACCATTCATTTTTGCAAGATTTTGAGTTCTGCATTTTTCTCCCTCTACTTCCCTCTTCCTAGGCAATTTGATATACATGTGCTATTATGTAAAACATTTCCATATTAGTCACAGTTGTGAAAAAAGAAGCAGATCAAAAAGAAAAAAAATACATGAAAAAGAATAAAGTGAAAAAAGTATGCTTCGATATGCCTTCAGGGTTCATCGATTCTTTAGCTGGATGTGAACAGCATTTTCCTTCATGAGTCCTTTGTCTTGGATCATTGTGTTGCTGGGAAGAGCTGAGTCATTCATACTTGATCATCACTTAATGTTGCTGATACTGTGAACAATGTTTTCCTTGTTCTGCTCATTTCACTTTGCATCAGTTCATACAAGTCTTTCCAGGTTTTTCTAAAATCTGCCTGTTCATCATTCCTTACTGCACAATGGTATTCCATTACATTCACATACTACAGCTTATTCAGCCATTCCTCAATTGATGTGTATCCCCTCAATTCCCAGTATTTTGCTGCCACAAAAAGGGCTGCTATAAATATTTTTGCACATGTAGGTCCTTTTTATGATCTCTTTGGGATATAGACCTAGTAGTGTTGGATCAAAGGGTATGTACAGTTTGGTTGCCCTTTGGGCAGAGTTCCAAATTGCTCTCCAGAATGGTTGGATCAGTTCACAATTCCACCAACAGTGCATTAGTGTGCCAATTTTCCCACATCCTCTCCAACATTTATCATTTTCCTTTTTTGTCATAGTAGCCAATCTGATAGGTGTGAGGTAGTACATTAGTTACTTTAATTTGCATTCTCTAATCAAAAGTGATTTAGATTAGGATACTTCTTCATGACCATAGATAGCTTTGATTTGTTCATCTGAAAATTGCCTGTTCATATCCTTTGACCATTTATCAATTGGGGAACGGCTTATATTTTTACAAATTCAGTTCTCACTATATTTGGGAAATGAGGCCTTTATCAGAGACACTTCGTATAAAAATTGCTTCTCAGCCTTCCACTTTCCTTCTAATCTCAGTTACATTGGTTTTATTTGTACAAAAGCTTTCTCATTTAATATAATCAAAATTATCCTTTTGATATTTCACAATTGTTTCTATTCTCTTGTTTGTTCATAAACCTATGACTCTCTTGACTTCTTTAAGAATTTACATGCTAATTTGCAACTATGCCTGAAGGGCTATAAAAATGTGCATACCCTTTGCCCCAGCAATACCACTTCTAGGGCTATATCCCAACGAGATCATAAAAATGGGAAAAGGACCCAGTTGAACAAAAAAATATTTATAGCAACTCTTTTTGTGGTGGCCAAAACCTGGAAATTGAAGGGATGCCCATCA
>CM053770.1:355547046-355593180 GCA_028658325.1 Potorous gilbertii | reverse complement strand
TAAAACATTTTCAAAGGACTCATGATGCAAAATGCCATTCATATCCAGAGAAAGAACTATGGAATTGAATGCAGAATGAAGCAGACAATTTTCTCTTTTGTTAGGTTTTGTTTTTCTCATGGTTTCTCCTATTCATTATAATTTTTCTATGCAACATGACTAATGTGAAAGTGTGTTTAATAGAAATGCATGTGTAGAACCCACATAAGAATGCATGCTGTCTTGGAAAGGGAGGGGGAGAAAAGTGAGAACTTATGGAAGTGATTGTTGAAAACTGAAAACAGATAAATAAATTTGAGAGGAAAAAGAATTTTCATGCTATACCACTTGGTGCATATATGTTTAGTACTGATATTGCTTCATTGTCTATGATACATTATTTAGCAAGATGTAGTATCCTGCCTTATCTCTTTTAATTAGGTCTAATTTTGTATTTGCTTTGTCTGAGATTAGGCTTGCTACCTTTTTTTAACTTCAGTTGAAGCATAGTAGGTTTTGCTCCAACCCTTTTACTCTGTGTATCTGTCTTTGCTTTAAGTGTATTTCTTGCAAACAATATATTGTAGGATTCTTGTTTTTGCTCCCCTCTGCTATCTGCTTCCGTTTTATGAGCGAGTTCATCCCATTCACATTCAGTTATGATTTCTAACTGTATTTATTCCATACTATTTTTCTTGTTTGTCTCCTTTTACCCTTACCCTCTTTGACAGAGTTTTTGCTTCTGTCTGTTGCCTCCCTCAGTCTGCCCTCTCTTCTGTCAGTCCCCCCACTTTATATAATCTCCTATTTCACCCCATTTTTTTTGTCACTTCTGCTGTTGCAGGATTTGTTCTGGGGCACTATTTTATGGTTGTTTAGAGGTGAATTAGGAGAGAGTTATAGCACTTAACTTTTTTTTAACTTCAATTGAAGCATAATAGATTTTGCTCCAGCCCCTTAACTCAGTGTGCATTTTTTCTGTTTTCCATATATTTCTTATAAACAGCTTTATTGGATTCTGGTTTCTGATCCATTCTGCTTTTCTCTTCCATTTTGAGTTCTTACCATTCACATACAGCTAGGATTGCTTATTATGTATTTCCCCTCATCCTTTTTGTAAGCTAGCAGAACTAAAAAGGAGTGATAGAATGACATAAGATTTAGCAGACACCATTATAAAACAGAGAAGTTGGAAGATTTTGTGCCATAAAGCAAAAGATACATATTTACAACACTGCAAGGACCAGCAGACTCTTTGATACAGTAATTTTGTTCAACTCCACGCATCCCTCTTTTAAATACAAATGATGGTTATTAGGGTTACACTGGAAAATGCACAGGTAATGTAACAACTTTAGATGCTGATACAATTTTTTAACCACAAGGTTTTCGGACTTGATTTCTCATCTCTGCATTTCCCCCAGCGTTCTGCAACAAAAGTAGCTAGGGAATGTTTTTGGAAGCGTGCACTGATTCGAACTGAAACTGCAGTTCCTTAGCTTGCAAACGCCCCTGCAGTCGCCTCCGCTCGCAGCTCTCAGTTCAGTTCCAGGGAAAAAATGAGGGTGGACAAGGAGGGAAGTCACAGCGCTAATCTAGGGTTAGGGACAAGATACACCCCGGCCTACGCCCCACGCCAACGGAGTGGGGACGCATGCGCGGAGGAGGGCTCGGGTAACGAACAAGACGACGCCTGCGCAGTGGGGACGCATGCGCGGAGGAGGGCTCGGGTAACGAACGAGACGACGCCTGCGCAGAGGAGCATGCGCCAGTGATTCGCCGAGGGAAGTTCGAGTTCCGCTTCCGGTTTCGCTTCCGGTGCGGCGCTTGTCCTTGCCGAGCGTTCGGTTGTCGCAGTTGGTGGGGTCCAGAAGTTGCCAAAATGCTGAGGAACTTGCTGGTGAGAAAAGCCCCCTCGGGCTCGGTTCGGGCTGGAGACCGGAGGCGGGCCGCCACTAGCCCTCGGAGGAGCCGGAGCAGCCTCTGCGGGTGGGGCGGCCGGCTTCTGCGGCCTCGGCCCGTCTGCTGTGGCGGAGACCTCACTCCCCGCTCTGCGGGGGCCGATGCTTTGCGCCTCAGCGGGGAGGGGAATGCGGCCGGCCTGACCTGGTGATGGAGACTCCCGCCCTACTGGAGGACGGCGGGCTCCAGGCGGGGGAGAATCCACTTGGCAGGCTTGGGGGAGGCTGCCGGCCAAACGCGCCTCCCCTCACTTCTACGTCTTTTCCCCATTTCTGTGTCTTATGCCACGGACACCGTCTAGTGGGGTTAGCATCCCTGCCCGAGGCGAAAACAGTCTAGGTAAAGGTAGCCTCCCTGGGCATCATCTGTCGGGCTCCACTCATCTTTGTGACCTTGGGCAAGTAAGTCGTTTAGCTCTGAAAGATCGCCAAAGGCCTTTCTAGTCTTTATGTCCTTGAAAGGATGGCCAAGGTCGGGTTAGTTTTGGAGCCATTTAACAATTTAAAAAGGAAAATGCGGAGCAGATTTGGGGTATCTGATTTTTAAATCTAGTCCAAGCCCCTCCTTTTACCGATGAGGCCTAGACAGGTAAAGTGGCTCGTCCGAGGTTACATAAATAAGTAGCAAGAAACCAAGCTAAGACATGGACTCAGGTGCAGTGACTGCAAAGCTAAAGTGCATTTTTTGGATTTTGTAACTGCCTTGGGAAGCCGGGGCCCATCAGTCTGCAGAGGTTAGGCTAGTGATGTTGGTTGCTTCTAATGAATATGTAATTTTTTTCTGTACCATTTAGCGTTGAACTTTCAGTAGATCTTTCTAATAATTGATTATTTTTGTTTTTATGTTTATAAAGACATTTTTAATTCTAACAATTTTTCTGGTGCTTCATCTGTTTTTAACAAACTTTAGGTTAGAAAAGGAAGACTTTTGATGTGGTTTTTGTTTTTATATATTTTAATGAAAAGACATTTTTAATTCTAAACGTTTTTTCTGTTACTTTATCTGTTTTAAATTTTTAATTTACTTTTTAAAAAAAGCACGTTGCTATTTTTGTTTCCTGTTCAGTAAACTTGTTGAAAGTCAGTTTTCCTTATTTCAACCAAAGACAAGGTTGTAAATAAATTTATTAGGGAAAGCATTTTAGCTGAGTAGAGGTTGTCTAATTCTTTATGTTACAGTTAAATAATTTGTATTGGATTTGCAATGCATCAAACAGGGTAATAAGTTAGTTTGGTGTAGTTTTGGCATTCTGTCTTTTTTCTTGTGCTTCTTCTTGTATCTGTATTTTCTCATTTTTTTTCTTCTGCTTATGATAGGATAAATTTAGTCACTTTAAGGGGCTTCGTAATGTAGTTAGTTGCAGGGAAAGGCAGTGTAGTGCAGGTGAACGACCTCAGAGTCAGGAAGGACCTGACTTAACGTCTTAATTCTGATACAGACTGGCTTTGTAACCCAGGAGAAGTCACTCTTCTCATTACTCTGGACAAATCTCTAATACTATATGTTTAAGGATAACTACTACCCAGCATGCTTTGAGGAAGTTTCTTCATTGGAGAGGTTTCCTATACAAAAGAAATCACGGATTCAATCTTCAAGGAGCACAGTGACCTGTGTTTGCGTTCTGGCACTGCCATTAACTTAGTTTTGTGGATTTTGTTGGGCACGTCACTCCCCTCTGGGACTCAGTTTCTTTGTCTATAGAAATGATGGCATTAAACTAGATGGTTTCTGAGAGAATTTTCAGCTGTACTCTGTTTGGTTCTACAACATTTTATTAATATGCTTTCTTTTCTTCAGGCTCTTCGCCAGATTCCCCAGAGGACCCTAAATGTTGCCCCAGTAAGGCAGTTTAAAAACAAAGTTCCAGAAAAACAAAAGCTATTCCAGGTATTTCTTTTATTTACTAGAGAATGTTTAATGATTACATTTTTAACGATATTGTTTAATTTGCATAGCAATAATAACCTGCCATTTATATGATGCTTTTAAGATTTACTAATCACTTTGTGTATATTGCATATATTCAAATACCACCCTCCTTTTTTGGTTAAAAATTGGATTCTTTTTTTAAAGAGGCAGTGGGAGGGAGGGAAGAATGATAGTGTAAGAAAATTTACCAAGCAGCAAAAATGACCAGACTATCTTTTGGTAAAAAAAAAAAATTGTTCTTGGTGGAATTTAAATGCTAAAATCTCTCTAAAATAACTGTGATCTTTTTTGGAGATGGTTCACTCCTGGATGTGTGAATAAGTATTATTTTCAGTTAACTTTGCTAAATAAAGAGAAAGAGTGGATAGGGACTTGGATTCAGAATACCCTGCCATCAAAAACTAGCTTTTTAGTTATGTGACCTTTGGCAATTTATTCATGCTCTCTGAATCTAACTTTTCTCACCTATAAAATTGAGATACTTCGTAACTCTGAGAATCAAATGAAAATAATACGTGTAGTCCAGAACTTGAAAGCTGTTAAGGAATGTTAAGAGGTCTCCGAATTTGGATTTTTGAGTTGTCATATTTTCCAGAAACAGTTTTTTGTTTTTATATTTTTTAATAAAAGGACATTTTAATTATAACAATTTTTTTCTGTTACTTTATTTTGATTTGCTAATTTGCTTTTTAAAAGAAGCACTTGTTTGTCTTTTTTTCTGTTTGGTAAACTTTTGATGAAAGTCGGTTTTCCTTATTTCAACCTAATACAAGATTGCACATAAATGTGATATAGGGAAAAGTTAAATAGGATGTAGGAAGTTGTGAATTTGTCAAGGAAGAAGCCCATGGAGGTTGCGGGGACTGACAATATATTGTTGGCATCCAAAGCTAGAATTGCTGTGTGTCGTTGGGAATTGAGACAGGCACTAGTTAGTCTGCACTAGATTTAGAAATAAATTGTGCAGCTTGGATCCTTGCTCTAGAATTTTCATGATTCTAGAAGATTCATAGGTTCCTGGTGTAGATTAGAAGTTCACAAGAGAAAAGAATGCTATTTTTGCCATCCCCTTGTTGCTCCCCTTGGGAGTGTTTTTGCCTTGTTCCCACCTTTAGTACACCTTTCCCCCTCCCTTGCCATGTCCCTTTAGGTGGAGATTTGTGTTTTCCTCCCCCTTTGTCCTACTGTCATGAATATATAAACTTCTGTATGGATCCAGAACTCTGGGTTCCAGGTGCGTATTCATTTCCCTTGTAGTTTTCGCATAAGTTTCATGAAATTGTGATTACTTTTTGACATAGCTGTGAAACACAACATATTTATGAGTTGGTATAAAATTATTTTATTATATAACTTTCTGATATTGTTAATAAAAATTGTAAATAGTATTTTACTTGTGTGTACTCTTAACATTGACATCTGTTTTAAAGTTATTAAGCAAGTAAGTTTTTTGTAGAAAAAATTGTTCTAATGGATGTGTCTAATATTTAATTTTATTAGTATTTAATGATACCACTTTTATTGGAACAAAATGGTAAAGTCTTGTATATTTTCTTCCAAAAAATGTTTCAATGTGCTGTCTTTTGTTAACTCTCAAATTGATTTCAAGTAGAGGAAAACATTTAGTTTTCTGTTTTATTTTAAATATAGACACCGCAAAACAAAACAACGAATAAATTATTAGGTACATTTATGTACTTATTGGTACACTACCTGTTGGTAGTGAAAATATTTAATTCAGTTTAGGAAGCTACTTTATTGGCTTGTATGTTGCTGACTTAATCTTTTGAATATTAACAAGTTTTTGGTGAAACTGTTAATAACTTTTTTTTAAATCTAGGAGGATGATAGCATTCCAGTGCATCTAAAAGGTGGGGTAGGAGATGCCCTGCTGTATAGAGCCACCATGTTGTTTACAGCTCTTGGTAAGAAATTTTGAAATCTTAGAAATGTTCACAGAGGATTGAGAAAATTTCTAAGAATTTATGTAATTAGTGTCTGAGATCAAATTGATAGAAATCCACCAAGATTCTTTGAAAATTAAAAAAAATAATAATTTTAAACAGATGAAATTTGATCTACGTATATTAGATGCTTTTCTGCCTTCCTGAGTGTTTTGACCAAGGCAGCTCACAGAACCATACCATTCCAACCTATGTCAGTTTCTATGGAATACAAAGAGGGGTGATCACAGATGTGAGACTGACCTTGGTCCACGTTACTCATTAATTGTCCACTGTAGATTGGTATAGAAATTGTTCAGAGACAGAGGTATATATATGATTTACTTCCCCATTAGTATGTCTTGTTTTTTTCTGTTCGTTTTTGGATTGATACTTTTGCAAAACTTGATCAAGTTTGAGAGTATGGTGGAGTCACAGTGTATTTGGGAGTTAGAGTATACATACGTAAAAGTAATGTTTTTCAGAATTTGTCTCATTTCCTGTCTTTTACTTCAGGGCATGTGTGAATTGGTCAGAAAAATGGACACACTATTTAAATTATTTTCTTTTTTTTTCACTTTGTCTCAACCTTTCCAACCCCCAGATATTGTGATGTGTAATGAATAATAATAGGTTAGCAGAGTTGGAGCCAGGAATACATTCAAATCCCACTTTAAGATACTATAATTTTGTGATCGAGGATGCCTCAGTTTCTTCATTTGCAAAATGGTAGGGGATGGGGGATTGGACTCCATGACTTGCCTTCTAGCTCTGTGATCCTATAGATAAGACTCAACTGAAAACTATACCCAGTGGACGAAATGTCATTTATGGGCAAAGGCAGAATCTAGGAATTGACATTTGGACTTTTTAATTTAAATGGAGCCTTTGTGTTTTGATAGTTGTGTTGAGACTTATTACCAATGAGCATTAATAATTAGCTAGTATTTTTGAGGAGTTTTTATAGAAAGGCTGCTCTGCAGTAGAAAGACCTAAGTTTATGTGCCATCTTTGATAACCTGCTGTGTGATCCTTGGCACCTCATTTAATCTCTCAATCCCTGTAGCAACTCCCTAAGATTGCAAGTCGCAGAAAAATTACTAAAGCTGCATTAGTAGAGAAAATTTCCTTTTGGAAATTCCCTATATTAATGGAATCAGACTCTTAATGTCTCCTTCACTGCCCTCCCCCCCCAAGAAAAACCCCTAAACAACCCAAACTTTTAAATTAGATTCTTTTTAAAGATGCTGTCCTTTGAGTTTATTTTGGTGTTGCATTTCAGGAATTGCTCTCATTAGAATACTGCTTTGCTGGCTTGTTATCAGCAATCACCAACCTCACTTGAGGTTTCTGTAATGTTAATGGAGAAAATTTCAGACATATTAATTATGAAAATACTTGTTACCCCATGTATATTCACATCTGTTGGCATTTTTATTAACTATTGAAAACTGTTGATATAAGTAAGCTCTCTCTTTGAGGTTTCTGTTTATACACTTAGATTTTGGAACATTTTCTCTAACTTATCTTCTTCATTTATCCTCATTCTAGGAACAGTTTATGCCCTTTATCAGCTTGGCGTGGCTTCATTTCCCAGGAAACAGAATTAATTCAAGTTAACCTTCATGGGATCAGTTGATTCAACTTCATGCAACTTTCTAGGGAACAATCTGTGATAACTAGCTGAGTTCATTTTGGGGATCAATATTTATTGAACTGTATTAACTGCAATTAATAAAGCAGTTTTACCCTGCTCTGCCTAATTCTTTAATTTTGGGGGGAAATTTAGTCAGTATTTTTTTTTTACAATAGCTTTCTTATCAGTATTTCAGTGAACCACAGGAGAAGCAGTTTGGTGTATTATCTAGATACCTAGGTTCAAGTCCAGCCTCTGATCCTGAGCTTAATTTTCTAAGATTATAAATACCTGCAGTGGGAGAGGGTGTTTCCTTATACTGATAAATGCATGTTTCTCTGTTTCTTTGTGCCACTCCAAAAACAAACAGAAAAGTGAACAATTATATTCTTTTGAAATTCATTAATATAATTGAATTGATTTCAGGAAATATTAAATATAGGAAGAGTTGTCAACTGGCTTTAAAGAGATGCCAAATGTCAACTGCAACATTGATGGGAAAAAAATCAAGTATCTGAATTCCAAATAACATAACAGGTTTCATATTCTTAATTTATCTCAGGACCAACAGATAAATAAGAAAATTAAAACCTTTTTTTAAAACTTTCAAAGAATTAAAGAGCTAGGACAGTCATATCTTTCCTCCTATTTTATTCAAGATCTTCAGAGAAACTTCTTTGTTATGTGGTTAAGTTTTTTTTTCATGCTAAAAGTTCAAGCTGTCCTTGTACAGACAATCTTCCGTCTGTTGAACTTGAATATGTCTATGCTGAAAACAGAAGACCAAAAAGTCACAGAGGTTATGCAACCACTAACTCTAAAAATATCAAAAAGCTCACATGTTCTCACAACCACACTTAACTTGTTTTATATTTGTTTATTTTTAGTTTCCAACAATCATTTCCACAAAATTTTTGAGTTCCAAATTTTCTCCCCCTCTCTTCCCTCACCCCATCCACAAACACCATGCATTCTGTTATACCTTCCCTCAGTCTCTCCTCCCTTCTAACACCCCTCCTTTCCCTTATCCTCATCTTCTTTGTCTTATAGGACAAGATAGATTTCTGTACTCCATTACCTGTATTTATTTCCCAGTTGTATGCAAAAACAATTCTCAACATTTGTTCCTAAAACTTTGATTTCCATCTTCTCTCCCTTTCTCTCCACTCATCCCCACTGAGAAGGTAAGCAATTCAATACAGGCTATGTATGTGTGGTTTTGCAAATGACTTCCATAGTAGTCACGTTGTGTAAGATTAACTATTTCCCTCCATCCTTTCTTGCCCCCATTTATTCTCTCTTTTGACCTTGTCCCTCCCCAAAAATGTTTACTTCTAATTGCTCCCTCCTCCCATTTGCCCTCCCTTCCATCATCCCCCCCACCCTGCTTATCCCCTTTTCTCCTGTGTTCCTGTAGTGTAAGATAGATTTTCTTACCAAATTGAATGAGCATGTTATTCCTTAAGTCAAATGTGATGAGAGTAAGCTTCACTTTCTCACCTCCCCCTTTTTCCACTCCATTGAAAAACTTTTTCTTGCCTCTTTTATGAGATATAATTTGCCCTATCCCATTTCTACCTTTCACCTCCCAATATATTACCCCTTTATTTCATTTTTTTAGATATGATCCTTTCCCATTCAACTCACCCTGTGTGTGTCTGTGTGTATGTAATCCCTCCAACTACCCAAATACTGAGAAAAGTTTCAAGAGTTATAAATATTATCTTTTCCACGTAGGAATGGAAACAGATCAACTTTAGTAAGTCCCTTATTATTTCTCTTTGCTGTTTATCTTTTCATACTTCTCTTGATTCTTGTGTTTGAAAGTCATATTTTCTATTCAGCTCTGGTTTTTTCATCAAGAATGCTTGAGAGTCCTCTATTTCATTGAATGACCATTTTTTTCCCCTGAAGTACTATATAAGTTTTGGTGGGTAGGTGATTATTGGTTTTTATCCTAGTTCCTTTGACTTCTGGAATGTCATTCCAAGCCCTGCCATCCCTTAATGTTGAAGCTGCTAGATCTTGTGTTATCCTGATTGTATTTCCACAATACTCAAATTGTTACTTTCTAGCTGCTTGCAATATTTTCTCCTTCACCTAGAAACTCTGGAATTTGGCTACAATATTCCTAGGAGTTTCTCTTTTTGGATCTCTTTCAGGAGTTGACTGGTGGGTTCCTTCAGTATTTATTTTGCCCTCTGCTTCTGGAATATCAGGGAAGTTTTCCTTGATAATTTCATTAAAGATGTCTAAGTTCTTATTTTGATCGTGGCTTTCAGATAGTCCCATAATTTTTAAATTGTCTCTATTTTCCAGGTCAGTTTTTTTTCCAATGAGGTAGTTCACATTATCTTCCATTTTTTCATTCTTTTGGTTTTGTTTTGTGATTTCTTGGTTTCTCATAAAGTCATTAGCCTCCAACTATTCCATTCTAATTTTTAAAGAACTATTTTCTTCCTTGAGCTTTTGGACTTCTTTTTTCATTTGGCTAATTCTGCTTTTCAAAGCATTCTCCTGATTAGCTTTTTGAACCTCTTTTGCCAATTGAGTTAGCCTATTTTTCAAGGTGTTATTTTCTTCATTTTTGTGGGTCTCCTTTAGCAAGCTATTGACTTTTCATGATTTTCTTGCATCTCATTTCTCTTCCCAATTTTTCCTCCACCTCTCTTACTTGATTTTCAAAATCCTTTTTGAGCCTATCCATGGCATGAGACTATTGCATATTTATTTTGGAAGCCTTGATGGTAAGCATTGTTTTTCCTCATATGAAAGGATGGAAGGAAATACCTGTTTACTGAGAAAGTAACCTTCTATAGTCTTACTTTTTTTCTTTTTCTTGGGCTTTTCCCCAGCCAGTTATTTGACTTTTGAGTCCTTTCTCAGGAGGAAGGTATACTCTAGGAACTGTTAGGGGCCAAGCTCTGAAACACCCTCTGGAAGCTGGCTCCGCCCTCAGGAACATGGGAGGGACTCTGGCTAGGAATATAAGGGACTGTTGGGGAGGGATCAGGAGAGAGTGATGTAAGCAATAAAGTGAAGTGCACTGGCCATCTCGGGTGTACTGTGTAGTCATTTCCCCTCCGTAGAGGAGGGGATAGCCCTATCACATGCTGCAACATGGTAGGGGCCGGAGATGTCCGAAGACCCAGGAAAGGGTAAGCATGCAAGCAAAGGGGGGGGGGGGGGGGAGGGGACGACAGGCGAAGGCCCCTGTGCAAGATTACTGCCTGGCCTAGTATCCAAGCGAAGGCCGGGGAATAGCCCCGAACAAGGGACCTGTACGTTCTCAGTTCCTCCAAAGGGGCACAATCAAGAGAGAGGAGTTTACTCCTCTCTTGGCCTGCGCTCTGGTCTGGGAGCTACCAAGCTTTTCTGCCCAGAGTCTGCAAGTAGAATTCCCTTTCCAGAGCCTCCATCAGCACCACTGTCAGCCAGTACTCTTCCTCACCCTTCAGACCACCACTCAGGTCTGAGACCAAGATCAGCAACTCAATTCCCCCAGGGGCTTTAGGCCAAGGGCTCCAAAAATGGGCACTGTTGCTGCTGCCACAGACATCATCTGGGGCCAGGGCTAGGGGAGGACCCTGCTCCCTTCTTGCCCAGGAAAAAAACTTTTTCACTGACTTTTGAAGTGTTTTTGCCATTTGTGGATAGAGGCATCTGGGGATTCTGCCCTTGAGGCCTGTTCAGTCCTGTCCAAGACTGTACTGGGCTCTGTGGGCTCTGTGCGATAGACCTTTCCTGTCGGCCTTCCAGGCTACCTTGGGCTGTAAATCTCTTTCACTCTGTCGTTTTGTGGCTTTTGCTGCTCTAGAATTTGTTTAGAGTCATTTTTTTACAGGTATTTTATAGGCTCTGTGGGAAGAGCTAGAGTATGTGCATCTTTCTACTCCACCGTGTTGGCTCCACCCCCCCCCCCCAGGCTTAACTCTTAAGACGTAAAAACAAAATAAAACCCAAGAGTTAACAGTGGTCCTATCCAAAACGCTTTCTTTATTCATCTGGAGGAGGGAAACTAGTTGGAGACTTACTTTAGTGCACAGTTCTTAATACATACTTTATATATGCATGGACGATACTATAAATACATGCAGTGATCTGTAGCCTGACAATGAGGGGTAATAGCAATGAGTGAGACAAATTGGATTAATAGCAGCGCATCATAACTAGAACATGGTTTCTGCAGGTCCTTGTCTGAGCTTAGAGACCACCTGGTGCTGGTATGAAACAATTCTGGGATTTTGCCGTGACTGAGTTCATACAGAGGGTGAGCACAAAGGATTGTTGTAATGCCAACAGGGCCTTAGCTCTGGAAAACAGGGTGTCCTAATGTTACAAAGAGGAGTGGTTTTGGCATGAAGTTCCTGACAACTGATTGACCAGGATATTTGATTGGGGGATTTCTCCTTGGGTATGGACTCCAAAGCTAAAGTGCTCTTTTCAGGTTGTATAACTCCCTTGGAAAGCCAAGGGACTTCAATACTGGTATTTTAGTATTGTCAGTTTGTCAAGTATATGCTGCTGGTGCTGGTTACTTCCAATGATTATGTAGTTTTTCAGTACTATTTAGGTTTGAACTTTCAGCAGTAACTTATATAGTTGATGTTTTCATATTTTAATTAAGGGCTTTACGTTCTAACAAAAATTTGTTTCTAATGTTACATCTATTTAAACTTCTTAATGCACTTTAAAAAAGGATCTTGGAATTTTAGAGATATAAGTTCTTAAATTTCCTATATCTTTATGTTCTGTCATGGAGAGAGACAGCATTTTAGCAAAATGGTACCTTATCCTTTTGTAAATCCACTCAGTCTGAGGTTGGCTTCCTTTTTATTAAACCTGACTCTTCTTTTCTTGATTCCATCAATTCTAGGAGCTTCCCTCATCTAAATTTCCTTCCCTTTCAGTTCCATTTACTTCACACATTACCTTATGAAGGGAGGGGGAGAAGAAGGGGAACTAAACAACAAAAAAAAACTAACAAAAAAAACCCCCCAAAAACCCACCTGGTATATGAAGATAACTATTGTTTTTCAATAAGAAATTTTGAAGATGAAGAATTAAGAGAATTTGTATGAATTTGTACAATGAAATAAAGAGGACCAAAAATGGTGCAGTGGGTAGAGCACTGGACTTGGAATCAGGAAGACTCTTCCTGAGTTAAAATCTGACCTCAGACACTTACTATCTGTGTGACCCTGGGCAAGTCACTTGACCCTGTGTGCCTCAGTTCCTCATCTGTAAAATGAGCTGGAGAATAAAACGGCAAACCATCCCAGTATTTCTACCACGAAAATTCCAAATGGGGCGTGGAGTTAGATGGAAACAACTGAGCAACAAGAAAGAACACATGGAATGACCACCATGATGCAAATGAAGGCAAGTCAAATTCTTGAGTGTATACTCAATAGCAGTAATGCTCCCTAGCAATGAGGGAGACATAGATTTCTTCTCTGTGTGGAGGTGGGCGCTAGTGGAGCAAAATGTGTTCCTTGCCAGATGTAATCATTGGTGGTTTTGCTTTCCTTTTGTCAATAAGGAAGTGTTTAAGCTTAAGATGGGAGGTTTTCCCAGAAATCTTTCATGTAAAAATATTTTCAATAAAGCTTCTTTTTGGAAAAATTTAGGAAGGACAGTGGAAAAATTATTAAGTTTTGCCTCATAAAACAGTGAGAAGTTGAGGATGGGGAAAAACGTTTAAAGAATTCTTGACGAAAGACCCAGCTAAGGAAAATCCTTATGAGGGGATTATTTAGGGATGAGACTGGAAGCACAACAAAAAGACAAAAGGCAGAAAGGGTTGCAAAGATGAAAGCATCGCATTTTGAACTTAGTATCATAGTTCTAGATATGCTTATGGAGTAAATGAAAATGGCACTGAGGAGGATTAAAGTAAGAGTAGCCAGACTAGACCAAATAACTACAGAGGACATCCATGGTGAAGGCATTGTATCCGAGGGCATTTAGGGATTGATTCTCAAAGTATTTAAGGGAGTGGAAGATACCGGAGGCATGGGGGAAAAAAACCAAGATCTTGTTACTTCTTCCATATCTGCCCCCTGCTCTGTCCCCCCACACCCCCCAAAAAGGTGATTAAGAAAACAATAATTACTCATCTTTGTACTGGAATATTCTGGAGCCTTTTCATATTGGGCTGTTAAATTTTCAAGGTGAACATTTACACATCAGAAAGCAGCAAATTGTGGCTTGATATATTGTTTTATTGACTCTAGACAAACTGAAGGAGAAAGTGTTAAAGTGTCTCAGAGCTGGCAGTTAAACATTTGCTAGCTCACCTTGCCCATGTACCTACTTTCTCATTTATGTAAACATTTTATGAGGATACAGATTCATTGAAGGCATCTTTGATGATAATATTAGAAAAGAACAGGCAAGGCAAGCTTTTGCAAGTGATATTCCACAGTAAGACCACATCTTTCTAGTCACAACTGAGTGCAAGACTCCATTGTGCATTGAAATAAAGAGGACCAAAAGAACATTATACACAATAAATACAATCATATCAATGAAAATCTCATTAAAAGCAAGCCAAACTCTTGATTATTGGAAATATCAATAATGGTTCCATAGAATTGAGAGATATATACCTTTCCTCTGCATAGACATTGGGGGATCACTAAGGCAAAATGTTGAATATGTAAAACACGTTTGATTGGCTAAGAGAAAATATAGTACTATCTAAAAGACTCTTTTAGAATGAGGTTTTCAGAGTATTTCAAAGTTAGACAAGATTTTTTGAGAGAGGACAATGGAGGTAACCTTGTTCAGTGACTTTTTGATTAATATTAAGCAAGACATAAAACAGGAATGTGTGTTCTATAAAAGGCATTCGTCACTTTTGGAGACAGATATAGTGGAGAGTATAGAGCAGGGATTCATAACCTGGAGTCTGTGAACTTAAAATTTTTTCTTTGTCACTATATGTTTCAATATAAATGGTTTCCTGTGTCCACAACACAAAAATGGTTGAGCTATCTTGCTAAAAAGTGAGGTCCTCAAAATGCTCCTGTTTGTGGATGACATTGTGCTGATTTCATCAAATCCCAGAATTGTGTAGAATCTCTTAAATGAGATCCATAATCACTCTAAAGAGTTTGGTTTAACTAATTACACAGAGAAAATCCATCAGGTGAAGAATGCCTGTTGTCCCAATTATGATCTTTCATTCATTTAAAAGACATTTGTTTAAGGTAGGCAGGGCAGGTTTATTATTTATGCCCATTTTACAGATGAAACAAGCTTAGGAGCAAGTGACTTGTTCAAGGTCACACAACTGGTAAGTGGACTGGAGCCGGGTTTCCTGCTCTGATTCCAGTCCAAAACTTTTTTTCCTTTACAGCACTTCACTTGTTTTTCTCTTTTCCCAAATAAATTCCTGGAAACAAGGATTTATCCTTCTTGGGAAGAAGCACTATTTGAAGACAGAGATTAGCATTTGAGAGCCAGGCAGGAGAGAGATGCCTGGCTATGTCCTGGCTGCCTGGCTTACCTTGATCTTCCTATTATCAGTTGTTGTCTCATCAAAATCTACTCCCAACTTGGGGATCTCAGTGTTTGTGAAAGTGTGCTGAGTCTTGACAATGATGGTGTCCCTGCTGACCTCGATGATGATGTTGGTAGGCTTGGTCATGCTGGCCATCTGACTTGTGGCAAAGCCAACAACAATGTAGTCATTGAAGTTCTTCCTGTCAATCAACTTCCAGGTGCTGATGAAAGTATCTGTCATGGTACTAGGCTAGAGGAGGTGAGGCTGGGCTGGGCTGGGGATGCTCTGTGAGGTGAGGCACTGTGTCTGGATCCTGCTGGGCTGCTCAAAGCTGAGCTGCACGAAACTGATGGGCTGGGCTGGGCTTGGTTAAGTCACAGGCAGGCAGGTGGGGGAGAAGAGAAGGGATGCAGAAAGGTTCCGAGCTCTTTAAAAGACATTTATTAAATGCCTACTGTGTGATGGGCACTGTAATAAACACTGGATATACAAAAAGAGGCAAAAATCGGTCCCTGTTCTTAAAGAACTTAAAGTCTAATGGGATAGATAACAACCTGCAAACAGATAGATACAAAACAAAGTATATATGGGATAGCTAGGAAATAATTGAAAGAGAAAAACACTGCAATTAAGGGGTTAGAGAAGGCTTCTTGTAGAAGGTGAGATTTTAATTGGGACTTAAAGGAAGCCAGGGAGATCAGTAGTCTAGGCAGAGGATGGAGAGCTTTCCAGGCATGGGGGACAGTCAGAGAAAATGCCAACAGCTGAGATATATTCACAGAGCAGCATGTTGGGGAATAAAGTGTAAGAAGACTGAAAAGGCAGGAGGGGCTAGGTTTTGAAGGCCTTTGAATGTCAAAAAGAGCATTTTGTATTTGTTCTTGGAGGCACTAGGAAGTCACTGGAGTTTATCAAGTAGAAGGGGTAACATGATCAGACTTGCATTTTAAGAAAATCACTTCAGTAACTGCATAGAGAATGGATTGGAGTGAGGAGATTTGAGGCAGGCAGACCCACCAGAAAGCTATTGCAATAATCCAAGTTTGATGTGGTAAGGGCCTGCACTAGATTGGTGACTGTCAGAGGAGAGAAGGGGAGCTACTGGAGAGATTTTGCAAAGTTTATCTGCACTGATATTGCATAAAAATTAACAATATATACATGTTGTAGTTCAGTGCATTAGAGACTTGGGGAACAATGTTAGGTGAGGTCTAAAGAGGAAGGTGTGTCTCAGGATCAAGGGAGACTTTGAGTGGGGTTTTAAAGGACTGGGGAAGAGGGAAAGAAGGCATTAAGGACTATGCAAGCAGATGCAAATAAATGTAAGAAGCTTGGCAAGTACACAGTTTGTGATCGGTGGAAAGGGCTGTCTAGTTGGACTAGAATGTATGGAGTGGAACAATAGTAAAGCTGGAAAGCTGAGGTGGTATTATGTAGGGTCTTAAGAACTCTATAGGGAGTTCCAACTTTTACTCAGTAGTCAGTGGTGGGGAGTCATTGAAGATTTTTTGAGTAGAGGTATGAACATAGATGAAAGGGTCAAGGGTGAAGAAATGTAGAAATGGGGGAACAGACTTTCAAAGGCATCATTTGGTACTTACAATTGCAGTTTTGGGTTACCAGATGTCACTTGTAGCATTTTTAGCCAGAGATTGTACTACAAGCACTCTGTCTCAAATCCATGAATCCTGTGATGACTTCAGGAAGCCCTAGCGCATTTCTGAAGTGTTTTTGGTTCCTGGCAGCCCCCACAGAGAAAGAACTATGTCCTGTGCAGTTAAGATTGGAGTTAACAGAAGGGAACAGGGCTTCTGATGATTTCCCTTGAAGTCCTAAATCACTCGAATTCTTAGGTATTCTAGATCCTGAATTGGTCTAGGTACCTTAGAACTGCCTTACTATTCTAAGAGTCCTCTTGGACAAATTTGGTCAAGTCTATACTCCTGTAATCATTTCAACAAGATTTTATCAAGTGCCTACTATATGCAAGACAGTATATTGGGCAATGAGGTTATAAAGACAAAGCACAGTTTGCACTGTCTTTCCCCAGACTGGTCCAGCAGTGCATTGTTTAAATCCATTCTAGAGAATCTGAGAAGGATCAGCATTAGTCTCAGACTTATGGGTCTCATATTTTCCCCCAAGGTCTAACTAAAGGGTCTCATATAGCAAAAGATAGAATCAATATTCTCCCAGATTTATTGCTTTTTTAGTCTGATTAATAAGGATGACTACTCATGTTGACCTTTGCATTCATGTTTCTGGATAAAGTTTTTACAATTGGCTTGCAACTTAGCGATTTACCTTCCTTACCTAGTTCTGTCTATCTCTTCTGGGAGGTTAGTGTTGTGGATAGAGTAGGCTTTGCCGGCAAAGTTTACTAAACTTATTCTTTCCATATCCTTGATCAAGCAGCAGATTTTCACTTTCTACCTTTCCCTTTCATCCCTTTTCTGAAAACAATTTATGTAATTATTTCTAGCTAATGGCCAAGTTCACTGCTGTACAAACCCCATTTTTAGTTTCATCTATTTGGGTTTGATGAGAAACAGGAAGAAAGCAGGAACTATATTTTGCTTTCATGAAAGTGATTGGGGTGATCAGTTTCTCCTACCTATAGAATTTATATATAGTAAAAAGAACTGTGCTCTCTTTGGTATGAAACTAAAAGCTTCACATACACTTACAAGTCCATGGAATGCTTTAATTCAGCAACACACCAAGGCCATGTGGGGGAATTATACCTATCCCTCTGCTTCTAAAGCTATGTATCAGATTAGGAGGAGAGAAGAAAACTGGGAAAGAATGTTTATAACAAGTATCTCTGATAAAGGCCTCATTTCTAAAACTGAGTAAAATTTACAAGAATACAAGTCATTTCCCAATTGATAAATGATCAGAGGGTATGAACAGGCAATTTACAGAGGGAGCAGTTAAAGCTGTCTATAGTCATATGAAAAAATGCTCTAAATCACTATTGATTAAAGAGATGCAAATCAAAAAACTCTGAGGTACCACATTATACCTATCAGATTGGTTAACATGACAAAACAGGAAGATGATAAATGGTGGAGAAGATGTGGGAGAGTTGGAAAACTAATTCATTGTTGGTGGAGCTGTGAGCTGATCCAACCATTGTGGAGAGTAATTGGAACTGTGCCCAAAGGGCTACAAAAGATGTGCATACCCTTTGACCCAGCAATACCATTTCTAGGACTGTATCCCAAAGAGATCATAAAAACAGAATAGGGTCCCATATGTTCAAAAATATTGATAGCAGCTCTCTTTGTGATGGCCAAAAACTGGAAATCAAGGGGATACCCATCAATTGGGGAATGGCTGAACACGTTGTGGTATATGAATGTAATGGAATACTATTGTGCTATGAAAAATGATGAGCAGGCAGACTTCAGAGAGGCCTGGAAAGACTTATATGAACTGCTGCTGAATGAAGTGAGCAGAACCAGGAGAACATTATGCCTAGTAACAGCCAATGTTCAAGGACTGTTTTTGATAGACTTAGCCCTTCACAGCAATGCAAGGACCTAAAACATTTTCAAAGGACTCATGAAGCAAAATGCCATTCACATCCAGAGAAAGAACTATGGAGTTGAATGCAGAATGAAGCAGAATATTTTTTTCTCCTTTGTTATGTTTTGTTTTTCTCATGGTTTCTCCCATTCATTGTAATTCTTCTATATAACATGACTAATATGAAAATGTGTTTAATAGGAATGTATGTGTAGAGCCTATATCAGATTGCATGCTGCCTTGGGGAGAGAATGGAGAGGGTGGGAAAGAAAATTTAAAATTTATGGAAGTGAATGTTGAAAACTAATAAATTCACTAATAAAAAAAGAATGTAAAAAATAAAACTATGCTTTATTAGGGCATTATAATTAGTTGAGAAGTCAAAGAGACAGCTGATCTGGCTTTTGGTTTGTCTTATAAGCTTATCACACATAACTAAAGATCAAATATAGTTCCTTAGAGAAATACAAGTGCTGTTAGTGGAACCTTTAAAATTATGCTCTTGGGCAAATCCCTGTGGGGATAATCACTTTATATTAGTGAAGACTTTGCTCAGCGGTTATGGAGGCTATAGCATTATTTTTCTCATGTGTACCAGTGAAGTGGCAGAGTAGGCATTACCTGCATTCACTAGTCAGTCTCACTAGGCTGCAACTTCTAAATCTAGTCCCTAAGCCCTCAGTTGTGATAGAGGACAGTAGAATTATTCTAGACCAAACTGTGCTTTGTAAAGTCCTAGAGTGCTCAGGTTTGAGCTCTAGCTCTTCCACCAGCCTGTCCATGTCCATGTTGTGTGTCATCTGCCGTCAAACTGTTTTTGGTTTGGGAGGCTTGGCTATGACTACCTTCTGTAGCTACTTAAATCTATTATAGCAGAACTTTGAACTCTCTCCCAGGCTTGTCATTGCTCAGATGCTGTTTAGATGCTAGCCAGAGCATATCTTAGTGACCTCATAATGGAAACTTTCCATGTGGGAAAAGAAGAGTAATCTGATCAATAGCAGATGTTTTTTATCAGTCAACTCCCCCAGCTACTTCATTTTTTTAGACTTTCTCTTTATAACTGCTGGCCATCACATCCATAGTCAAACCTTGCATTGCCTATGGTGAAATGTCCCCATCTTTATTTATTCATTTTTTTTGTCACCAATGGACCTAGATATGTGCAGCTGTGCCTTTTCCCTCTGTTAAGAGATAGTTTTGCAGTTGCAAATTTATTAAAAGGGGAATTTAATTTCCTCCAAGAGGATTTCAAATAACTTATCTAGCTAATTAGGAAAATAATTTCAAAGCAGCAAACTATTCCCAGAGTAGAGTAGAAGGGAAACAATGCAACTCAAGAACATTGTTGAAGAATTTGAACCAAAGAAAGAGATTAAACTGTAAATTGGAAAGGGTCTTGTAAAGCACATAGGAAATGTACTGTTAAGACTAAAGGAAGAGTAGTTCAGAAATGTAGAAATTATCCCACTGAGGCTATCCAAGATTTAGTGTTTGGAATGACTTTCTGAAAACCTGGCTGTAGATATGAGAGTTATTGCAAAAGACAAATGTGTCATGTCATTTGGAAAAAGACAAATTTAACTGTGTGTCCCATCCAGCCTTATAAAAGGTGAACTCTTTTTTGAATTCTGAGATTATGTCAGATACTGTTGACCTGTTGTGGGAGGCATGTTGTCATCTTCCCTGGGGTGGGGTTGGGGGTCTGAAACTATTTTTAGATAATTAAGTAGATTGTTTGTCTTGTGCTTTGAATCCCACTTGTGTGGGCTGATGTCCTTGTTTGGCAGGCTTGAGATCTCTTTCCAGTCCATTTTTACTTGAGATAATCTTTTGTACTGAAACATTTCATAGACATGAATGCCAGGATGCTATTTACAGATTGGTTTTTCTTAAAACTACAGAATTTTTAATGGGCAATCTATTTCTACAGTGGGCAAGACCACTGGTCACTTTCTTACTGTATTTTCTTGGCTGTTTTGTCCATTTCTCCCCCTCCTGTCTGGTCAATTATTAAAATTAAAAAGGACTTTAAAAATTTAGTTGAGCAATTTTGGAGAGGGCTTAGATGGTGTGAGTCTATATCCGTGATTTTACCAGTATTAGGAGGTCCACTGTGAGCAAACTATCTTTATCTCAGTCCTCTACAACCATATTCTCTTCTATAGACTGGATAACTTGCTGGATGCATTAGAGGAATTTCTGCCCTGACTTTCCTTCCTTCCTCCTCCTCCTCTCTACCCCCAAATTGAAGACTACCTTTCCTGACTATTATCTTGGGAAAATCTTAGGTATCATGCTTCACTTCACTCTTTAATCTGCCATCTCTTCCACAACATCAACAAAAACCTTGACACCTTGCAGGGACCTTATTTCTTTCTCTTCACCATTCAGGTCTGCAGCCAGAAATCACGTTCAAATCAACTCTGCTATTGTTCCTAGACAGGATGTGTCAATCTAGTCCTTTATGGCCCCATTCACCATTGCTGTTGCTTTCTGACCAAAGTGTTCTTCTGTCGCAACCATTTCCCTATGCACATTGTCTCTCCCATTAGAGTTGACAGAAGGGACTACCTTTGTTTTTGTAATTGTATTCTGTGCTTGTCACAATGCTTGGTACATGATAAATCTTTTAGTAAATGCTTTGTCATTTAGTCATTCATTCATTCCATTTAACTAACTCAAATCTAAACTTCATTTTTAGTCAAGTTGCCTTGGAACTAAGAATTTAGGTAACTTGCCCAGGGTCAAGCAGGAAGTATGTATCAGAGTGAGACTTGAACCCAAGACATCCTGACTCTGAGATAGGCTCTCTAGCCTATCTAGCTCCTCTCCTAGCTGCACCTCTCCTAGCTTATAGTATAATTGGAATTAGTAAGTAAATTGATTTCCTAGGACACAGCTAAGGTATCCAGGAACATAAATGGATGATTATATGCAGAAACATACTTAGCAAAGCCATTAAACATTAATCTTCATTAAAAATTCATAGTTATAAGGATGATTAATATCAATAGCTAATAGGATCATGACCAATAATTTCTACTCAGGGTGCAAGAATAGCATTTCCTATTTTATAGGATCACAACTTTAGAGTTGGAAGGGATCTTGGAGGTCATGGAGTCCCATATTTTCATTGTACAGCTGAGAAAGCTGAGGCTCAAGGAAGTTAAGTTACCTGCCTAGGATCACACAGCTCATAAGCACCTGAGATCTGAATGGAGTCCAGTACTCTGGACGCTGCCTCTTGCTTCCCTTTTGTCCATGAAGGAGTTCACATCAGGATGGAAAGCAACAAAAGGCTTTCCTTTTTAGTTTGGAAGGAAGAAAAAGAAAATAAGACATGTGTGAGACATCTCAAAGAGGCAACCTTGTCTATCTGTTTTTGATACAAGTGTTGAAAGCTGTATTCAATCTCCCAATCAACCAATAAGCACTTAATAAGTACCTCCTATGTACCAGGCCCTGTGCTAGGTGCTGACGGATACAAAGATAGTGAAGTGAGTAATCCCTCCTCTCAGAGAAAGATAAGAACATGTAAATTCAAAACAAAGCCCTTATAACAAATATGTGTAGTCAAGTAAAACAAATTCCCACATTGGCCATTCCATATATATATATGTATACATACACACAGACCACACATGTAAATGTGTATACATATATGTGTGCATCTGCATATACATATGCATACATGCAAACATGTATGTCTCAATCTGTACTCTGAGTCTATCACCTCTGTGTGAATAGGTGGATAGTATGTTTGTTTCATCATGAGTTTTCTAGATGTGAGTTATTGCACTTACCAGAATTCTTAAGTCTTTCAGGGTTTGTTTCTTTTTAAAACATTGTGGTCATTGTACAGATTGCTCTGATTATGTTTACTTCACTCTGCATCAGTTCATACAAGTCTTCCCAGATTTCTATGAAATCATGTCCTTCATTATTTCTTATAGTACAATGGTATTCCATCATATACCTATACTGTGAATAATATAGGGTTGGGGTGGGAGAGTGTAGCTGGTTGGTGTAGTGGATAGAGTAGTGCCTGGAGTCAGGAAGACTCTTTCTGAGTTCAAATCTGACCTCAGACACTTAATGCTGTGTGATCCTGGGTAAGTCGTTTAATCCCGCTCACCTCAGTTCTTCATTTGTAAAACGAGCTGGAAATGGCAAACTACTCCAGTATCTTTGCCAAGAAAGTCCCAAATGGGGTCACAAAGAGTAGGGCATGACTCAACAACAAATAGGTTAGAGGAGCTGTAGCTCAGCATTAATTCTTGAAATTTTGAAGGTTCTAGTGGACTATGAGTCAACAATCTGACATGATGGAAAATCTCATAAAATCATCTGCTTGTAAGGGTATTGATAGGGGTATTGTATTCAGAGCAAAGAAGATAATACCATAGTATCATTATATTCTTGCCTTAATTCAACCACATCTGGAGTGAAGGTCCTGAGATAATGTCAAATGAGGGTTAGTTGAAGGAAATGGAAAAGTTTAGCCCAGAAAAGAGGACTGTGGGCAGCCATAATAGCTATTAAATGGGCTATTGTGTAGAAAAGGGATTATACTTGTTCACCTTGAACCCATAGAACAGAATGAGGAGACAAGAACTGGGAACAATGTAGTTCAACTGCAAAGAAAAGCTTTTTAACAATTAGAGTTACCCCAAAATAGAATGCGTTGCCTTTGGAGATAATGGATTTACTTTCACTAGAAAAGTCTTTTTGACCATTTGTCTGGGACGTTCTAAAGGAGATCATTTCAAACCTGAGATTTTGGTACCTTATTATGATCAGTGCTGGGTGTCACATTTTAGGAAGGACATCAATCAGCTGGACTTTGTCTAAAGGATGACTAGTGTAGCAATGAGATTTGAGACCATGGTATAAGGAAATGGGAATCATTAGCTTGAGAAAGAGGAGACTCAAAGGAGGTATGACAGCTGTTTCAAATAGTAGGTGATTAATAAATGTTTGTTGGATTGGACATCATAGAAAAGCAGATTTCAGCTGTCTATAAAGAAAACCATCCTAATAATTAGAACTGTCCAGAAGTGGAATAGACTGACTCATCAAGTAGTGAGTTCCCCATTATTAGAAGTCTTCAAGTAGAGACCATATGATGAATTGTGCAGAATATTTTAGAAGGGATCCCTCTTCAAGTATGGATTGGATTAGGTGACCTAGATAACCTTTTGAACTCTGAGATTCTGTGTTGATGTTATATACTTTGAATACCAGGAATTTCTGCTCCTTGAGACATTTAGATATTTTGTGATTAGACAAGTTGCATGTATTCTACTGAGGGTCCAAAACCTATAGTAGATAGTAAAACACCTACTCCCATAAGTGGTGACATAATTGTCTTCATTCTTTCTCTGGAGAGGAGAAGAGTGCAACTTTGAAACAGAATTATGGAATCTTAGATTTTGGTCATATAGCCATGGTCATACAGAGTAATGGTCAGATAGTCCAACCCACACCTGAACACAAATTCCTCTGTCACATACTACAAGTGGTCAAGTAGCCTTTATTTAAAGATTTACAGTGAGGGAGAACACACTAAAACCCAAGGTAACAAACAGAAGAAGGTTCAAAAGGGTTTGGGATGGAGGGATAAAGGTATGGAGAGGGAGGGAGATAACCTGTGGCGAAGTGTATTGACAATGCATTTTTGCTTATTGTTAATGTAATTTTGTTTCTTAATCTTTCACATCTATTAATAGGTCTATGTGACCTGCTTAAGTGACATAGAAGCCTTAGTCACACATGTCTGTGATTTTGTTTGTGAGAAGTTTATTGTGAGAAGCCTAGCAGGTGGAAGGCTTGGCGATGGTAGTGCCCTCTGCATTGTTATTGTGTATGGATATCGTTATTGCTGTGACAGATTTGGTTTTCTGGTTTGGGGATTCAGCTTTCCTGTGTCTGAATAAATGTTTTGGTTCTGTTTTCCATGTAGAGAGTGTATTTTGCAATTGAGAACTGTGCTGGCATATTCATGGTTCCAGTAGGCATCAGAATATCATGTTGGCCCTACAAGAAGTCGAAGAATACCAAAATGAGTGCATTGTGGTGGGACATGAGGAAATGTCTGTCCTGTCCAGAGGAGCAGAGAGTACTAAAGAGGGATGAACAACAAGACTGAAAGGATCTTCCAAAAATGATGAGCTGCTCTGCTTAGTTTGAACATTATGCTTTCCCCTAAAATAAGTTCATCACCAGAAATATCATCACGGAGATTTCTTCAACTCTTGTAGTCAACACCTCTTCAGTATCCTTAGTTGTCTCTCTCCTGTGATTGGAAGGCTGGAAGGTAACAGTAAAAAACACTTCCCAAAGTCTCCTTTTCTAGAGAACTCAGATTTTTCAACTCTTCATTTCCCACCAGTTACTTTGCTCTGTTTCCATCATTAAGAACATGGTCCTTCATCAGAGAGTGTTTAGCACTAGCACTGGTGGGAGTGAGAGCGGGGACCCTTTTCCTTTTGGGTATTGTCTTCTCAAATTAGGTTATGAGGTCCATAAGGGCAGGCCCTATATTTCTTAGCAGTTCCTGGAATATAGTAGGTGCTTAATAAATGCTTATTGACTATTGACTTAGTCACGATGAGTTCACACATGTCTAATATTTGATATGCACTATCTCATTTAATTTTCATAACAATTTGTTAATCCTTATACAGCTTATTTTATAAATGAGGAAGTGAGGTAAACAGGGTTAAGTGGTTTGCTGAGGCTGAAATAGCTACACTGGGTTTGAACTCAGACAATGAGTTTTCTAGATTTCAAGTCCAGGGCTCTATCCACTGTGCCACACAGCTGCCTGTCTTAAAATAATATCCTTTGATAGTTTATGGGTGAGGAAACACAGCCTGTAAACAGTTAGGTGAATTGCCTGAGGTCACCAAGGTAGTAAGGAGTACCTGACCCTTAGGACAATTTGTTTTCCACAAGTATGTGAGACAAGATTTGAACCCAGTTATTTAGGATTCCAAGCTCAGCATGTTATCTTTTATACCACAGCTCTTTTCCTTAAATATGTTAACCTGGATAAAGAGGAAGATTTGAGCCAAGTCTAGAAGAGTCCTGAGTGTTAGACTGCTTGCCAAAAACCAATCAAATTGAACTTTATATCTTGGAATGTGGGAAGTTATGCCAGGGTCCTTTGATTTTTAATGGCCTTGGAAAGTTATATATCTATAGAGATGGTAAAAGGATTTGGAGAGCAGCATTTAAAATGCACTGGAGTTGGGAGGATGGGAGCACTCCCCCCTTTTCCTCCCCACTCTCCCCCAAAATCTTACCATAGTCTGAGAAAGATAAGATGATTTTTCTGGGAAGTTGATTAAGAGTTGGTCTGAGTGCAAGGGTGACAGTAACCATCTAGCAAGGAAGAAAACTTAATATGAATGCCTAATAGCTGATGTTATTTGTGAAAGAAAGAGCCAGGGACAGTTGAGTAATGTGTTTGCTTGATAGTAAATGGAACAAAGTTAAAGGAGAAGAGGGTAAATTTGTAATCTTGGCCAGCTAGGTGCAGTTCTTAAATTTCTATCTTCAGTTTTCAGCTATCAAGGTATTATTACACACAGTAAGTATGGAATCATACTTATTATAAGTATTATATATATTTATTATATTTACATATATTAAGTATTATAAGGAAGGTTTCATACTTATTATCTGGGGCAAGTCACCTGATCTCTCTGAGGCTCATTTTTTCCATAGTTATAAAAAAATGAATGCCAGGGATGATATTATTTATCCTACTTAACAAAAAACATTGTTTCAAGGAGTGTGTATTTTAAAGTGCTTTATGATTACTCAAAAGGCATTGGCATTGGCAATTGAGTGGCACAATGAATAAAGTGATGAACCTGGCAGATAGAAAGACTTGAATTCAAATTCAGCCTGACAGTAGCTGTGTGACCTTGGGCAAATCACTTAATGTGTTTGTTTCAATTTACTCAATTACGCCTAGGTGGCACAATGAATAGAGTACCTGGTCTGGAGTTAGGAAGACCAGAGTTCAAATCCAGCTTTAAACACTTAATTTCTGTATGACTCTAGGAAAGTCATGTAATCCTATTTATCTCAGTTCCTCATCTGTAAAATGATCTGGAGAAGAGAATGGCACCATTCCACTATTTTTGCCAAGGAAACCCCAAATGAGGTCACAGAGTTGAACATGACCAAACAACAACAAAAATGGGTTTTACAAACAACACCTACCTTGCAGTGTCACTGTGAGATGATGAAAAGAGGGAAGATTTGTAAAGTGTTTAGAGCTGTGCCTGGTACATAGTAGGTGATACGTAAAAGCTCATCCCCTTTCCATCTACCCCCAATAGAGTAACTCACTACAATGTTTCAAAGAAATCTTAAAGTGCTGTGGAAATGTAACCTGTAGCCCCACATGATAATGGATAGAATGCTACACTTAAACTACACAGGAACATCTGGTTTCAAATCCTACCTTAGATGCTGCGTTACCTTGGGCAACTCTTTTCTGTGCCTCAGTTTCCTCATTTCTAAAATCAAGGGGTTGGATTTATGGTTTGCAAATTCCGTACTAGCTGTAAGTCAATGATCCTATGATCCATGCTCTTAGGTTTACATAGTTTAGAATAAAACTTGGAGGTTACCCCAATAATCATACCTCTCCTTGGCTCATTATGCCCCCATCCAGAGTTTAAATCTGTGAGTATTGCTTCTGTCTAGGTTTGCACAGATGTGGGTAACATGAATCACAGATCCTGCACAAGCATATATAACATGTAACAAACATATATAATATATAAAAAATATATTTAGCGGGCACAGGGTAAATTTTATTCTATCCTACAGAAGATGCAACAAACACAAAGGACTCATGGGAAGTTATAAGCAATGCAGAAAATGCATACAGGTTCCACAATAGCCTGAAAATGTATTACCTCCCACCCCCCATAAGTCCAATTTCCCCCCTAGGTTCTCAACTCCTGTAAACTAATAAATAGCATGACTCTGGAATTTGGACTATCTTCAGAAGGGAAATACACTTAGTGTTTTTAGCTAGGCAATACCTTGATATTCCTATAAGTACTATCTTCATTCTACAAAGGTCCATATAGACATTTGTTACCTGACTGTATCCCTTTGGACTTCTTCATGTTGCCCTACCCAAGAGCCTCTTCACCCTGCACTATCACATCAGCCAGCCTTGGAACTCACACCTCAGCAGTATACTGCTTCTATTTGGAGGAAAAAGCAGAGAGCTCCTTCTGCAATGTCTATTTAAGAAGGGTGTCCAAGCCAACCATCTCTTTACTTCCCACTCAGTGGTACTCCTTTGAATGCCTCCATCACATTCCCACATTGGGTATCTTCTTTCCACTCCTTGGGCGATCCTCCCCCTAACCCCTGCCGCTTCCTTTTGTGTGTCGCCATCTCCTACTAGGTTGTAAGCTCCTTGAGGTCAAGAACTTCCTTTTTCATATTTGTATCCCTGGTGCTAAGTATGGTACATGGCACATATTAAGCACTTAATAAATGTTTATTGACTTGATTTTATTGACATTCAGCTTTATGGTATTACCCTGAGGCATTGGGCTTCCATGGAATGAAAACAGATTTGGGGATATTGGAGAGAGCCTCACTGAGTAACTCATGGTAATAGTGAAGGGTAATAAAAAAGATAAAAATAAAGGGAAAACAACTTATTTGTACAAAAATATTTATAATAACTCTTTGTGGTGGCTAAGAATTGGAAATTGAATGCATGCCCATCAACTGGGAAATGACTGAACAACTAGTGATATGTGATTTTGCTGGAATGCTATTGTGCTATAAAAAATGAGGAGTGGGATGATTTCAGAAAAACCTGGAAAGACTTACATGAACTGATACAGAGTGAAGTAAGCAGAAACAGGAACACATTGTACACAGTAACAGCAATGTTGTATGATTAATAACTGTGAATGACTTAACTATTCAGTAGTACAATGATCCAAGACAATCCCAAAGGACTCATGATGCAAAATGCTATCTACTTCCAGAGAAAGGAGTGATGACATCTAAACACAGATCAAATTTTTCTCTTCTTCCCTCTTTTCCTCCTTCCCTTCCTCCCTTTCTTTCAAAAGTTTTACATGATTGCCATGTATAGCCCATATTAGACTACTTACTATCTCAGGGAGAGAGGAGGGGTAGAATTTGGAACTCAAAACTTAAAAAATAACGTATGTAATGAATGTAACAAATTGTTTTCACTTGTAATTGGGGAAAAACAAAATATTATTTTTAAAAAATAATGAAGCATAATGCTTAGGTCCTTTGTTCTCCCATATCATGTTATAGCCCAGTGTTGCTTTTCCAATTTTGGAGTCAAAATGTGCAATTCTTGTCTCTCACCAGGAAGCATGCTGCTCAGAATGCTCTGTATAAAGCTACATGTATGTATACATGTGCATATATACATACAAACACACATATATACATGTGTATATATATCATATACACATATAATCATACACAGCACACACATATATGTATACATATATATATATATATAGGGATATTTGTGTCATCTCATCAAACACAGTCCACACCAGCTCAGCAACACACTTCTCTGACACCACAGAAACAACAGCAATACTATTCACTGGTCTCAAGTCTCTCTTTGGAATTGAAGAGCATGTGACCACAAATCTAGAGACCTATCTCAGTGCTCAGCACTAGAACATCCACATGGCCTCCAAGATGGAGGATGAGCTCCTCACACAAATCAGCACTCTTACTCCTTTCCACCATCTTTTCCCCAGAAATCTTAAAAAAGAGCATCAGAGATTCAAGTTTCAAAATATCTAACCAGTGCATTTTGGAGTGTCATCTGCTAAAACATCTCATTTCTATAACAGCATGGGCTACATTTGGGAAGGAGGACTCAGTCCTCTGAGCTCATCACCTACGTGTCATCCTTGACTCCTCACTCTCTCCAGTCATTTCTAATCAGTTGTCAGGTCCTGTTAATTCTACCTTTGTAACATCTCTCATATAGGCCCCCCTTTTCTCTCCCCACTCCAGTCCATCCTCCTCCACTCAGCTGTCAAAATGAGCTTCCTAAAGTGAAGGTCTGACCATCTCATCCCACCCCCCCACTCCCATTCAATACCAATGGCTCCCTCTAACCTCCAAGCAAAAATAAAGTCCTGTTTCATTATTAAAATTCTTTATAACCTAACCCCTTTCTACCTTTCCAATTTAATTACACCTTACTTTTTTCCTTGAACTCCACAATCCAGGAACAGACATTTCTATTGTTCCTCAGACCAGATATTCCATCTCCTGACAGTGAATTTTCGCTAGCTATATAACATGCCTAGAATTTTCTCCCTACTCATCTTCATTTCTTGGCTTCCCTGACTTTCTTCAAGTTCCAGCTAATATTTCACCTTTCCTAAGAAGCTTTTCCCAATCCCTCTTGAAGACAATACCTTCTTCCCTTCTTTGAAGGAAGGAATTGCCAATTATTCCTGTCTTGTTTGTACATATCTGTTTGCACATTGTCTTTCCCAATTCGACTGTGAGCTCTTTGAGAGCAGGAATTGTTTTTCACCTTTATTTGTAATAGCGATGCTTATTACAGGGCTGGAACATGGTAGGTGCTTAATAAATGCTTGCTGACTTGGGGAAAAATATTTGGGGAGGAAGTGAACAATAACTGTGATTGTGGCTAGGAATTTCCTGGTCACAGCTATAGAAGGAAGGCAATTGTTTCCAAAATGGGGTGAAAGAAGAATATTTTAATATGGAATAAAGTTAAGGTCTGGTCGGTGCTTCAGTGCAATAGAATAAATACCTTAATAGAGCCAGAAGTGAGACAACACTTGGTAGCAAGTTCAATATTGGTGGCAAGGGGTATGAAATTCTGTACATGCTGATATCATAGGCCTGATGTCATGCTGATATCACGGTATATGATGTGCCCCATGCATACAGCCACATCCTCATATTTTTTAAAAGTGTTTTTGTGCTTTAATTTAATTCATTTAGTTTAAAAATATGAGTTGTATTATGCTTAGAGGCAGCTAGGTGGCAAAGTGCCAGACCTGGAGTCTGGAAGCTTCATCTTCCTGAGCTCAAATCCAGCCTCAGATACTTACTAGCTGTGTGACCCTGGGCAAGTTACATAACTCTCCTTGATTCAGTTTCTCATTTGTAAAATGAACTAGAGAAGGAAATGGCAAACCACTACAGTATCTTTTCCAAGAAAACCCCAAATGGAGTTATAAAGAGTTGAACGTGACTAAAAATGACTGAACAACAAAAAATTATGCTTAGTTTTAGTTAAGTTTTGGTTTCTTTAATTGGATGAGGACATTACATGTGATATCACTGAAACAGAGAACTCTCAGGTTAGGAAACTCCTACTATCAAAGTAGGTAGACACTTTCTTTAAAACTTAGTTATTATTCAGTCATGTCTGATGCTCCATAACCCCATTTGGAATTTTCCTAGAAAAGCTAATGGAGTGGTTTGCCTTTTCCTTCTCCATCTTGAAACTTAGAGAGTTATTTAATTCCCTGGAAGATTAAGAGACTCCCTCAGAGTCACATAGCCAATTTATGTCAGAGGTGAGACTCAGATTCTCTAGAATACAGTCAATTCTCTATTGACTGTATCACATTGGCTCTCCTGATTGGTCTGACTGAATATCAAAAAATTATGCACCTTTAAGAAGTAAAAACTTTTCTCTGGGTGCACACTGTAATGAAATATGCTTCCTTCACCTATGTCAGCTACACTGGGGGAAAGGAGTGTGAGTGTGTGTGTGTGGGTGGGGCAGGGGGGGAAGGTGTGTGAAGATGATTGCAGATCAGTAGAGACAAGGCTTGGGAGGCTAGGTTTTCATTCTGCAAGTTTTTTTTAATCTCCCTTCCCTTCAGTATCCTCATTTGTCTAAGGATGAGTTTGGACTCCCTGGTTCCTTCTACTTCTAACATTCTATGGACCTGGGATTCTAGTATTAGGAAAAAACCAAAACTCAAACTAACTTCAAAGGAGCCATCAAACATACTGTAGTAAAGAAACTAGGAGTGACTTACCAAGGAGCTGATTCACCACTAGATGGGAGTGGTGGATAGGAAAAGAGGGAATGAAACAGGAAAAAACCAATTCTACACATTTCTTGGGTTACCATGAGCCAAAGACTGAAAAGCAATATCATCAGAATTGCTGAATTGAATCTCCACTTCAAGTGTTATAGATATGCTGATCATTGATCACCATGATTGGAAATGATCTTTCTATAAGCATTTTGTATAGAAGCAGTTTGTGGTAGTAAGAAATCCAGACGTAATAAGTTTCTTCATTTGCAAGATGATAGAGTTGAGTTAAATCTTTGAACAATCTGTTCCCTAGATCTAGAGTCAATTGCTTCTTTTACTATCTTATATTAGAGCTATACGGATATGTCATCCCTTTCCTGGTTTTTTGTCCTTCATTTAACACACACACACACACACACACACAAACACACACACACATACACTTTATTTATTTTTAGTTTTCAACATTCACTTCCGTGAGATTTTGAGTTTCAAATTTTCTCTCTGTCCTTTATTTTCAAAGAGCATCAATGACATCCCAGGGTGATGTCTTGCCTCCTGCATGCATTGGATTTAAGTGAGGCAGAGTTGCACAAAGTTGTCAGTCTTACTCTCTTTCCCTGAGCCATTGAAATCCAGTGGCAGGACAACAGCAAGATGATGTTGATGACATGGAAGACGGTGACTGATCTCGGCATCTTTGACCTTTGATCAGGCTCTAACGGCTCTGCAGTGCCTGCTTCAGCTGCCTTCATGATCATGCCATCCATTCCACTGAGGAAGTCTTCACATGCTTGGGTTCGATATCCCCCTAACTTACTGATTTGTTTGAGACTTATTGGTAACCATCAACCTGGTTTATCCCATCTGCTGAGATAGTTTTCTCAGTGTGACTGCTTTTGGAGCCACCGGTGAGAGTTGGGGGACAGGTGGATACCAAAGGTGGATGAGGACATTACATGTGATATCACTGAAACAGAGAACTCTCAGGTTAGGAAACTCCTACTATCAAAGTAGGTAGACACCTTCTTTAAAACTTAGTTATTCACACCAGAGTTGCTCATCCTCCTGAACACCTCATTCACCCCATCTCTTTCCTCCTAGAATTGCGGACAGCGGACATGTTTTATATATTTCTATATTCCTTACTAGCTATGTGACTCTGGACAGGTCATACAGCTAGTAAATTTCTTCATCTACAAAATAAGGACAATAATGCTTGCTCTATGCACCTAACCTCATAGACTGACAGCTGAATGTGGCCTTAGAAATCATCTAAACCCCCCCACTTCTCATTCTCACTTTACAATGAGAAAATTGAGGCAATATAACATATTGGAAAAGCATAAAATAAAATCCTTCATCATTGTCATGGAGGAGGTCCAAGAGAGTCCAAATCAAGGAGCAATTTCTTACAGATGTCAAGATCTTCCAAGTACTTCTGGCTCATGATGACATTGTACTGATTGTATCGTTAATCTCATTCAGCCCCCTAACTGAAGAAACCTTTTGACACCTTTGTCTGTTTTTTTTTAACCTGATTCTTCCTCCCCTTATCTTTTGGACTCTCTCAATATAACTCATCTTGGTTATGGTCGGAAAATTCCCTTTATTCCCCATCATATTCCTTATTCTTTGTGTTACATGCAGCAAGGTTACTATACAAATTAGTGGACAAAGAATAGTGAATAAGCCACAAGAGTTATAATTTTCATGCTCTTGTTTTGTACATATCATTTCCAGAGGTTTCCCTTAGCAAAACTGAAAAACAGCAGAGTGAAACTGTTGTGAGAAAAATTTTCTAATCCTATTCAGTCCCCTATAATGCTCCTTGGTATCCATGCAAATCATAGATGTGGGACTATGAGGGGATGACCAAAAAGGCCTAGTAACACAAGCAAGCAAAATTGCTGGTCTCCCTACACAATATAGGGTTGGGAGTCAACTATATGGAACTAATCATTGAAGCCATGGGAATTTCTCAGTTTACTCACACAGACAACGTAGAAGAGTTGAGGGGCCAGGATAGAGCCTTAAAGAATTCTTACACTTAGAGAATGAGAAGAAGATAATGAATAAGTGAAGGAAGAGAAAGAGGAAAGGTTGGATAGGAAGGAAGAAGAAAGTGGAATAAGATCTAAACAATTGATAAGGTAAACAGCAATACAAGAGAAATTGTAGCTCAGAAGGAGTGCAAGAAATGTTCCAAGGCAGTACAAAATTAGCTGAATGGCATGTGTAATACATTTGATAGGAAAGAGAACCCTCGAGTCTGGGGAAATTTCACAGAGAGTGAAGTATTTAAGCTAGATCTTAAAGTAGGGATAAAATTTACATGAGTCAAGAGAAATGAGGATGGAAATATCCTGCACAAAAAGACAGAGACAATGTGAAAATGTATGTCCAAGGGACATCTGAGAGTGGGTCTGGACAGAGCAGTCAGAGATAAATCTGGGTATGCAATGGCAACTTCGGAAATTAAGACTTTACTGTCTAGGCCATAGGGGACCCCTGAAAGATTTTGAGGAGAGAGTAACATTATTTGCATTTTAATAGTCAGGCAATACTTCATAGGAGGAAAAACATATTGAGACTGCAGTCGCCAAAGCCTGAGGCAATAGACGTCAATTTCACTGGTAGCTGTGGAAATGGAAAGGAAGAGACAGATAGTAGGGACATTTTGAAGAAAAGGTCAGCAGACTCTAGTGACTGAGGGGAACAGAGGAAGGGAGAGAGAGCAGTCAAATATACCCTTAGACACTGAACCTGGATGACAGGCAGAATGAGAAAAGATGAGTTTGATTTTAGATGTCAATCAATAAGCCTTTATTAAGTGCCTAACTACAGGCACAGGCTAGGTAGTAGAGACTATAAAAATTAAAGTCTTTACTTTCAAGAGCTTATTTTATTTTTTGAATGTGGTTTTTATATTCATATGTAAATATATTTATATATATTTTATATTATTGGATGTGGTTAGTTGGAAATACAGAACATCCAAGTGAAAGTGATTAACTCTTAGTTAACCAGGGTAGTAAAAAGTTAGATTTTTCATACTTGAGACCTCATTTTGCTTCCTAGAGGAAGGTCTGAGAAATGGAAGATATATTTCAAAAGAGAATGTGTTACAGTGAAGGATAGTTGCTATGGCAAAAGCCACTACTGGCATCCCCATTATCATAATCCTATGGTACTTGTTGAAATTCAAGCCAAGATAGAAAAAGACCTCTCTAATGCTTTTAATAAACATTCATTTACATTCTGAAGAAAGGTGACTCCTAGGAATGGAAGCTCTTTAGTCAGATGGCCATAAGCACATTTAAGGTCACATCATGGGCATACTTCCCTTGATCAGTTCCTGCCTGGGACCTCCATTTGAGGAAGTGATATAGACACAGTTCACTTTTCTTTTGGCTCTACTTCTGACTCTTTGGACTTTTCTACCTTCCAAGTACCCTCCATGAATAACTTCTTCTCTCTCCCTGTCCTCTTTCAGTTTTCTTTTATGTATTATCTTCTTATTGGAATGTAAGCTTTTTGAGAGTAGGGACTGTTTTTCTTTGTACTTTCTCTGTCTCACATTTTTAGCATTTAGAACAGTGCCTGGCATATATTAAGTACTTAATCTATTACTTATCTATTTTTCTGTCTCTGTTTCTCTCCTCATCTATGTATCTGTAAGGAATGGGAGTGGTGAGTGGGTCCCACATGTGTAGTGAACTTCTTATGTCTTAAAATACTCTCCTTATGTGGTTCAAAGAGAGGCAGAATAGACATCTCTAGCCTCTTCTGCCTCCTCCTTTCTCCAAGAAAGACTTTCATTCTTTCTAGGAGGGGAAGCAAGTGGTTAGGGCTGGAGGTGACCACTCTGCTCTCCGTAGAGAGGAGTACTGGGTTAGAATTCTATTCATCTGCTTCCTTAAATAATATCCATCTAGTGGATATGATTGGGTTTGGCCTAACTTTTGATTTTTTGGTCATTTTTAGGGGAAATATATCTAAGGTTTGACCCTTTCCCCACCTAATGCCAGTTCCACAATGAACACACACACACACACACAGAGCAAAGAAACTCATTTATACAAATCATAGCAAAACAGAAATCAGAAAAGGCATACATAGGAGAAAATATACTAGACAATAGGCAGTGAAGAAACTCTCCTATTAGAAGTGAGGTAACAGCTCACCCAAGAGAGAAAGTTCTAGATCCAAGGGGAAACTCCCTGAAGTTTCTAGGGATAGGGGCATGATAGAGATTGCCTGCTCCTCTCATGTCTTCTCAGAGTCTTTTATTTCAGCAACCTGAAGCAAGAGCTGGGTTCTTACATTCTTTCTGAGGTGGAAAGCCAATTTGACTTTTGAAGAAAACTCAAAGCTTACCCCAAAGTAGGGTCTCTGAGCTTGCTGAGTCTCCCAAAGGGGACACAAAGGAGACCCTGAGAACTGGAGCTCTTTGTTTCTTGACAGCTCTGCCCTCTTTTTATAGACAGGGCCCTCATCTCCACTGGTAAAGAAAAGTCCCATACCACTGGGTTTTGGGACTGGGATTACATTCCTCTTTCTATATTTGCCAGCTAACCTGGCCCTTCAAAATATAGAGTAAAAGGCACTAACCTCTGGAAGTCCCAGCAGTGGGACTCCAGTTAAAATCCCTCTAGCTTATATCTTGTGAGTAAAACTGGGGAGTTTATTGATAGTGTTATTAGATATCTCTAGGACTTCTTTATAAATCACTGTATTTACAAATAATATTAATGTAGCCAAGACCTCTAAATTTCTAGCCTTCTCTTCAGTTTTTTGAAGTCTAATTATTCATGTAACTCTGGTCTTTGTGGGGAAGCTGCATATTGATTGATTTATTGCAAGAGAAAGATAAGGAGGATTTTTCTGATAATTTTGGCTAGCTTTACATTCAAGTCACTCTTTCCATTGGTCATCCTATCTTTGGTCACTCTTATGGAGTGAATCTGATTCCTTGTAACATGAATACATATTGACTTTGAGGCTTAATTCAAAATTCAGTTATAAAAATAATTTGTCCTTAGGTCAATTTCATGGCAGTGTTCTATTTTAATTTCCAGAAGGAAAAAAAGATCTAATGGAAATATCTTTTCAAATGTTTTTCTGATGTAACACAATGGAATTAATGGAAATATTTAGTTAATACTCATTCCCACCTTCATCTTTTTTTTGTCATGGTGAAAAATTCCCCAGAATGCCTTTTAGAAAATAAACCAACTAGCTTATCTGGGTTTACTCAGCATCATCTTGCAAATAGTCGACCAGCAATATCATATCTGCCAGATATCAGTACTTGAATTCGACAGTGGTGAGCATGGCACAGCATAAAGACCTTGTAACGCATGAATGAAAAGCATTTATTAGGTGCTTTCTATGTGCCAAGTACTATGCCATGTGCTAGAGATACAAATACAAGAACACAGTTCCATCCTTCAAGGAACATAGATTCTAATAAAGGAAGACAACACATATAAAGGAATAGGAGCCAGGGAGAATGTCTGGGTCTGGTAAGCCACAGAGATGGCAAATGGAGCCATAGGAAACTGACTGACATGCCTTTTCCAGGAATGATTGTGTTGATTTAATTATTGTTCCCACAGTTATAAGTGAAAAGGGATGGTAGCAAATGGGGTGGAGCTGTATGTGAAAGGCTACATGGTATGAAGATGGCTTTACAGCAGCAGGCAGTATGTTTTTGTGTGTGTATGTGGGTGGAGGTTAGGCAAGGTTAGTTATGGAGAATTTTCATCAATTAGGAGCTGGAGAGCGGGATTGCAGGAGAGAAAGGTTTAGCATGAAAATGGTCTGAGTGTGGTGGATTTGGGTAGGGCTTGTTATAGAGAACTCTTCACAATCATGAGCAAGTAATGCCCCAGAGGGGGAGCTAGAGAGCAAGGTGGCAGCTGAGGTGCCATGAAACGATGGTTAGAGACCTGGGTTAAAGCCCTTCTTCTGGTATATCCTGGTTATTTTACTCTTGGGTAAGTCACTTCACATTTTTAATACCAAAGGCAGTTCTAAGACTTTTAAGTTGCAGATCTGCACTGTTAGAGGAAATGAAATGAAGTCACAAATCTGGTCCCTCCCACTCTGGGGCCCAAAATTTAACAGAATGGTACCTCTTTAAGTGGACTTTCCTGGACTTGCCTTAGAAAGAACTAAGCTCATCTGTTATAAGGTTTTTATATGGTGCTCAGAGAACTTCTTGGAAGACTTTTTAATAAAAGATCTGATACTAAAATATAAATTAATTAAAAGCTAATTAAATACAAGCTGATGCTTATGTCAATCTGCATTTTTGTTAAAGTCAGGCAGTGGTCATTTGAAAGAAATTGGAAAATTTAATTATAATTTGATAAATATTTATTAAGTACCTACTGCGTGCCAGGCACTATGCTAAGCACTGGGGATGCAAATATAAATAAAAACAGATAGCCCCTGCCATCAAGGAGCTTACAGTCTAAAGGGGAAAGACAACATACAAGGAAGCTTGAAAAGCAAAAGAGGGGTGGTAGTCACCAAAGGGTGCCAGAGACAAGGACTATGAAGTTGAAGCCAAGCAGAGATGCTAATGGGATTTATAGCACCATTGTGCTAATGAGACTCTAACCATTCTACCCTGTACATCTTCTGTACTGCTTAGTTTTTAGGTGCCATGTTTTAGAAAGGACTTTACTTGACTGAGTAACTCCAAAAGGAGTGGTATGGAGCCATGAAGCCATGTTCTATGAGGATCAAATATAAAGAACTGGTAATGTTAAACCCGCAGAAGAAAAGACACTGGGAAAATGAGAATGTAGCAGTTGTTTTCAGGTATCTGGAAGACTGTCATGTATGAGAATTTCAGACTTTTTTTTTTAATATGGTGTTACAGGATAGAACAAAGACCAGTATGCTGCAATTGTAGAAATATATAGTTAATTTTAGCCAAATATATGGAAACGTTTCCTAACAATTAGACATATTCAGAAATGAAGTTTGTTGCCTTGTAAGACAGAATATGGTGAAGTACAGTGGTGTCAAACTCAAATAGAAATGGTCCATGCAGAGGCATATTGACTTAGAAAAATTCAAATTAACACTATTTATGTCATATTGTATTTTTATTTAGTTAGTTTTAAACATTTTCCCAATTACATTTTAGTCTGGTTCTGCAGCACTCTGGAGTTTTGCTGGCACTGCAGGCCTTGAGTTGTGGATATAAGTATTATACTTGGAATAACACTTATTAACTATGTATCACTAGGTAAGTAATTTCATTTCTTTCATCACAGGTAGGTAATAGTAGTCTCTACCTCAAAAGGTTATTATGGGAACAAATGAAATTAATATATATATGTAAAATACACATATACATATACATATGTTATATACATAAATATATGTACATATATATATTTACATATGTCTTAGGTTTTCCTGACTTCTAGGCTGAATGCTCTATTTAGTGTACCATCTAGCTGCCCCTAGTGCAAGACTGGTATTGCATAGGTTGTAATTGTTCTAAATGTGTTTTTCCCAACAGCCTTTGATTTTAGGATTCCAGTCAATCGCTTAACAAATGTAGCTAGAGGATTCTCCTTGACAGCTTTTATATTCAATGTGTCTTGCCTGATACTACAAGATACTTGTAAATTTCACTTTCATCCATTTAAATAATTCGGTCTCTGGATTAAAGTTCAAAGCCTTTAGTGTCTATTTCTCCTTAGTGCATATTAAGACTTTCACACAAATCAGGAGCAAAGAACCTAATATTGTTGGAGAAAGTTTCCATTAAATGAAGAAACTGTTTAATGTACTTTTCAATACATCCAGATAACTTGATGCCAACCATGTACATGAGTTAATTTATGTAATCTTTAAGTATGCCTTTTTTTTTTTTACTGGAAAGCAGTATCAATTCTATTCAAGAGTGATGATAGTGGATTTAAAGCTAGACAAAATTTTATTAAACTTTAACTGTCTTCCTTGAAGATTTTGCTGTTAGAGCTGTCACCATTACCGTAATTGGAATCAAGATTTTCAGATATGGAAGGGACCTTAGAATTCATGTAGTCTAGGGGTAGGGAACCCTTGTCTATCTGTACCTTCTATCCATTGCATCTTTGTGGCCATAAGCCCTTTGTGACCAGGCAACACAGGTCTATTCCCTTTTGTACATGACAGTCATGTTTCCTCTAAGTATACTCACTTCTCTAGGTTAAACATTGCTAGGCCTTTCAACTGTTACTTGGATGGAATATCTTCTAGTGACTTCATAATCCTGGTTATCTTATGGACTTTCTCTAGTTTCATTTCTTTGGGTTAAATCGTTTTAGGAGTCATCAGTAAAAAAACAAATATGCCAAGGAATAGGGTACATTAAATTATCCACTGTTATTATCTATTGTACATTAGTTTATTTTGGTCCTTGAGAATCTGGTTGGAGAAGGAAGAAAGAAAGAAAAAGAAAAAGGAAGGAAAGAAGGAGGGAAAAAGAAAGAAATAAAGAAAAAAGAATGGTGGAGTAGAGAGGTTCAAATCTCACCTCGTACTCTTACCAGTTATCAGATCCTGGACTACTTAGTCAGTTGGTCAATAAGCACTTATTTAGCACCTATGGTATTCTGGAGTGAGTCACTTAAGCTTTTTCTGCCTCAGTTTCTTACTCAGCGTTGAGAGTTGAAATGAAAGTCTTCTAATATCCCTTCTGGCTCTAAATCTGTGATTCTGAATTACCCTATACCACTTATTGTTTTATTACAACCTTCTTGGTAAGAAGAATGAAAGGCTATAGTTTCAAATATAGTCTGCAGTTAATGACATGTCTGGGAATACAGGTGAGACTCCTTTACAGAGACCAACAAGTGGGGTCTAAATCCTTTTTATGGATTGGATTTTGTCTCATTACCTATTGATCTTGAAGGGTGGAGGTGGAGTGGAGATCAACTGTCTGCTACATAAAGCAGAAAATCATCTTTTGACAGCAGCAACTCAGACATATTCATCTTCAAAACTTCTATTTCCAAAACACAGTTCACTGGAAGCTGATTTATTTTTCTATTTATAACAACATTTATTTTATTTCATTAATTTTCCATCAGTTTGTTTATAGAGTATGTCATTTTATCCTTTCACTTTTTATCCTATCAAAGAGCCTTATGTGATAGGAAAAATCAGGTTTTTTTCTTTTTAAAAGAATATATGAGTCTTTAAGGAAAATACATGTCCATTGCAGGGCTGCATCCTGAGCAAAGATTCCATTGCACCATTGCTCTCTGGGGACATTCTGTTGCCATATGCTGTCTGACTCTCATGAGGCCTTGGCTTTTAAATGGAGCCAGTTTCAAAAATATGCCAAATGTGAGGCCCAGTAGTTGAAACATTACTGATAATGCCTAGAAGAGGATTCCACTTAGCTTCTGCTTTGCAGCTGGCTCTCTATACTGAGTCCAAATGATTGAAAGTTACATTTGAAACCTCATTAATCTGGAATTTCACTAATATGGTATTTTTCTTATTACTAGGAAACTGGTCTTTTGTGCTGTCTATGAAAAAGACATTTATAGAGTAAATGGCTAGTGTACATTGACAGCTTTGTTAAGAGAAAATATAGTTTTAAAACACTTGTGGGGCCAATTGAGCAACAAATCTAAGCTAGTGCTAACTAATTATACATAATTTGCATCACATCCCTAGAGGTCCTCTGCTGAACAGCGTGTTAGTTTCTGTCATACAGACTTGGATTTTCTTTTTACAAAGTTTTGAAAACTGGTGTTCTAGCCAAGACTAGAGCATTTTGCATGATACTCTTCTCACTGATGGAAAGAATGCTGATGTGACCATGTATGCCTGTGTAAGGAGTGATGTAAGCATAAGAGGAGGGACAGTCTTCATTTCTTCTTTGAGAAAAACACATGTAATTCCAAATTCTCTTCAGGGAGGAGAAACAGAAAGATTCTTTTGCAGATATGCAGAGGAAGCTGGCTCCTCAATGTGTTCCTGATTTTTAGTCTGCCTGCCTAGAAACTTTGGGGAACTTCCCCTTGAGTGAGATCAGGACCACTTTCTTGGTTGAGCTGAGATATCTTGCTCCAAGAAGGAAACTTCATTCACTAGCATATTTTCAGGTATATCCCAATTTGTACAACTTCTCCAATTTCTGTTTGCCATTTGCTTGGATAAATAGGTTTACTTGATACTCACTATTTGTGATACTTTTGTGTACCCAGTTTTTGTCAGGAAGGGGCCATGCCAGTGAGTATATGCTTGTGGAACCCTCCCCCTTAAGAGACAATGTCCAGAGAAGCAAATAGTTTTGTTCTGGACCATTATGCTCACAGATCATTGACATTTAGGGACAGGATAGATATAGATATAATTCTAGTTTGATATAATTTTTCTTTCTCAGAAAACAGAACAGTTAGCCTCATGGCCCCTTCTCTTGCTTTCCTTTGGCAGGAATCAGTTTCTCGCTTGGAGAAAGATGGGCAAGATTCCAGAGATATCTATCAATACCTCCTTTTCAATCACTTATCTATAAATTTAGATAACCCATATGGACACAAACATCTTAAGGCAGCACATACCTTACAGTTTCATTAGTGGGGTTTTTCACTAATTCAGACTGATCTTTTTTCTGATTAATCTTATTTTTCAATGAAACCAAAGAACACAAAACAGGATTGATCACAGATTTAAAGCTGGAAGGGAACTTAGAGTCCTTTGAGTCTTACCCCTTCATATTACAGATGAGGAAACAGGTACAGAGCACTTGTCTTTTTTTGAGAGTCACATGTTTCATAACTGAGGTGGGCTTTGAAAATACATCCTCTTGATCTCAAGTAGAGTCTTCTCTACTCTATCACTCTGCCTCACAAAAATAGATGTCTCCTTTAAGCCAGAAGTTAGTCAGATGGGACAAGACAGAAACTGTTTATTCAAGGAGCTTGTGGCTCCTTTCCCCCAGGAGAGTAATAGCTATGTATTTTCATGGGGGTATAAGAAAAAAAAACTACATGTAGCAACGCTCCCCTTGAAGCATCAGGGGTAGGTTGATAGGATCAGAAGGAACTTTAAGGATGACTGTAATTCATTAAATAGCAATTATGCTTTGTTGTACATATTCACCTAATTTCTTTGTACAAAAATTACAATTTTAACTTGTACTTGATTAATAGGTTGGACCTGGCTTTTTTGCTATTTTTACAAGTCTGTTGTTTAAGTCCTTTCTGATGGATCACCTGGGCCTTAGTTTCTACCTCTTGATCCTGCTATTGGATGTAGTTGTTGAGAGCTTAAGGTGGGGAGTGCACAGTTGTTGGCAAACCTGGCGTATAAATCAATCTAAGCTGGGAGAAGATTTTACGTTTAACATTTAAAGTTGATGTTTCAGATGTGTGTGCTATACAGGTAATTGCCTACTGCCTGCCCAGTATCATAATCCATCCATCCATCTGTCATCCTTCTTTCTTTCCTAAAGGGCAGGACTGACTACGTCACTCCTCTGATCAAGAAGCTTCAGAAGCTCCCATTGCCCTTAGATAAAATACAAATTCCTCTGTTTGACATTTAAAGTCATTCTTAACCTAGTTTTATCATGCCTTTTTTATTTGACTACATTTCACTACCCTTTACAAATCACTATTCCAGATTAAGTGGTCTATTTACTATTCTCTGGACATGACATTCTAATTCCTTTCCCTGGGCCTTCACACAGGTTGTCCCTTCATGCCTGGTGTGCTCTCCCTTCTCTTCTATGTCTCTTGGAACTCCAAGCTCTCAAGGTTCATCATCATTGTTGCCCATGCCCAGATTTTAACTTCAGAGATACCTTGACTACTCTCCCAAGGGTAACTTCTGCTTCTGCTAGCTATATTTTGGAAAATTCTTCTTTTTGCTGTATCTCAGTTTCTTTTCCCTCCAGAGATGCTTCTATTCTTCCAGAAGTCCTTTTTCTTTCCCTTTGCTCATGCACCTTGGCCCATTGTGTTACAGGAAAGGAAATTCTGTCTTATCAATACATCCTGCCTAGGGCTTCTCTTGCTGCGTTCTCAAAAAGGGTACAAGAGAAGAGGAAGGGATGAAAGGTTCAGCTAGCTATGTTTATGCTTGATATATGTTAACATAATTATGTGATGAGCTCTTATTTGACTGCTGGCTGAGAGAAGTAGGAATAGAGTGAGGTGTAGATGAAATGGTAACTAAAAAGGAGAGGAAGAGAAGTCATATTGTTTATTTGACCAGGTTGTTTTAAAAGTTCTATTCTTAATTCATTGTTACATTACAGCAATGCTAGGTGACTATTTCTATAGGATTACTGCCTGAAGCATGAGACATGAATCAAGTCCTACTACACAATATGCTAATAGCTTCTAAGTGTAAAAATAGAGTATTGTACCAAATTCAATTTTCAAAAAATATTAACTACTGTTTTGAATGTCTTATGATTTTGTCATTATTTAAACAGAAATTGTCTTATTTGTATGCTTTTGTGAGACTGTCACTGTGTCCCATTGTCATATAAATTTTTTGTGGAAAAATGCATAGATTTAGGCTTGATGTAAGGAAATCCATCTTCACAATTAGAACAGTCCAACAGAGGAGTGGGCTGCCCTGATAGGTCCTTTCTCATAAAGTCATAGGATCATAGCTCTAGAACCGGAATGGACCTTAGAATCTATCTAATTCAACTCCCTCCTTTTTCTTCCATTCCTTTCCTCCCCCACCCTAGAGATGGCTACGATTAGACACAAATAGGTATGTGTATGTATTTTATAAATATACATGTATATTTATAAAATACATACATATACGTCTTTTTTCATATGTCCTTTACAGTTAATTTGGATATAGTAGTCAAAATGACTTTATCACTCAGTCATTCTTAAAACAATATTGCTGCTACTGTATACAATGTTCTCTTGATTCGGCTTATTTCACTCTTCATTATTTCATGCAAATCTTTCTGTGCTTTTCTAAGGTCATTGACCTCATCATTTCTTATAGCATAGCACTATAGTATTCTATCACAATTATGTAACGCAACTTGTTCAGCCATTGTCCAATTGATGGGCATCCCTGAAATCTCCAATTCTTTGTCACCACAAAACAAGCTGCTATAAATATTTTAGAACATATAGGTTCTTTTACTTATCCTGTAATTATCTTTGGAAATAGATCTAGTAGTGGTATTGCTGGGTTAAAGAGTAGAGTCAGCTTAATGACTCTTTGGCATAATTCCAGATTGTTCTCCAAAATGGTTGGATCAGTTCACAATTCCATCAACAATGAATTAATATCTCAATTTTTCAACATCTCCTCCAACATTGGTCACTTTCCCCTTCAATCATTTAGATATAAAATGGTATCTCAAGATTGTTTTAATTTATATTTCTCTATTCAATAATGATTTAGAATATTTTTATATGATTATAAATTGTTTTGATTTCTTCATTGGAAAACTGCCTGTTCATATCCTTTGACCACTTATCAATTGAGGAATGACTAGTATTCTTATAGATTTGACAAAGTTCTTATATATATTTGAGATATGAGACCTTTATCTGAGAGACTGTTGCAGTTTCATGGTATGTTATGGAAGAACCATCTCAAAGAATCCAAAGTCAGACTACCTCTAATCCACGTGTAGGCATTTATTGAGATTGATGCCTCTCATGAAGCAGGTTAAGTTCCTAGAGGAGTCAGCAACTTAGTAAAACAACACAGGAAAATTTATATGTAATGATGCAGATTGCACAACAGAAATTATGAATATTAAAAAGGCATGAGGTATTTGTCAAGGGATTAGGTAATGGGGAGGAGTGACTTCTATCGTTCGGTGGTCAATCATCCTGGTTGTGCTGCTTTCTGATTTGCTAGTTATTGTGGTCCTTTCTGGTCAAGATGGAGAGTTAGGTATTATGGCCCTGCCTTGGGCTAAACATGTGATGTGATTGTGGTTGAGTACAAGAACACACCTGTTCAAATATGTGAATTGGATCTGGGAGCAGTGGCTGTATTCAGTCTGGAGACCTCAGGTGTGGTTAAAGTCAGATCACGTGGTTAAATCAGGACGTGCCTCCTGTTCAGTGAGGTCCATAAAGGAAGTTAAGGAGGACTAGGGGCAGCTTTATTAGAATTCCATCAAAACTGTCTATAAAATTTTTCCCTCAATTTTTTCTTTCCATCTGTTCTTGGTTGTTAGGGGCCAAGCTCTGGACCGTGGCCCCCTGAGGAGCCTGGAAGACGCCCCGGGTGTGAACCCGCCTTCGGGTGCTGGGACCGCCAATACGCCCTCAGGGAGGAACATGGGAGGGGCTCTGGCTGGGTATAAGAGGGCATGTTGGGGCAAGTTCGGGGAGACGCCATTAATAAAGTAAAGTGCACTGGCCATCTCGGGTGAACTGTGTAGTCATTTCCCCTCCGTGGAGGAGGGGATAGCCCTATCACGTGCTGCAACGTGGTAGGGGCCGGAGACGTCCGAAGACCCAGGGAAGGGTAAGTATCCAAGCGAAGGCCGGGGGTGGGGAGACCGCCTGAATCCAGGCG
>CM053770.1:355466296-355546546 GCA_028658325.1 Potorous gilbertii | reverse complement strand
CTTAGAGTTCAGGCGAAGGCCCCCGTGCGAGATTACCGTCTGGACTAGGATCCAGACGAAGGCCGGGGAATAGCCGGGGAATAGCCCCGAGCATTTGGTAACATTTGTTTCATTCCCACCAAACCCTTTTAATTTAATGTAACTGAAACTTTCTATTTTATGCATTATAAATGGTTTGCCTATCCATAAGTCTGATAGGTAATATATTCTATATATTGCATGGTCTTCAAATTTTCTTGTAATATCTTTCTTCATGTATTCATTTGGACCTTATCTTGGTAAATGGTATAAGATATTGGTCTATACCAGACTGCTTTCCAGTTTTCCCTACAATTTTTTTTTTTACCAAACAATGAATTCTTGTCCCCAAAACTTGTCCTTACACTTATTAAATACAAGGGACTACTTTCATTTGCTGCTCTAAATTTTCTGTCTACTCTGTTCCACTGATCAGCCTTTCTATTTCTTAGTCAGTACCAGATAATTTTGATAATTAAGGCATGGTACTGATAAATCTCCTTCCTTTAAATTTTCTTCCATTAGCTCCTTCGATATTCTGGACTCTATGTTCTTCCAAATGAACTTTGTTATTATTTTTGTAATTCAGTAAAACAAATTTTTGGAAATCTAATTGGGATGGCATTAAATATATAAATTAGTTTAGGTAGTATTGTCATTTTTATTATATTGGCCCTGCCTACCCATGAGCAATTATTTCTCCAATTATTTAAATGTGTTTTTATTCGTATGAAAAGTTTTTAATAATTTTGTTCATATGGTTCCTGGGATTGTTTTGGCAGGTGAATTCCCAGGTATTTTATACTGTTTAGAATTTTATGTTTAAAAAACCTGTTTTTATTCAACTAATAGGAGTAATGAAGGAAGAAGCTTTTACTACAAAAGAATTATTAGAATTGACAGTATTAATGTGAATAGAACCTGAATTAATTTTCTAATTGTTCTTCCTTGCTGTAAATTAGTTCATTGTACAGGATTTACTTAAAAACCACAGACTAATGTCAGAGATTTTCTCCCTATTTTGTGGGCAGTCAGTAGTTTCATTAAAGTCATATTGGCTGCCTCAGAGAAACCAAAAGCACTAATAAATTATCCTTAATTAGTAACATCCTGATTTTATATTTAAAAAACTAAAAATTTGTTTCAAGGTTTAAAATAACTCTCTAAATATGGAAAATGAAGAGCCTTATTGGCTTCCAAATGACTTCTCTAATACTGGTTCTGAAGGTATATGGGGGAGGATTGGATTGTTGAACTGTTTCCCAGAAACTCTTTGTATCACATGCAGTGTTATTTACTCATATGCTCAGGAATACGCTTGCTAAGAGACTGGATGAGAAACAAAGGCACCATTTCTTCTCTGAATAACAAGGCCTGACTGCATTTGATGGTATGCATTCTGAGCGTGACTCTTTATTACTTTTTTTTTTTCTGGTTTACAAAACCACTGACGAAAGAGTTGGATACGTCAGACACAAAAAGCTCCATAGAACCCAGAATCTTGCATAGGGCTCTGAAGTTTTTCAACATAGTCTTCAAAATAATCTCCCTGCTTCCCAATCTCTTTTTCCCTCCAGTTCATCTGATGGATAAAGCAACAAGAGTAACCTTCCTATTAATCTACAACTTTGATTACATCCTCCTCCTGCTAAAAATCCTCCGGTACCTCTCCAGCTTATATAATAGAGTTTAAACTGCTGCTGTGGTATCCAGTGCCCTCCCTAATATGGCACCTACCTACCTTTCTAGTCATAACCTCAATCACCTTTCACTCATACTCGATGCAAACAGGACTGCTCAATTTCCCCCCAAATTCATCCTGTCTTTTTCTATCTATGTGTCTTTGTCCATCCTATCCCCTACATTTTTGTAAAATGGAAATAGCTATCAGGACCGACTTTCCAGGGTTATTGTGATTATCAAATGAAATAAAATTTCAGAGTTTTTCAAACCCATTATTATTTGTATACCTGTTTGATCTCTTCTACTAGGCAATAAGGTTTTTGAGGGCAAAGACTCTGTCTTATTATCCACATAGCTTCTAGAAGTGTCCCATAGTGGAAAGAAGATTGAATCTGAAGCTAGGAGACCTAGCTTTAAATCGTGGCTCTGACATTTTGCTGTGTGTCCAATTCTCTAAATTTTGCTTTCATCTTTTGTTAAATGGAGCTACTTTCCTTTATTTATGCTACCTACCTCATAGGACTTTTATGAGAAAAGTACTTTGTGAACCTTAAAAAATATAAATATTACCTGTGTAGTATCGTGCACAAAATAGGTCCCTAGGCTTCTAGATACAGAGCAGGAAAGGACAGGTCATCTCACTCCACCCAATTATTTTACAAATAAGGAAACAGAGGGAGAAAAGTGAAGTCACCCAAGTAGAAGGGGAAAGGGCTGGGATTTACTCTTTGGCCCTCTGACTTTAAATGCAGGGCTATTTCTACTATGGTGAAATAGACAGTTTTTCTTAATTGATTTTATTCTTTTTCAGGGGGAAACCAATGGGGCTTTATACCTGTGATTTTATCAGTGATAGATTTAACATAGATCAACAACTTTCTGTTTTATAGGACTTGCCTTTAAACACTTAGCTTGCTGCCTCTCACAATGGAAATAAACCAGTGAACACTTGGTGAAAAAAATCTGGGTTTTTGTCATGAGAAGAAAATCCACTTGGATTCTTCATGGACTGAGTGAGGAGCTAAGATATTTGGAATTTGTTGTAGAGGAGTGAAAGCCCTGAATCAGGGGTTGGAAGACCTACATATTCACAGCAGTAACGGTGACTTACCAGCAGAAGCATATGGTGGTGGTAGGTACCTATGGTTGCCCATGGCCTCAGAGGGTAGTTCACAAACAGTGTCCAGGAACTCCAACTCCTCTGGAGATTTCCTCATGCAGCATACTCGTTGGAGAAAGAAATAAGAGCATAGTGCACATAACTCTTGCATAATGTCATATTTAGAGACAAAAGTCAGTGAGTTATTTAGCCACTGAAGATATAACTAGAAGAAATTTGCTTACTTAGCAAAATCCAAGTATGTTTACTGTCCTAAGGGTTTCTAAACCATACAGTGACACTGTGAACCTTGAGGAAACCTATGTAGGACTCTGTCAGGAAGAAAGACTCACAAGAATGACAAAACATTACCCAAATAGGAAATCCAAGTTATTTTACCTTCAAGGAGGGCATGATGAGTTATTTGAAGACTTTATACTTCTGTATCTGTCCATGTATTCATGTAGTCCATGAGTTGTTTTAGTCTTACGAATTTTCTGTGAAGTGAATTAAGGATCCAATACCCATAGTGAATGCTTGCATGGGAGCTGGGATCCTCTTTTATTCACTTTTGGGGAAAACTAGACACAAGCCTTTATTTTGGATGTTCCCCTGGAATAAAATTCTAATGTAAGGTCAAAAAGCTAAAGCAAAATAAAAAGAAATAAAAAGAAAAAAGAGATTCCTTAGGGTTAACCTCTAAAACCAAATCTGATCCATGTGAGCCTCTGAAGGGCCTTGAGTCACAGTTTATGCACTCATTCTCTCTGTCTCAGTTTACTCATATCTCAAATAAGCATTATAATACATTTCCTATCTATTTCAGATAGCTACCCAATAAAACAATAAATGGGAAAACACTAAAAATTTTGGATTGTTATATAAACACATTGTGCTACTCCATCCACTCCTTTCCCTCCTTCCTCCCCATAATTTCCTCTCCTAACTTCTTTAGGTCTGTAATGAGTATGTTCATTCACCCTCAGTTCACCCATGATTAATACCTCAATTATCTTTGATTCTTTCTATTACCTCCCATATTTAATCAGTCACCAATTATTTATATTATATATATCTCTGCCATCTGTTTTTTCCTTTCCAGTCCTAATGGTGCTACCATGCTAATTATTCTAGGTGGGTCCTCATCACCTCATGCCTAGATTATTATATTATCGCTGGATTTTAATCACGTATCAAACATTAGCTGTGTGGCATTGGGCAAGGCTCTTCAGCTCTCAGATACTCAGTTTTTTCATGTTTAAAATGGGCAATAATCTTTACATTATTCAGGTTACCAGGTATTTGTGAGAAAAGTGCTGTCATTCTATAAATGTGAGTTACCTTCCTTTTCCTATCCTCTTCCTCTTCTCATATAGTGCCTGAGCATGTAGATTACCACATTTCCTACTAGATTTTAGTGATTACACTTAAATGCTTGTTCACTGATTTTCTTCTTTCTCCTCCTCCTTCTCTATCTTCTCCTCTCTCATCTGCTTCTCCTGATTCAGTCACCTGATTCCAGTTTCTTTCCCCTTCAATCCATCTGCCACACTGTTTGCTAAATCTACCTTCTTAAAATAGTTTTTATCATGTCACTCCCTAGCTGGAAAATGTTTAATGGATGCTGATCATGTATATGATTAAGTGCAGACTCCTTAGTTCAGGGGTAGGGAAAGGGGATTTGTTTTGTGAAGTCTGGATTCAGTCAAAAGGCTGAACTTGAGGACCTAGAAGGCCACATGTGCCCTTGAGACATCAGGTTCCTCACCCCTGAGTTTAGTTAATTCAAAATTTGCCATAATCTGGCTCCACTCTCCGTTTCTAGCCTTATCTCTCAGCAGCCAGACTGGGACACTCATTATCTTACTTGAGTAATGCTGTTCATTCCCACATCTTTGCCTTTGATTTCATTGTTCTACTTAGAATACCCTCTCCCTCCTTGATACCTTTCATATCCTTTTAGGAATGGCTTAAATTCTATCTTCTTGAAGTTACTTTGATCAATGAGCATGATTTCTCTTCCCCCATGAACTCATTATTTATTTATTTATCTTCGTTATTTATTTATTTATCTATTTGCCATTCTTGACCATATATTGCCTTATGATGTGAATTACTGTCTTACATTGGTGATGTGGGCAGCTAGGAGTCAGAGTCGATAAAACACTGGGCCTGGAATCAGGAAGACTTCATCTTCGTGAGTTCAATTCTGGGCAAGTCACTTAACTCTGCCTCAGTTCCTCATCTGTAAAAAATGAGCTGGGGAAGGAAATGTCAATCTTCTCCAGTACCTTTGCCAAGGAAACCCAAAAATGCAATCATGAAGAGTCAGACAACAATGATGTTTGAATTCCATGGCCTATCAATTCTATCTCTTGTGGATATACCTATTTTAGGAGTGTAACAGGCTCACAGGGTAATCTAGAATTTGAGAGTACTTTGTTTCCTTGGGGTTGCAACCTCAAATATGTGAGTGTCTGAGGGGGGGCGCTTTTTGTTGTTCGGTCATTTCAATTCTGTCCGACTCTCCATGAGTCCCAGCTTCTAGTACACTTACTTCCTTTGTGACCCAGGATAAACTGCTTAAACCTTAACCTACCTGGACATCAGTTTCTACATTTGAAAAATGAGAGATTGGCCTAGATGACTTTTAAAGTCTCTTAGCTCTAAATCCATCACCCTATGAAACAGTTATCTGAAAATGCCCTGCAAATAACTTTTTGACTATTTAAAAACTTGCTTTGGGGGGGACATTTATCAATCTCCACATTAAACTTTGTAAGTGTTCGTCTTTTGGTGTTAAAGGGATAGGCAGATTGATGATTTTCTCAACTCCCGGTGAGGAAAGTAGTTTATACAGAGGAGGAAATTTCTCATTTTAAAGATTTGTCCAGAATATTAAAAGGGTAATTGACTGTTCCAGGGTCATGCAGTCAACAAGTGTCAGGAGCTCTTCAGTCGCTGTCTTGCCTCCTTTCTTTTTTCTTCACTTTCCTTGCTTCCTATGACCCCACACACTCACACATACTCTCTCTCTCTCTCTCTCTCTCTCTCTCTCTCTCTCCAACTTCAGGCCAGGTTGTGCAGGGCTTTGTGTCAGGGCTAAAGAATTTGTACTTCATCTGACACTGCCCCAGAGGCTTGTAAATAATCAGCGTAACGTCTCGGTAGTTCTGCGAATTATCCCCCAAATAACAAAAGATTTCCGTGGCTTCCTGGGTTCTCTGACTGAGAAAGAGGATTAGGAAGGGGTTCAGTCAGACTGTTGGCTGGTATCCTGTATTATTTCTCATGACCTTCACACAGGAAAGCGAGTACTCAACTCGCCCAGAAGGCAAACTATAGGCTACAGTGGGCTCTGGCCACTTCGATCCCTGGCGGGTTTGACTAGTTCACCTGGAGTCTGTTCGGGAAGGACATGGCTCTTGGGAGCAGACTAGCCCAAAAATAGGTACTGCAGTATCCATGTAACTAAAGATTCTAGCGGTGCAGCCCCAGTGCCTCGCCAGCTGCGAGCAGGCGGAAAATCTTGAGAAGACCCTATTGGGCTCATTATCGCAGCCAACTTTCTGTAGCCCCTGTGAAATAAAAGCAGGAACTCTGTCCAGGAACCGCTCAGAAACGGACAATCAAGCAAGCAGACAGTGCAAGCTGGCTTTCTAAACCTGCGCTTAGGTTCACGAAGGCGACGCATTTAGCTACCTAAGTTGAGTCGCCAGTTAGGAAACCGGGATAAGGAGAGCCAAACAGCCGGATGGGCAACTCCAGAAGTCGTACTAGATCTGCCCTAGTCTCACTTTCGTTTCTTTTATCAAAAGAAATCAGGCGCAGCGTCACAGAACTCCGGGGACTAAGTACGCCGAATATCAGAGCCAACAGAGATGGGCGGGGGGGATGTTTGTGACCCCCTCGGGGGCTTCCTTTTACATTCTGCTCCCTTTGCCAACTAGGCGAATCCGGGGGATGGTGGACGGATTATTTTTCAAACCCACCAGCGATTTGTCAAAATGGCAACGCCTCCCACCTTTCCTCCTTCTCTAACCACTCCCCTTAGGGGACTCCTCACGTGCGGAATTCCCGTCCTTTTTAGTTTGCTCTGACCGCTAGGTCGTGCTGTTGGACAATGAATGACTTGCTCACAGACTCTTGAGAGCTGCTCAGGAGAAGAGAGAAGACGCCCCCGGGGATTTGAGAAAATAACTACTGTACAAGAAATCCAGTCGTCTGATGTAGCTAGGGCTCTAGACAGCTCTTCCTCTCCCCGCCACTCGCCCCCGACTTCCCCCTTCTTTCTCTCCTCTCTTTTCCCTACTGTCCAAACAAGAGCATGAAATATCCATTGCCTATTACAGAAATGAAAGTGATCGATAAGGATTTAGAACTTTGAGAATGGAGACCCAAAGTGCAATGAAACATGATGAAGTAGCCGAATGATGGAAGAGTGAGCCCACGCCAAATAGTGTGAACTGCATGTTTTACAGGAACATATATTTACGTTGAACCATGCGAGCGTTTAAAAAGGTTTACGGAAATGGATGGCAATCAAATATTGTGTCCGCCGATTCCCCAATTGGAATGTCCCAAGGATAAATTAGAATTTAAGTATGCGCAGTTCTATGAATGAGAATTCACCTGTTTGGTTAACTTGGACCTGTATGTATTATGTATAAACACATACATACAAACACACATATATGTGTGAATGCCATTGGAAACGGATTGAGCCCTAGTTTTGCAAGGAAACCCTGGATAACCCTGGATGTTTTGCTTTGCCATTAATGCCCAGTTTTCAGTAGGCATGTCTGTGGAAACAACAATTCTTAGGAAGAACAAAATTTTGCCAAGGTAGTGAGTGACCTTGAATTATCTCCATGGATGGTCTCTAACATGCTTCCCTCAAGCTTGGATGCATTTGCATGTGCCTTCAATGCTTGTTTTGGCCCTTCGCAGTCACGTGATGAAAAGAATGCATTTCTGGAACACGTCCTTTGCCAATGAAAAATTGCAGCCACCAGAAGCGGTTTAGTATGTCTCCTCTGGAGAATTGCTTGGTGTATTCCCTTACTGCCCTTACTTAGCTCGCTGCTGAGGGAGATCGCTCTTCGGGTTTGCCGCAGGTGTGGTTCCATAGACTGGTGTGTGAACTCCTTGTCTTCAGACAAACTGCAGAAGACAAAAAAAGAAAAAGAAAAGAAAGCAAAAAGCGGAAAAGCAGTCAAAGCTCTAACTTCTCACCCTGTCCCGGCAAAGCAAGGGCAAAGCTGTGAAACACAATGCCAGTGTGCTCCTGGCTGGCAGCAGTTTTCCCTTTCTAGACAGGTGGTGTCAGTGCCCAGAGGGGCTTCCTCTTGCTTTCCAGGAAGCGGTTAGGGAACAGAGGTGTGAGCCAGGAAGTCTCCTGGCTGCAAGTTGAACAGCTCTGCTGAGTGCGGGGGCGTCGAGAAGCGGCTCGGTCTGCGGGAGTGAGCTCGTGTCCTGGCGCTGTCACTCTCACTTGCGTGCTAGGAATAACCAGTCATTGACAGTGAATCGCTATAGAGAGGGGGTTCTTCAGAAAACATGTGCTCCAAGAGGGTGCGGTAGGGTGGAGAAGTGAGGTGTCTGTGTGTGTGTGTGTGTGTGTGTGTAGTGTGATAATCCAGTAGTACAACCTTGGAGGATTAAGGTGTTATTGGTAAGTGTGCAAAGGTTTTCGTGAGTATGGGAGCTCTCCTCTGGTACGCATCAGGTTGTGGAAGAGCGAGAGAGTACTTGTTTCGTGACAGTTATGCGGTTTGTGTAGGTCAAGGGGGAGGTGCGGTGCAATATGTGCGTGGGGGCTCTTTGTATGAGGATGTAGGCTCAACTCTGTATGGGCTGTGGGTGCTCCAGGAATGTGCAGAGGTGGAGATTCACATTTTTCTCCCTTTTCTTTTGCTCTCTCTTTTTCTCCCCTGCTTATGGGCTTTGCGTGCCTGCGTGCGTGTGTGTGTGTCTCTAAGTTCTTGTCATTCTCACCCTGAACGTCCTGACTCTAAAACAGTTTTTTCAGTATGTCTAGAGAAAACCTGACAAAGCTAAGTCTTCTAGTGGAACCCTCTCTCAGATCCAAGACAATTTGAGGTAGTGAAATTAAGACGAAATTAAATACCAGCTACAGTCACAGTGAATTGCGAATTCCAAAAATCGCATGGCACCCAGAAATGCGATTGTGATGGAAGGGTAACCAAAGGGTAACCAAGTTGGAAGAGGTCCTGAAAAGTAGGGTCCCATGTCCTGCCCAGAGATGAATATATAGTTTTAACATATTCATAAATGTGTCTCAAGTGTAGACTCAAGACGACTTCTGTACTCTTGGGGTGCTCCTGAGTTTGTATTTGCAATTGTACAGCTTAGTATTCCTCAGGCGACCCCTACTCAACAGATTCTCCCATTCACGATCCCGCTAACTCCCAGTTTCCCTTTTTCTCCAACTTAAATTTCCTGGTACAGAACCCAAGCACCTTTGTGAAAATGTGTGTGTGAGAGGGCAACAGAAGACTGGGAAAGCCATCTAGACTCTGAACCTTACGCGCCCAGTGGTGGAGGGAAGGGTTTCCAGCCTTTGGGAGACTGAAAAAGACACAAAGCACTCTGCGTTCACAGACAGTTAGTTAATGGAAACCTTATAAATCGGCTTAAAATGCACCCAGGACAAGGGGAGGGATGGAAGAGGAAGAGAGGAAAGGACAAAGGGGAGGGGGGGGAGGGAGGTAAGTGAAGAGCGGTTCTACACACTTAAGAGTCTTGGTGAATCTCATCCTTGCTGTTTTGAAAATGGGGTTTGATTGAGTTTTTCCATTGTTCTTGATTTTGAAAAAATAAATAAAAGAAAATCGCTTGGCCAGGGAAACCTGATCTCACCGCTCTCCAGCCTGGCCCTGGAAGCGGAGGAATTGCACAGCTCCCCTTGGCAGGCCCGCCGGGCGGCTGCTGTCCCCCTTCTCCTCCTCCCCCCTCCCCTCAGCCGGGGCACTGCTACTACGGCGATCGCCACCTCATGCCGAAGGAATGTCGAAAAGTATGCGCAAGTTTCCAAAAGGAGACCTCCTTCACTGCTGGAGGAGCATATATCAGTCCGTGGCAGCAGTCCACCTTCTCAGGCGTTTCGTAACCGAGTAAACTGAGAGTTGGGAACAGCCCTCTATTAAGTAGCAGACCAAGGAGAGGCTCTTCCCACTTGGAGCCGGCAAGCCGTCCCAGACGGACCCTCGTACTGGAAGTTCCAGAAACCGCGGGGCAGCCGTCTCTTCTCCTCCCAGCGGTGGCTGCCGCTCCTCCTCCTCCTTCTCCTTCTCCTCCTCCCTTCTGCTCCGCAGTCGCCGCTACTGCTGAATCTGCCAAGGGCTGCTCCACCACCAGGTGCCACCGGAGCTCAGCCTCTTGCTTCTGCCTGCTCCCTCCACATCCAAGCGCCAGAGGCATCCACAGAGCCTTCACCAGCTAGAGAACCTCCGGTGCATCAGCGTCGAAGACCCTGCGGCTCTTGGTGCTGCCAACACAGGTCTGTCCACTCCTCTCACCTCTCCCCCAGCCCCATTTTATTTTCCCCTTCGCGGCTCCTATTCCCAGCGCAGTTCCCTCAGTGAAACAATGGGAGCGGACCCCTTTGAACTTTGAGGTGTGAGACTGTGGAATTTCTGGGGCTGTATTCCGATATGATTGAATAGAAATTTTATTTCATTTTATTTTTGAGAGAAAGAACAATAGGCTGTTTTTTTTGTCTCGATCTTTGGTCCTGTGTGCGTGTGTGTACTTGATTGAGGGCACTCACTACCCCCTGTATTTTAAATTTAAAACAAATCCAGAGGGGAGCATTTTCGAGAGTAATTAAGAATATCGAGTGGTCTGAAACCTGTTTTAGATTCATAGTATGTCTCCGAGTCATTTGTAATTTAGCCTTGAAGTTTTATCACTGTGTTATAAAACTGGTCCCGAGAATTCCTGTGTGTGGTTGAAAAAGGCAGTGGTGGAGAGAAAACTATTTCACAAAGTAGAGATTCTTTGAAAGTGCGGCTCTATTATCTACGGCCCTTCACCCACAGTTCAGGAAATGGTGTGAAATTCACTAAAAAAGTGAACCCCACCTGCTTTCCAAAGAAAGACTGTGGATTCATTACTACTATAGGCATTCAACTGGAGAGGGAAATGTTTTCCATTTTGTTTGGAGAAAGGAATTTTCCCTAGTTTTCCTATGCCTGTTCTTTTGGAGAAAATTGTGAAAGGTATGTGTCGGTGGTACCTACTTGGCTTTTTTCAGGGGTGGACCTCAGGGGTGGAAACCCTTTTAAAGAGACTCCACTTCAGCCTTTCTGCCAGCTGTTCGGAGTATAGATGAAACAGACATTACAGATGGCAAAAAGAGAAAGTAGATAAGATCTTTCTGGGAGTCAGCCCTTCCCCTAGGCTCCTAGTTGGGTTCTGCTGGAGAAAAGGGCAGGTGAGACTGTGTATATGTGCTGGAGGGAACTCCAGTTGAGGGAGTTGGATGTGTTATTCGAGTTGACGCCAGAGTTAAAGAATTTGCTCCCTGATGGGGGTGGGGGTGGGACAAGGAAGAGAGGAAAGAGATCTTCTCCCTCCCTTTGCCTCCCCCCCTCCCCTGCTCCTTCCGCCCCCAACAGACTCCAAATCCTATTAATTTTCATTCATGAAAGTAAAGCTGTGAGACGTTGACCATCCCGCGAAGACGACTCGAGACGTTTTATTTAAAAAATGCTGAATGAAGGGTTGCTAGGCAGCCAAATAAATGTTTTGGTTAAATGAAAAAAAAAGTTTTTATTTTTGGAAAGATGTATACAGAATGCCAAGAAGGCAGACTATATATCTGTGCGCGCGCGCCTTCAGACATCCCAGGCAGGATGATTCGTTGTGCCTCAAAGAAAATGGCCAATAGAGGGCGAGCTAAGCCAAGGGAAAAGATTTGATGATCACCTTTTCAAGGGTTCCACAGATTGTAGTCGTTAACAAACTGCATGATAGCTTTAGGAGTCCCACTTATACATTGTTGTTTTGCTCAGAGCCCAGAAACTAAGCGAATTAAAGAGCATTATAACAATTAAAAGCCATATGATGGGGAAGAGGGGGAGAGAAGGAAAGGCTAGGTTTGTGTTTTGTGGTTTTCAAGTACTGAGGCAGAAGAGAAATGCTAATCATTAAATAAGATAAAACATTTTATTATTTCTTGACTTAAAAAAAAGGCGCCTCTGGGAATTTGGTATGTCTATTTGTCGTGTATTTAAAACACTATTTATACCAAGGGCAGAGAATACCCTCCACTTCCAACTCTCACAAGAAACCAACACACACACACAATACACATACAGAAATACACAAAATAAGAAAACCATTATTATGGGATATGTCAATAATTTGAAAAGACATTATTAGATCTTGTCAACTTATTTTCTTAACTAAAGAGAGCTTGAGTTTTGGTTACCTTTTGGGATTCCAAACTAGTATTCCCTAAAATGACAGCCCCCTCAGGAAAACACTCAAGAGGGAAAACCCTTAGGGTGTTTCCTGCATAGGAGGAGTTCCCTTGGATTTTCTATGTGGACTGTTTTAGGTCCTTCAGTAATTTCTGTACTGTATGGTCTTCCCTCTCCTTATGTTTTTCTCCTGGCACTTTCCCAATCCAATAAATAACCGGGGAATTTTTATTTGAAGTAGACCTCATTGTATCTCCCATAACAATCAGTGTAGCTTACTTCACAAGATAGTGCAAATTAGAAGAGATACTTTTCCTATTTGATCATAGCTAGTTAGGCTCCATTCACTATAAATGAAGAGTTAAACCTAGCCAGTTGTTGATAACTAGAACTGCAGCATTTTTTTTTTTAAAGATCATTGGAAAACAGGCAAGAAGATTTCTGCCTTTCCAATTGCTTGGCTTTTGTCTTCTTTTTAGAGCTATTTTCCTCTCAGCTTGTATAAACGAATGATCAGATGTGAAAATAACACTGCTGGAGGGATGTGTCAAGTTTCAAACTTTGCCTTACATACTTCTGTATAATCTATTTCAGGCCTTAAAGAGCCACATATTTGCAAGCATAACCAAAAATAAAAAAAGGGGGGGGAGAGGGCGGAGATTTTTTTTATTACATTTTCCAAACTATCCTGAGACCACTGAAATACAGTTAAACACAGTCCAAAAACTAGGAAATAGAAGCTGAATAGAGTCCCCAGCTGGAAGATGCATTTAGTTGACGGAGGGATAAAATGACCTCTGAATTAGCCATCACCCTGCAGGATGAAGTCATGCAGTTTTCCAAGGTCTTTAACCCGGGGCTAATAAGTAGGATGAATCTTCAGGAAAACAGGACGGGCTTTAACTTGAATTATCCCTCAGTACCAAGATTAACCGCTTGCCTGATGAACTCGATTTCCACTACTTAGGTCACAATGAGTGCATTCTTTATTTGCTGAGCTAGACCACAGTGCTAGATTCAGGCGTGCAGATAGATGTGTTTTTGTGTTAAATTGACTACCAAGTCTGGCAGTTTTAACCTGGCCCCGCGGGAGGGGGTAGGGTGGAGAAAGGGAAGTGGGCAGAGGCGCTCAGAGCTGGAGCAAACCCAGGGGTCTGGGGAGTTCCTCAGTTTATTGATCAGTCCTGACACTTCTCATTGCACTTTCTTCAACGCAGATCCATTCATGTGGTTGTGACTGAAGAAGGCCACCATGAAGATCCGGCTACATTCAGCATTTGCTGCTATATGTGCAGCTTTCCTCTTATCTTCGACAGAGGCAGAAGGTAATGGTCCCCTTTGCTGCTCATCTCCTTTTCTCTTGAAGCGATGATTCAGAATTTGAGAAAGGGAAAAAAAAAGAATCTGTCCAGTTCTTGTCTTATATGCTTGCTCTCCGTTTTCGGTGTATTTGCTCTTTCTATTGTGATTTCTGTCCTTAAGAGAAATGCTTCTCTTTTCTTAAGGTTTGTCTATTTCCCTGCTGCCCAGGACCGGCCAGCTCTTTTGTCTTGCTAGTTTAACTCTGCACTCTCGTTTGTGGGTTTCTCGCTCGTTCGTGTCTCTCTGGTGTGCTGTCCACACCACCTTTCCATGCAGCCTCCTCCGAAGAATGGACACATTGCGTTGGAACCCAGCAGAAGCTGCTATCCTTCCCCTGGCTCCTCAGCCTGACTTTGCAGCTTGCTTTCAAGGAGAAGGCGCCTGTGCAAACACGAAGCCTCCGATTAATAATCAGGCGCCCCAGAGCGCTGGCACCCGCTCTCGCCCGGCTGTTAATTACCTGGCTGAGTGCTGCGAACTCAGTCACATTACACAATAAAGTACTCCAACAGAGCCTGGCTCCGTGCGTCTGTGTGTTTTGCGGAGAGTTGAGTGCCTCGGCTGGCCAGGCCTGGAGAGTGAGTCACGGATGCAAAGGCCACAGGGGAGGTTGGGGGTGGAAGGGGTGGGAGCGCCAAGCTCGGGGCTCTTGCTGCTGTCTTCCAAACCCAGCCCCGCAGGGGAGCTCGCTAGCTGCGGTGCCCCGGGGCTTCCCCGGCTCTGAAGCACGTGAGTCTCAGTCCCGGGGAGGAGCCTTCGGGAGCTCCGGGATAACCCAGCCTCTGTCCAGCCGAGGCTGTGTGCGGCTCGTCCCCGGGCACAGTGCAGTTCTGGTCAGTCTCCGCCTCCCGCTGCAGTCTCAGCCCAAGGGGGTGGCTCAAGTGTTAGTTCGGAACCCAGGAGAGATGAAGTAATCTAGTGTACCGTTCCTCTTCTTCCTTTCTTCAGTGGAAAACTCTTGACTTAAACAGAAAGGAGAGGGCATCAGTCTTATTGATTTGATTAAAACATTAGATACTTGCTGTCTGAAAAGCAGCCTTTTCTGTTCCTGCCTTCCAGGAGAGCCAAGATTCCCTCTCTGCTCTTCAGATTTTTACTTCAGTTTCGTGTATGCTTGAGTGGTCTAAATCTGTGCCTGAAAGCCAGTTTTGCATGGGGTAGGGGGAAAGATAAATGGATGAGAAAAGGGAGAGAAATTACTAGTATCCTTAAAAGGCGATTCTTGATAAAGGAATTTACGAGGTTCTCCATTCTCCCCAAACTCTTGGAAGGGGACTTGATGGTCAGCCTAGAAGAACAAATTACAGACTTTGATTGGGTTTCACAAGACAGGACTGAGGTGGATAACTTCTGCCCAGAAGAACTCATCAAGATGTCTTGTCATGTGAAAACCTCTCCTTCCTTTAATGAAGTTACCAGAAGAACTAGAATATTAGAATTTTAGGCTGAACAGGGACCATAAGGGATCATCTAGATTTATCTAGTTGGCATTGATTTTATGCCTCTACCTACAAAATGAATGCCTACACAAGGAAACAAAGCTACATAATAATCAGCTAACTCAGAGAAAAAAATGAAATCTCCAATTGTTTGTCCAATCTAGCCCTCTTTTCCCCAATCCTTTGTGGTTCCTTCATTTTAAAACTGAAATTTCACTAGATCTGTAAAATGAGGAGAGTTGGTGATCGGTCTCTTTCAGCTCTATGAGTCTATGTCTAGTTTTATGTGTAGGCCACCTAGATGATTGAAGGAAAATGGTGGATGCAAACATATGGAAAATTCATTTGTTTGACATTATAGTTGTGTCTGTAGGGAGTCATTAGATGAATTGGGGAGAAAACTTATTTCTGTTCTTGTTTCTTTAAAGTATAACAGGAAAGAAGGGTTTTAAAAAGTTGTCTTAATAGGAACTAAATGAAAGTTTATTGTTTTTGCTACATGTATTACATTCTCAAGCTAAACAAACAGAAGGGAGGGTAACTAGCAGCATGTGACATTTTTTTTAATAGTAACAAAATGCAAGGGCTTGCAACACATTTGCCTAGGTAAATCCTGTTTTAACAGATTTCTGCATACTCCAGAGCCAGATGATATTTGAATAACCTATGGTTTCCTAACTCCCCAAAGCATCCTGAAAATGTGGGGAAGAGTATAATGAACTTATATCAGTCACCTAATTTAAGACCAAATAAATGATCACTCTTCCATTTACTACCTGTGGGTCTTGGGGCAAGAAGCCACCCATCTAAATCACAGTTTCTTCATCTGTAAAATTAGATTTGGACTAGATGACTTGTTACGTACCTCTAAAGTAAATCTATGTTTTCATCTTTAAATGAAGATTTTTCCATATCAAAGAGGCCCTTGAGTAAAAGGAGAAAAACACTGCAGCATGTTGGATGTTGCAGCAAAATTGTTGGAGTTTTTTAGGCTAGAGTTTTTGACAAATTAAATCTCTTTATAGCACTTTACCTCTCCATGACAGTTATTCATCTCAGAGAACGTTCAGTTGGGTCTTTTAAATTTCCCATTTCAAAGACTGGTATATAAAAGAAACAGTAATGGAGATAATTATGCATTCTCCAGAACCTTTTATATGAGTTAATTTTTTTTAACTTTTAAAAAGTTTTCAGAAAAGTTATAGAAATCCATTAGATCCTACTTTGTGAATGTTTTAGTGAATTCAGATGAGCTGTAGATGACTATTTTGCCCTGTAGCTTTTTTGAATGTGTTTGGTTGAAATTGTCATGACAACAGAAAGAATGGTAAGTAATAGATGAAAGCAAGCATGAGCAAATAGAATGAGAGAAGGAAAATTACTATAGATATTTGTGGCAGGTAGTCAAGGATTTTACTATTATTTCTTGAAATCCCTCTAAAGATATCTTTACATAATTCATGGAAGTAACTAATGGATTATCACAAGTATTATTTGAGTATCTGAAAAATTTTTGAGAATTCTTAGGAAAATAGATTGGGAATATGTAATTAGCACAATCATAATTGAATTAGATAATGAGTAGTCTGTAAAGAGCACCTGAAAACAACTGCTTTCTTTGCCACTCATTTTATTCAAAATTCTCCTTATGTGAATTGTCTCTAATCATTTGCCATAGCCTTTTCTTCATCGAGGGAGAGGGTATTTAATTCTAGTAACTGTCTTTCAGTTGTGTCTTTTCTATCATTTGTGTTTTGGGCAAGATTTATTTATTGTTGGCATCATCATTCTTCAGTTTGGGGGCCTCCTATCATAGTTGTAGGTGGTAAAGAGGATAGAGTGCTGGACTTGCAGTTATGAACACTCATTTTCCTCAGTTCAAATCTGGCTTTAGACAGTTAATAGCTCTGTAACCCTGGGCAAGTCACTTAAACCTGTTTGCTGTCTCAGTTTCTTCATCTATAAAGTGTGTAAAAAATTTTGTAAAAAAAAAAAAGAAAGAAAAAGATATGGCAAACTATTCCAGTATCTACACTAAGAAAACCCCAAATGAGGTCACAAGGAATCAGAAATGACTGAACAATGACAGTCATAGTTGTACTATGATTATGTATATTATGTATGTATCATATGTACTATGATAGCTCAGAAGTAATAGGAAGCTCCAAAATGCTTAGCCAAGAAGATGGTTTTTTTTTTTAGCAGTAGGAGTGGTTGGTATCCTTCATGATATGTTAGTTGTGCACTTTTCATTAGAATATAAGCTCAATGTAGGCTAGGTATTATGTAAGGAGGTACTATTTAAAAAATTTTTTTTCTTTGTATCACCAGATTTTAGCAGAGGGCCTGGCACAGAGTAAGCCCTTGATAAATGCTTCTTGATTAATTGACTTATTTAAATTTTAGACTTCAGTTTACTCCTATCTTCTACTATGTTACCATAATCTTGGGACTAAAACCCCTATAGTGCATCTCATCCTCTCACCACATCGGTTGTACTTGCTTCTATCCATTCTCCATCTCTGTATATTCTATTTCTATCTGTGTCTTCTCATGGATATGCTTTCTTTCCATCATCATCATCACTGATCTTTATCATTGGATTGTTGTTCACTGTTGATCTTTTCCTGTCCACTTGATCTTTCCATTTTTATTGAAGTTTCTCCTTTTCTGTCATCTTCTAGACTACATTTTAGACATCTAGTGTTCCAAAGAAATGAAAATTTAGGGTGATTTATGACTTTCCCTTTTAATGAACCACTTGTATCTCAGCTGCTTTATAGACCTTACCATATTACTCTTATGACAGTGCTTCCTTTGAATCATATGGTGCTACTTTTGCTGTTTATAGTATTTGTTTTGCTCTTTAGATAGGAATTTTAAAGATCATTAGTCAGTTATTTCTTAGTTAATTGATGCGCCCAGGAGAATTAAATTGATCTAGACGTTGAGATGAACAAACATTGCTGTAGGTAAAAAAATGTTATTTTAATAATTGTCTGATTTATCATGTTCTTTTTTGATAATTCATTGATTTTGCTTTCATCAATATAGATATTCCATCCAGTACTGCAGAATTCAGTCTATCACTGCCCATCCTGTGTGACTCATGCCAATATCTTCTAATATACTACTACTGAACAAAGTAGAAGGCATTTCTGCCCTACAGTACAGGGCTAACTGGCTCATTCTTTTGCTTAACAAGCTTAAGTGGGTTCCTATCACCACTTAGATCAAATACATTTTCCTCTGTTTGGCATTTAAAGCTATGTGCAACCTGGCTACAAACTATCTTTTTGAACTCATTCACTTCATGTAATCTACAATTGAGCCAAACTGACTTTGTTACTGTTTGTCACATATAACAGTTCATCTAATGTTGCCATCTTTTGTAGAGACTCTCAATCATGCCTGGATTTCTGTCTTGCCTCATCTTTGCTTCATGAAATCCTTCCTTTCCCTCATCGTTCAGCTCAAAGTTATCTTTTATTTCATGTGTCTATCCTAATATCCTTTAACTGCTAGTACTTCCCCACTCTGTCCACCATTACTTGGAATTTAATTTGCATACATTTTGTAATACTTCTGTATATATGTTATCACAATTTTATTTCCTTTCTTCGGTCTACCCCACCTTTCTCAATATAGCATAAACTGCTTGAATGCAGAGACATTTCATTTTTGTTTTTGGAGCCCCAGAGCCTAACATAAGGCCTGGTACAAAGTTGAAACCTAATAGACACACTGATTAATTCATCCAATAAATATCTGGATGAAATTAGGTTCTTAATTTCCTTCTTTAACGAGCAGTTATTTCTGAAGACCAAAGCTAATCTACATTTTCTTTAAACCTTTGACTACCTAGTCTCAAATATCAAAGTTTAGAACTGGAAAGAACCTTAGAGATATCTTCATTTTACATGTCAGAAAATGAAGACTCAAAGAGGTTAAGAAATTGGCCCAAGGTCATATAAGTTACTGTTTGGAAGAACCAGGATTAGGTCATAGGTCTCTTGTTCAATAATTGTTCTTTTTGTCTCATAATGCAGTTTCCTAGATTGAATTTGACATAGTCAATTTAACAATGAAGTGATAAAAAGTTATTCTGATCTATATATAGACAAAGTAATTGGTTCATTGAAATTTTTCAATTTTTGACTAATTATCTTGTAGCCTTATATGCCTGGCTTAAATGTATTTCTTAATTCAGTATTTCATTGACCTGTGAATGGGAATTAAGACTTATGTTAAATTAGTATTTATTGAATACAATTCTTACACGATAGTAATAAAAAAATACCTGTACATGTTCTATATTTTCAGGAACATGCTGAAATGCAAAGAAAAATCCTTCCCTTTGTGTATACTAATGGGTTGGAATGAGTTTCATTGCTAAGATAATGCCCCTTTCAGCTTTGTTGCCATGGAAATGAAAACAAATTTCCAAAGAAATGAATGAAAAAAAGAATTTCTCATCACAATACTAATATGAAAGCAATATTTCAGCTTTTCCTAGCCCTCCACTCCCTTTTTAGTTTATTAATACAACCATGATGTTTCTAGCACTAATTAGAAATTCTCCTTTTCCTTTTTTACTTCATCGTTTTCACAACCTGTGCCTTGGACATTTCCTTTCTCTATAGATTTTGGATCCCTTTGACCTTTGGATACCTGGGCTAAGATGAAAGAAGTATTTACACTTTTTCTTTTTCTCTTTGCTAAATATTCAATCATATGCAATAGTGGTCAAGTATTATTGACTTTCAGTCTTATTTCCATTATGATTGAGTTGGTTATGTGAGAAATGCAAATTCAAATCCAAACTCGTATTTGAATTTCCTGAAGCAACACTTCATGACTGAATTGAAAATATTTGTATACCATGTTTTTACTAACTATGGAATAGACATACATTAATTTATTAATCATTTGTTATAGATATCAGTTTAACTACAATGAAAAGGTTTTTGTTTTGATATTTAAAAGCTATCATATGTCAAAATATGAAAAAAACATTACTTCCTAAAGTTATTATTTGAACAAAGTATTTTTGAGCAAAAGCAGTGTGTCTTAGTTGATAGGATGTTGGGCTGGGAGTTAGGAAAGGCTGACTTTGAATCCTCCCTCTGACACAATTTACTGGTTGTGTAAAGTTGAGAAAGTCACTTAACCTCTATGTGCCTCAGGCAACCCCCTACTAATCAACTAAGTCACAGACAATTAAAATTGTTTTTAGGTCATTGGGCTACTTAATTTGTGAGTAATAATAGAGTTCAAAGCTCCGTGAATTCATAAAAAAAATTAGTTACTCTAAATAATTGTTTTATAGAGTTAGCACACCCTTCAATCTTATGTCCAACTGTGTTCTGTACTAAAATAATAGATGGGTGAGTGAAACATCTAGTAGTTTAAAAAAATAATATTTAAGAATTTACTTTCATTAATTCTTATCATTCAAATCAGCAAGTGAATAGTCAATTACTGTCAATTTCCTTTACTCCTTTTTCAGGTTATAACTATGAATCATTTATGTAAAGTAGTTTAAGATGAGAATTAAAGATGCCTTGTAGATTAGATAGTATTTCTTGGAATTGTTCTAGCATTGATGAGGACTGGACTTTTCTTTTTTTAAAATCTTGTGAGAGTCAGTGTGGTGTAGTAGAGAGTGGAATTGAGAGCCCAAAAAATTTAAGTTGAAATACTGTCTGCGTAACTTTGGGTGGCTCTTTTCATCTTTTCAGTGTTCTAGGCAACATTCTAAGCTCATAAATTGCAAAGAAAGTGCCAGCCTGCACTGATAGAGTTCCCTGTATCTAGTGGGTCTAGTTCCTATCTCTGTTATGTTTTAGAGAAGGTGAAATGGTAGCTGTTATTTTCTTATGTGTATATCTCAAGAGAGTTTTATAATATTAAACTTTTACCCTTCCTCAAGTTGACTTGTCATTCTCACATGCCAACACCAGCAATTTTTAAAACCTGAAACATAAGATGATAAAATATATATAAATGTCAGTTCTAGATGATTAAGAACAATTAAAAAATTCTTGGCAGAAAAGTGGATTCACCATGTCCATCCTTCTTGTCTCATACTTTTCATTGCGGACTACCACATTTAAGTTTTTATGAACACATTAAAAGCCTTTGAAATGTTAAAGACTTTTCCCTACAGTAATTTTTTTTTTCAAGTTGATCTGGAATCCGGTCATTTGGATATCAAGTTGGGCTGCTGCCCTTCAGCACTTTTACCCTAATGTCTCTGCTGCATCAGGTCAATTTTCTTCCAAGGTTGGTGGTACTGTTTTTCCATGTACTGATTTTTTTCAAAGCATGCTCAGGCCAGTTGTGTCTGCCTTTGCATTAAATTTGTCCTGAGCCATTGCTATTGGAACAATATTTTATAATGATATTCTTTATGTGTGTATACTGTACTATTAACATCTGTTGCATGCTCATAGAACTAAATGATGACCAGCTATTTTTTTTTAGCAATTTCTTACAGTAAATAGAATGTTAAATTATTAAACTTTGCATGTAGATTAATAGTCTAATCTCACTGCCTGTGTATGGATAGTAGGAAAAATAACATTCATTCCAGCACTGGTATTTCAAAATAAATATAAAAATCATATTATCCTGGAGTTGGAAGTGAGAGTTCATTAAAGGAAGTGTCTGCTTAATTCGTTCTAGTTTCATTAAGCCATGTCATTAATATTGCATAAAACCTAACAGCAGTTAAATTATGTGACTCATGTCTTAAAGCTACTACTGTATTTCAATTGACCTCTATTTACATCTAAAAAGATGATCATCTTTCATGGAAAAGATAAACAGAAACTCACAAGGAATGTGAGGTTTTCAGTCATACTGGAGCATTGAAGGAGTATATGGCTGAAATCCACGTGACTTTGAGAACATGTTCAAAGAGTCATATTTAATATACTTACCATGCACTGACAGTGAGTCAGTAAATATACTGCATGATGAGGCATGAACACTTTAGAGAGAATATCATTATAAAATATTTCTGAAACGTCTTTGTGTAATGACCATTGTACATGGAGGCTTTTGTTCATTGTAGGACACTAAAAACAAGTCAACATTTCATTTACACATGCATGATGCTGCAAAATGATGTATGTAAACTTTTTCTTTCTGTACTTTTTGGTTATTTCTGTCAACTCCTACAAGTTTTTTTTTTTATTTGCAATCATTTGTTCAGATCACTGATGGCTTCTTTACTGTTTTCTTTAAATTCTGAAAATAAATGTCCATAAATATACATTGATGTTGTCTTTTCATTAACCAATGTTTTGTAAAGGTCCATACTGGCATTTTAAGCTAAAATGCCACATCTAGTATGGGGTACACCTGCTGCAAAGTGGAAATAATAGTGTTAGTTTACACCTTGGAAATCCTACTGAAAGCTGGTGTAAACTGGTAGAATATTTGTGTTATGAATGTTTGTAACATAATGTTGACATGATTTTAAATTATGCTAAAATTGGAAAGCCTTCATTTTGGAATAACAAACTATGCAAATAAATGAACATTCTTATACATTTCAAGTATATATTTTCCATATGAAATGTAGTACTACTAAACGGATATTTGGTAATTCTCATGATTCTTCAGTAGTAACAAAATTAATTGTCATCTCTGCTGTGGTTTCAGATTTCTTGAAACACAAACAATAAGAACAGAATAACGCAGAGAAGCAATTTTAAAAGATAATCAACTATTTTATACCTTTTGGAAGAGAGTATTGTGTTAGCATTTTAAATTATCTTCTAGAATTGTAAGCAGGTCGTGATTTGGCATGCTTGTTCCAGTTGCACCCAGCATGTATCAAAAGTCCCTTAATTGTTATGTGAAATGTTTGCATATGTGGTTATTATCTGTGATTTCATTGTACATGTATCCAATTATGTTTTTCATCATGCTTGAACTTGCTGGTCATTCTTGAATGACTTAGCAACTCAAGAAACACATGTTCTGTGCTGTCTTCTGTGATATGTATACTTTCTGATGTTTTGTCATATTTTGTCAGCTTTTATTTTATTCTTTTCCAACAAGATATGTTCATATTTGTTGGAAACAAATTTATGCAAAGACAATCTTAGTAAGCTTTGCTCAACACAATTTTCATTAAAATTCCAATTTTCTGGCATTCAAAAGTAACTAATACCCAATTTCTTTTCCAGTTGAACCACCTTCAGACTTGAATTTTAAAATTATAGATGAAAATACAGTTCATATGTCATGGGCAAGACCAGTTGATCCCATAGTGGGTTACAGAGTAACAGTGGATCCTACAACTGGTAAGTCACATAGGTAATAAAAGTAGATTATGAAATCTCAGGGCAAGAAAAGACTTTAGAGAACACGTAATCCAAGCACCATTATTTTTTTCAGATTTAGAAACTAAGGCTCAAAAGAACTAAGTACATTGGATAAGGTAGATAATGATAGAGCTAGAACTAGCTAGCGCCCACGTCTGCTGATTTCTCATTCAGCAGTTACAGTTCCAACATTCAATGATCCTGTAGATTTTTTTTAAACACAAATTATCTTAAACTTGCCCTGTTGAAAACTTGTGTCTGTGTGTGTGTGTGTGTGTGCGTGCGCGCGCATGCTGTTGTTTGGAGCAGTGCCAATAGTCTTTAATTGCTTTTTATATATTTACACTTCTTGAATTTATTCATATATTATCCAATCCTTTAACAATTTAAAGACTGAAGCAATGAAACTTGAAGTTCAGAGGCAGCTAGGTGGTACAGTGGATAGAATGCTGGATGTGGAATCAGAAAGAGTTGGGTTTGAATCCTTCACACACTTAGCTATGGTTCTGTGGGCAAAAGCCTTAATTTGCCTCAGTTTCTTCATCCGGAAAAGAGAGATAATAGTAGCTCGCTACCTCACAGGGTTATTGTGAAGATCGAGAGAACACATGTAAAATATTTTGCAAAATGTATAGTTTTGCTAAGAAGAGAAAGAAACTTGAATTATAATAACCCTGTGCTTCCAAAAGCGTTATTACATGATGATGACAGTGACTATTAATGTACAGAAATTGAGGAGCAATATATCTCCCTTGGATATATCTGACTTGGATGTAGCCCTGACTGGAGGCAATGAAATGGCCATAATGGTCTTTATAGACTTTATACTGTGGTTTTTTGGGAAAAAAAAGAAGGCGATCCTTCTTCGTTATTTTTTTAACAATTGTTTTTAGGATTAATTAAACTATTCAAGTACAAAGAATTATCCTTAGTTGTTTAACTTTTATGAACAAGATGCAATTGGAAAAATATCTGCTTCCATTGACATTGGCTGGTTGGTAGGCATGTTGATGGCTTGGTCACTGGTGGTAAGGGATGGGGTCAAAAAAGAATTTATCATATAAACTGTGTTTGTATATTTTTGTGCTCTAAAAAATACCAAGGGCTTAAAATAACATTTTATGAGGGAATTTAGAAAGTATTTCTTCTTCTTATCAAAGCTATGAACTTGAAAGAAGTGGTCTTTACTTCTATCCTTTTGTTTTCCCTCTGTCCCATCTCAGTTCCCCTCCTCCCCAGTACTCCCCTTTCCTTACCAATAGCCAAATCACAAAAATGCAGCTGCAGTTACCCAGTTCATTCTTACTAAAGTATAGCTGCCATTGAAAGAGGGAATCCTTTGGTTTCCAAGGGATGTTGGGAACATTTGATACTGTGTGCTGCCAGATTCTGATTCTAGAAGGTAGACTCTTGACACTGCAGTCCCACACCTCAATTTTTTTTTTTGGTTCCTTAGAGACATCGTGAAGTAAAATAAATCAGGTGGTGCAATAAAATACTTTGAAAATGGAGCTTTTGATACTTTGTTATTATAGTGAATTATAAGGACCTAACAAGTACACATAAGGGACTGATTCTATATTGGAGTGAGATCTAATTGCTTTTCACAGAAGTGTTTTACCTTTTTGACCGTGGCCCATGGACTCATTTTCCTTATTTCCCTTTGTTACATGTCTCAGTTTTGAAATAAGTCTTTACACCTGGTTTGAAACTATTTTATAACCACTAATATATTTTTTTAAACCACCAAAAGAAGAATTATGTATGGTGGAGATCTGGCCTGAGTCAGGAAATCCTGGGCTCACACCTCACTTCTGACACATATTGGTTATGTAAGCCTGGATAAGTCATGTGTAGCTCCTCAATGCTTCAGGCAGTTCTCTAAGAATTTAAATTACATAGATATTGCTAATCTGTATTGGTAGAGGGAGTTTCTTTATGGCAAGATCCTCATACCACTGAAATCTTAGGAACATAAATTTAGAGCTGGAAGGGAAATTAGAGATTGTCTCATCCATTTGGTGGATGAGGCACAGAGAGGTTATTTGACATAGTAAGTGTCTAAGGAAGGATGTGAACTCAGGTCTTCCTGGTCCAAATTCCCCATCTACAATGCTATGCTGCCTCTCATCACTGTCTTTCTTTCTTCCTCTCTCCCCACCTCCTCAAAGAAGAGCTATATTTTTCAAATTATATCTTTAATTTATTATAATACATTAATATGTTTTTTTATGTTGAGTATGTGTGTAGCTAAATAACTATATTGAATATCTTCATGTAATTAGAAGTTTTAATTTTGAAGGGTAAACAGTAGCCATATTTGGATGCCTGAAAAATTAAAATTTCAAATTTTGTTTGAATTTAACAAGGGATATTACTTTTATTTCAATGCTCTGGATATAGTTTTTTTAGGATATGTATTTTGGATTTTGGGTTTTTGCATCTAACTTGTTTTTTTCTTTCAGATGGGCCTACTAAAGAATTTACCCTTTCTGCTAGTACTACAGAAACTTTATTGTCTGACCTTATACCTGAGATAGAATATGTTGTGACAATAACTTCTTATGATGAAGTTGAAGAAAGCGTACCAGTTATAGGCCAATTAACAAGTAAGCATTTACAATAACAGTTTTCTCCCTACATTTTAATTTTTTTTCTGATAGAATTATCCAGTCTTTTTCTTTCTCCTCTTATAATCTTATAATGATAAAAGAATTAGTGAAAATAAGCATTACATATTTTATCCTTCATATTAATGAAGGAGACTTTTTTCTTTCAGTTTGAAGACCTTGTATAGTAGTTAATTTTCATTAGCCCACAGAGATTTAGGTTTATGAATAAGCATAGGGTTGTAAATTTCATGTTACACTAATAGCAAACAACAAGAATGATTCCCTGTGGCAATCAAATACTGATTTTCTAATGAGTATACAAGATGAAAGCTAGATTTATTGCATAGATCACTTGGACAAAATTTTCAAAGAAAGAGAAATGATAAGCATTTGGCTTTGGGTTTGTGATTGGGCAAATTTCCTAAAATGGCAAACATTGGGACATGGGACTTTGAGGGTAGGAATACAATACTAAACAGGGAATAATAATTAAATGATAGCATGAATGAAGAAGTAGAGACAACATTTCGTAATCAACAGAATAGTTGGAAATCCCAGGTCCCTAAGAGAAAATTTTAGAAAGGGCCTCCTTTATTAGAATTCTACAAACTCTGTACAATTCAGAGTGTATTTGTGTAGTAATGGCGTTTATGAGGACTGTAAAAAAGGCAGCCCACAGGGGCTGGTTTTCTTGTATGACCATAGCTTGCTATCTGTAGTCTTTGTGATTTCCCATGCAGTTCAGAATCCCAAGAGGAATTGATCTTTAACATACTGAACTGTAGGTGCCTATTATAATGTTTGGATATTGTACTCAGGTGGATGTGCTTCCAGTATATTGTGAGTCTTTAAAGGCTGCCGATAACATTCTATGAATTCCATCTGGTGCATAAAAAACCTAGTTAACTTTGAACTATGTTTAAGGGTCTGCTTGATCAGATGATGTAGTATAGTGGTGCCAAGGATCCTGCAGTCACATTTGACTTAGAAAACTTCAACTGAACATTAGTAATGGTGTGTTGTATTTTGATTTATTTTGTTAAACATTTGCCCCTTACACTTTAATCTAGTTCTACATTCAGGAATTTTGTGGTAGCAAGGGGCCTTGAATTTGAAACTTTAATGTAGCTTATATATAGGCAGCTAGGTGACTCAGCGGATAGAGTGCTGGGCCTGGAGTCAGGAAGATGGGCTTCAAATCCAGCCTCAGACATTTTTGAACTGTGTGACCATGGGCAGCTCAGCCCTCTACTTGCCTTAATACACTAGAGAAGAAAATGGCAAAGTACTCTAACATCTTTGCTAAGAAAACCGTATGAACAGTATGGTCCATGGGAGTTGAGCATTACTCAACAACTACAGCAGCAGCAGCAACAACAGTGTAATGCGCAGAGGGCTGGCTTTTGAGTCAGAAACACCTAGGTTTAAGTCCTATACCCTATCACAGCTGCAGGATTTGGGGCAAGCTAATTAACCTCTCAGGCAACCCTTTAAGACTTGAAGCAGTGGAGAGAGTTGTCTACATCAGTAGGAAGTAGTTCCTCATAAGTTCCCTACTCTGACAAAGACCATAACCTCCCCATATATATATATATGCAATATATCCTATAGAATACATGGTATTTAAATTTTATTATATAATTTATTAATATTATTATATAATTTATAATCAAGTGAGTATTGTATAAGACTTAGGACACTCTAAGTACATATGTATGTATCTTCTATCAGGGATAAATGCACATATGTGTATATATGTACACACATGCACATGTGTATGTATGACTAATTCATCAACAATTTATATTCATAATGCCTGATAATGCCACCATTATTAAAAACATTAGCCTATTTATTTCTTATCTTCTGGACCCAGACCTTAAATTTGAGGAATACTGATGCTTTGTTGCTGGTAGTTGTATGAAGTCTTGGTGAACTTGAGTCTAACTTTTTGGTAATTGTGCTTTTCTCGGTATGCTGTGTTTCAGTTCAAACAGGTGGTCCACTAAAACCAGGAGAGAAGAAACTGGGACAAAGTGAGATACAAAGTGAGTTGTCATCTAGTCTTTTTGCTTGACTTTGTAGCAATAATATGTCACAGTTGTATGGAACTTCCCCAGTTCCTCTCACTAATTTAGTATTACTTACCTTTACACAATCTAAAACATTCAATTAGTATGAAGAATTTGGTACCATTTTTGAGTTCTGCCTTTTTTCTCCCACCCTTCTTTTTTACCCCTAATTTTTAACAATAAAAAGTTCCTTCCCCCATAGGTGACATTTTAAATATCAAGTTATCTCACATAAACATTAATTCTTTCAAAATCAGCAGATAGATTTTTAACTATGTTCATTAGTGGCATCTTTTGGATGTTAATAATAAGTGAAAAACTAAAATTTCTGGAAGGACTTGATTCTTATCTCAAAGATAGGGGGCAACTTGAAAAATCTCATGTAAATGTTTGGAGAATTTTTTAACTTAGACTTAAAAGTAAGATATATGCATGAAGAAATAAATGTACAAAGACTAGGAAGGACAATATAGGATGGGGATGCAACCCTTAAGAAACTGGAGTGGCTGTTGTCTTGTAGGTAAAAACAAAATTTCTTTCCTTCCAAATACATGCATGTACTCAAGCTCTTCTTTTGACATTTCCAGCTTTTCTTAATTTCAGGTTTGGCTTATACTTAGCTCTTTGTAAGATGTTGGTACATTTATACTCAAATGAACACAATTTTATTTCAGTGCAGTTTTTGGCATCTTCAGCCTTTGTGTCTTACCTAGCTTTGTCTGACTTATTGGGTAAACCAAAGTAGAGGAGGGGGTTCTTAGATTTCTAGGTTTGTCACTCTATAAAAGTTGAATTTATGAACCTGGATGTTAATAAAAACCCTATAAAAACAAAGGTCTCTTTATCTGGGGATTTTCTCTTTATAGATCCTTGTTTATCATTCTTTCTGAAGTCCATTAATCTGAAGTGAAGTTTATAGGGAATGCAGTTACTATAGTAATATTTTTCCCAAGTCAATATTTATTCTAAATCAAAGCATTACATTAATCACTGTGTTTCTCATAGGTTTAAATCAGTTTGTCAAATCATTGACAAATGCACACATTCACACAATGCTGCCCCTGCCCCCCTCCCTCAAAACTAGATACCAGTTTGGTCTTTGAAACTTTCCAGGACCCTTTTCCTCTTCTTCTTAGCCACAAACTCCATTTCCTATTCTCCATCTCAGTGAACTAAGAGCACAAACACATCTGAAGAAATATGTTCAGTGTTTTCTCACAAACAGCAATTCTCATGAAAAAACGAACAAAATTGGATGAAGAAAGAGTGATGATATATTTCATTGATATCCAATGCATTATTTTTGATAGGTTTGTTGCCCAAATTTCATTAGACTAGCCTTGAGTCCTTCTGGTCTACAGATGATTTTTAGGATGATTTTTATTGCATTTTAACAATAGCCTAAGGAGAGAATTTTGACTATTCATACTTTTATATTAATATTATTTATTCTTCTTTGATACTTTGGAAATATCAACTATTTTAGAAATTCATTAAACATGGATATAAGTTATCTAGAGTAAGTTAATTGAAAATTAAAAAAATAAGATCCTTGATATTTGGTCATAATTTATTAAAACTTAGTAAACGTACTGAGTGGTTATTTTTCCCCCCAGCATTGTGATTAATAAATACTAAGGAGATGCTAAGATAACTAAAATTAATTTGTGCCCTCAAGCTTTGGATTTTGCCACTAACTTTATTGTGAAAATGAGAGAATTATTAAAAAATGTATGAAAATATTTAACTGAATTTAAGTGACCAAAATTTGGTTTTCACTCATTTTGTAATGAATATGAAAGAGTGAAAATGGTAAGCTGTTGCTTGGCATTCCTCATAGTAGGCACAATAAATATTTGTTGGTTGATTGCTTTCTAATATCTTTTTGTTCCACCTTCATGACAATGAAGCAGAGAACTTGTCCATTGTTATTTTACATCTTTTGGAAAGAGAAAGTTAGGATATTGTCAAGAAAATTGAATTGGTTGACATTTCAGAGAAACTTTTGAATGAGAAAATTGTAGAGGGAGGAAATTTCTTTTGTTCCTTCCTCATTCTCTTCCCCTCCTTTCCTTTCCCTTCCTCTTTGCTTTCCCTTTCCCTTTCCTTTTCCTTCTTTTCCCATGAATTTTCAACATGATGCTGAAAATGATTTGCTTTTGATGGAATTCTAAAATATAATTGCTGTTGTGAGAACAATATATTGATAAGTTCCTTATGTAATCTATGCATACTACTTCCATAAATGAAAGAATTTAAGTAGGTGACTTTTTAAACTGACCTGTATTAGGGTCTATGTTCTACTGGTAGTTGGATTGACAAAGACATTTTAAAAAGTAACATCTCATATGTATTCCAGAGTGCTCGCTCAGTGCCTGGACGGATTTAGTTTTCCTAGTGGATGGTTCATGGAGTGTGGGGAGAAACAATTTTAAATACATCTTAGACTTCATTGCTGCCCTCGTATCTGCTTTTGATGTTGGGGAAGGAAAGACCAGAGTTGGTGTTGTGCAATACAGCTCTGATACCAGGACTGAATTTAACTTAAATCAGTATTACCAAAGGAAAGATCTTCTTGCTGCTATTAAAAAAATACCATACAAAGGTGGCAACACAATGACAGGTATGATTGAGAATTTATTGTAATTTTTAAATTTTAATTTTCCTTTTTTTAAAAATATATTTTTTGGGGGGAGGGGATATACTCAGGAGAAGGCAACCAGGGTGGTGAAGGGACTCAAAACCATGGGCTTGGAGGATTGGTCAATGGAAATGGGGGTGTTTAGCCTTTAAATGAGATGCCTTAAGGGGAAGATGGGAGTTGACAAAGTATTTGAAGAACTGTCACAGGGAAGAGATTAGGCTTTATTCTTTTTGGTCCCAGAGAAAAAACCTAGGTGTAAATGAGTGGAAGTTTCAGGGAAGCAGCTTTTGGTTGATATAAAAGATTTTTTTCCTTAACAATTATAACTGTCTCAAAATGAAGAGGCTGCTTTGAGTGATAGTCTTGTCTGTGGAGTTTTTAACTATCTGTAGGAGATATTGCAAAAGGGACTTGAACAGGAGTTGGACAGATAATTTGCACCTTCCAACTCAGTGTTTGATTCTTAAAAAAGCCTATTAATAAAATATTGTTCATTTACTTATACAACAAAGGGGTTAAATCCATAATTATTTATTTGTTCTGAGAATATTCCTAACATGCATCAAGTTAATATATTTCTTCCTGCTTTAGGGGATGCTATTGATTATTTAATTAAAAATACTTTTACTGAATCGGCTGGAGCAAGGGCTGGCTTCCCTAAAGTGGCAATTGTTATCACGGATGGCAAATCTCAGGATGAAGTGGAAATTCCAGCAAGAGAACTTCGGAATATTGGTGTTGAAGTTTTCTCCTTGGGTAAATTGTTTGGTTCCTTAATATAAATTTACTTGTATGTTGGTCAATGTAAATGTGCATGAAAGTTAAGGCTTTTTACATGAAAGATTGCTATTCAAGGAGTAGGATACATTTTCATATATTGAACCTGAGTTTCTTAAGGTAGAAACTGAGCTTCCTCATTCCCCTCCTCCATAATTTCCTTAATACAGAAAACAGTTAAGATTGACTCCATTTTCTATTATAGACTTTGACTTTTTAATGGCCATTAGTTTTAATATTAGTAAAGGAAATCATCATAGATTTTTCTTGTGCTTCATATGTTATATAAAACTTGAAGAATATAAAAATTCAATTAAGATGTATCTTAATTCACACCCTAATATCATGAAAGGGGATGGTCTTATCTTCATAAAGAATAAGAAAAGTGATGGAATAGTTGGGAGGAAAGTTCAGCCTGTTTTACTAATATTCTTTCTTTTGGTCATCGGCTGGATCTTTTTTGGATCACCAACAAATAGTTTATTTAGCTGGTATTATATGCTCAGCACTATCTACCAAACTTTGGAAGATACCTGGAGAGAGTAAGTCATGGTCCATGTCCTGAAGGAGCTATAAAATGTATTAGCAATGTGAATACTTATAAATGATTATGAAACAAAGCCTTTTCTATTTAAGATCTGAGCAATATGGAGACATGTTTACTAGGCAAAGCCTTGTATCATAACTAGCTTACATGAGATAGAACCATTTTTCATTTTCATAGGCTCCTATCTTCATATCTTTCTTTTTTCTTTATTAAGGTATCAAAGCTGCAGATGCAAAAGAACTCAGACAAATTGCATCTCCACCTTCACTCAAGCATGTTTTCAATGTGGCTAACTTTGATGCAATTGTAGATATTCAGAATGAAATAATTTCTCAGGTGTGCTCAGGTGTTGATGAACAGCTGGGTGAATTGGTCAGTGGAGAAGAAGGTAAGCTGATGATGGTAACTCTGAAAGCATCTTAATTTCTTATTTGCCCTGTTTTTGCTTTTAAAAATATACACAAGGCTGACAGATCAGCCTCACATTTGCAGAGTAGAGAATTGCCTGTATCACCAAGAGGTTAAGTAACTTTCCCAAGGTCACAAAATCACTTTATGTTGAAGGCAGAACTTGTTTTCAGATGTTTCTGACATCTCTCCAACTTTTACCTCCTCCCCAAGTCAGAGCTCTATCTAATACATCATTCTATCTTTCATAGACCTATTAGATATCCTGGCAAAACATGTCTTCCAACATGAGGTACCACCAAATTTACATTTTTCCAATGGTAGACTCCATATTATGTATATATTACATTAAAATCCTCCCATCTTAACCAAAGCCATTACATAAAGATTTAGATGTAAAAACCAGTCAGCATAGTAATTTAATTACCATGACATCCTTAAATCAGCCATATTAGACAAATTTTGAATTGCTGTTAACTTCTAGAGCCCTTTTCTTCCTTGGCATCTGTAGTCACAGATTACTGTGGATGGTATATTTATTTTGTAGAGAATATTCTATTTTTTTCCTAATAACTATCTTTCATATAGCATTTAAAGTTTATTATCTTTTTTGATCCTCCAAAGAATCCTCTGAGACTATTTATTATAAGTATTATCAACACCATTATAAAGATGGAGAAATTCCATGGAGGTTCAGAGAGGTAAATTGACTTTCACAAGGTAATAGAGCTGCAAGTTTAAGTCTAGAGCTGTTTCCAGGTCACCATCATGCTTCTTCGGTTAATATCGTCAGATAAGGCACATATATGTATAAGAACATCATTTTTACTAATCTCCAAGGAAGAGGACTTTTCAGTTAGTACCTCCTAAGTACTTTTCCAAATATTAGAGGATTTTAGCATCTCTAAGTAATAACAAGTCAATGCCACTTATTCATATATCTGGGAATTTTTCTCATTTTAAAAATTCCTTTCACTTCATGTCTTCCAATGCATGAAAGAAAGACAAGGCACTTCAAAGGATGTTAAAATATCTGATAGTCAATTTTTTGTGCAAAGCCTTTGTAATTTCCTCTGAAAGTTATTTTTTCATCCTTGGAATTCAAATGGGATTCTAAATCACACTCTAAACAGAGGAGTACTAATCTCAAAAGCTCCTTTACTGTCTGAGACAATGGCTAGTCTTTGACTCTCTTTTGGCAAATATTTATGGGCCTTAGTTCAGACATTTAGAATCTTTTTTTATAACTTCATTTACTAAGAATTCTTTTTCTTATTTCATTGTTTAATCACTCCACTTCTGGCTTCCACTCCCTTCTCTGATTTAGGATAATAACTGAATTTTGTGGTTGCAAAGAACTTTTATGATTATTTAGTCCAATCTCCTTTCTCATTCCCATGGTCCATCCCTCTTTTTATTCTTCCTTTCTCCCTTCATCTTCCCTGCTTTTTCAGTCTCCTCCTTTCTCTTTCCTTGCTTAACCTCCCCCCTCTTTCTCTTACCCTCCTTATCTTCTCTCTCCGCTCTGTCCTCCTTCTCCCTCTCACCACCTTTCCTCTTCTTCCACCCTTCTTTCTTTACCTCTTAATCCCTCAATTCTTCTTCTTTAAAGTTCCTCTTTATCTTTATAGGCCTGCTTTGACTGTTTATGTTTGATTTGCCCAGAGATTTACCAGTTAATCCTCTTAAATACAGCTTCATCTCTTCCCCTCAGGTCACTTGTTTTCCTTGACTTTTTTCCCCTTAGTTCCAAGTTTTTGCTTTCAGACTTTGCCATCTTTTCGTCTCCATCCTGACATCTTGTCACTATTGCTGCTTAAATACTCTTGTAATTGTAAGACACAATCTCACAGTACGCTGTGTACCATTTTTACTTTTCTCATGCTTTTCACTTCTTTTACATATAATTTTCTGTACTAGCTTCATTTTAATCACAAATTAAAGAGGTGTGTAATAGTCTTCGATTACCTGTAGTTTGTCCTAAAGGACCAGGATGAAACTCAGTTACATAATTTATCTTGAAATACCACAAAATACTTTGTTGCTATTATCCGTTGCGTACAGTTCAAGCTCTATTCTATAGAGTTTGAAATTCTGGGATTATTAATTCCTTTTCATAGATATGTGGATTTCAAACCTTATTTAGTCCATGTTGACTTTGTGACAATTTAATCTCATTTTTTTTCCAGTTTGATGTTATTGGAGGTGAAATTATTTATATTTGGAAGAAAATTTCACTATAACTGAGAATAGATAGGTTTAAAAACTTGAGTATGTTAATTTTTATTATAGTATTAAAAGAAGAAAAATTCTTTTCATGAAGGCATGTTTTCATCTCCATAAAAATTAAAATAAGGTATATCTTATTCATTATAATATGAAACTGAAAACATAGAACAACATTGTTATATTCATCCCAAAGATTTTTGACAAGAAAATTTGAGATCATATACACACATATACACACAAAAATCTATGACATATTCTTAAATAAGACTAAACATAGCAAGAAAAACACTTCACTTTTCTAAACAGAATAACAAGACTAGAAATCACCAGTTTTATTAAAAGACTTTGGAAAGAAAATGACTTCTGTTTAAACTCATAAAGTTCTGTGTACATTTATTAAAACATTAGATGAATCTGTAACTCAATAAACATTTATTAAGTATTTATCAGGCACTGCGCTAAGTACTGGGGATAGAAAGAGACTCAAAAATAGTCCTGGTCCTCAAAGAGCTTATATTCTAATGGGGGAGACAATTCACATATCAATAGATTCATAGAGGATGTTTCCTGAGTCAACCAAAGGTAACCAGGGTAGGTAGCTCTTTTTTAATATATTAAATTAAAATATGATAAATCACCACATTAGTTATTGATTTCATTATTATCTTTAATGTAAGAAGTTAATGCTAAAGACAAGGAACTACCAAGAAATGCACTAAATAATCCATTCCTTAATCTAATAGAAATTTATATTGGTCTTGCTCCTCTGATGGACTTGGAGAAAATTGAATTCAACCTAAGGTGTCTTAAATCCTGCCCTCTGGCTTTATATTATAAAAATTAGTGTTATCTTACACAGATGAAATATTATAGAGTTCACTCAGCTTCCAGGAAACTAAATACTTTGGAAGGCATTAACACACATACTTTCTATACAAGTGTTATTCCTTGAAAGACTGATAAGTAGATCTAATGGAACATTAAAAATATATTGTAAGGAACAACATGAAATTGATGACTTGACTTTGGAAGGATTAGCATATTAGGTGTGCCATGCTAATTTTTTTCCCCCAAAGGAAACCTTTCCTATCATCCAGTTCCTCTCAACATCATTGATCCTTTAAATTAGAGAGGAAGATTTTTAGACATTAATTTTTCTTGATATATTAATGATTAATTTGATAAGGACAAAAACACTAATTTGATATATAGTTATTTGTATATATGGCTTATCTCTTGTATTAGAGTGCATGTTCCTTGAGGAAAGAAAATGTGTCAACAGCCTTTGGCCAAAAGCAAAACAATCTAATTTTATTTATTTATTTTTATTTATAACGTCTACCAAAAGGCCTTGCACTTGGTAGGAGCTTAATCAATGCTTGTTGAAGATGAGCCAAAAAGATCTGCTATAGAATATAGTAAAGCTTGCTTGAATAATTGTGTCTCATTGTTTTTAACCTTGCTTTGTCTCCAATTTTCAGTTGTAGAACCACCTTCAAATCTGATTGCCACTGATATATCATCAAAATATGTTAAGCTCAGTTGGGACCCATCTCCTAGTCCCATAACAGGCTATAAAGTGCTTCTCATGCCAATGATACCAGGAAGTAAGCAACAAGCTTTGAGTGTTGGTCCTCAAACTACCTCCTTGAATGTGAGAGACCTTTCTGCTGACACAGAATACCAGATTAATGTCTATGCAATGAAAGGGCTGACATCCAGTGAACCCATTTCAATAATGGAAAAGACCCAGCCAATGAAAGTTCAAGTGGGTAAGTAATTCGATTTGGATTATTTGAAAATCTATCAAATAGATTGCCTTAATTGCCCACAATTTTTTAAAAAACATGTTTTATGGGTATCACTTGACTTTATATCCCTTTCACTTGCAAATGCATCCTTCTTCTACTCTCCAGAAGGCCATCCCTTTTAAAAAGAGGGTAAAAAAATCTACTTTATGCAAGCTAATCAACACATTAATCAAACTTGACAGCATATGTAGTATTCTACACCCATAGTTACTCACTTTGACTAATCAGTATAATGGCACAATATTCAGATTTTTTGCTTTAGCTATTATCCTCTCCACTTAGATTAATCGTACTCATCCACAAGGTAGTTTTACCTGTAAAAGAGGAATGACATGAAGAATTTTTAAAGCCACATTGGTAACCAGATGTACAAATTTATTGTAAAGTCTAGGTTATTGAACTTTAATTAGAATTTATTTTCTCTTTGCAGAATGCTCCCGTGGTGTGGATATAAAAGCGGATATTGTGTTTTTAGTTGACGGGTCTTACAGCATTGGAATCGCCAACTTTGTTAAAGTTAGAGCCTTTTTGGAGGTCCTTGTGAAAAGCTTTGAGATTTCACCCAACAGGGTGCAGATCAGTCTTGTCCAATATAGCCGGGACCCCCATACTGAGTTTACGTTGAAAAAATTTACTAGAGTTGAAGACATCATTGAAGCTATTAATACATTCCCCTACCGAGGTGGATCCACAAATACGGGCAAGGCCATGACCTATGTGAGAGAGAAAATATTTGTGGCTAGCAAAGGATCTCGGAGCAATGTCCCAAAAGTCATGATTCTTATTACAGACGGGAAATCATCAGATGCCTTTAGAGACCCTGCTATAAAACTCAGGAATTCAGATGTTGAAATCTTTGCCGTTGGTGTTAAGGATGCAGTTCGCTCTGAATTGGAAGCTATTGCCTCTCCCCCTCCTGAAACTCATGTGTTCACAGTGGAAGATTTTGATGCTTTCCAGAGGATATCATTTGAACTTACTCAGTCTATCTGCCTAAGAATTGAACAAGAATTGAAAGTTATAAAGAAGAAATGTAAGCCATTCTTGTGGTATAGAAAAAACGTTGTTCATGTCTAGTTCTTTTGGTGTTTCCATACAATAAATGCTACATAGCATTGGGATTTCTTTAGTACAAAGGGTAAAGGGACTTCTTCACAGTTTTTGAAGATTATTGAATAATTCTATCTTTAACTCTGATTTCTGACTCCCCTGTGCATATGGACTTTTTATTTATTGGCATACAAAGTTTGTCCTTCTAAGAAAGATGCTTTGATGCTCCCAGAGAAAATGTAGTGGACAAATCATGAACTCTGGAGTCAGAGGAACTGAGTTCAAATTCTAGCTCTATTTTTCATTACCTACAAGACCTTGGGCAAGTCACTTAATAAGGTAGCTGGGTGGTGGTACTGCATAAAATACTGGCCTTACAGTAAGGAAGACCTGAATTCATGTCCTGCCCAAAATACTTACTATCTCCATGACCCAAAGGCTTTCTCAGCCTATGTTCCTCACATGGAAAATGAGGTTGGACTTGGTGACCTCTAAGGTTCCTTCCAGCCCTAAAACTATAATCCTAAGATTATTCACTTACTGATTAATTAATTAAGACCCTGGCCATTCCTGGTGAGATTTGGGTCCATATTGACCCAGCTAGGACAATTTCATTATGTCAATGTGTGGCTCAGTTTAGCGTTCTGTTGCTTTTAGCCAAAGGTCCTTGTAATTCTTCCTGCCCAGAACTCTTCACGGGTGCTCCATTGCCTTCTGAATAAAATTTAGACTCTTCAGTTTTGCATTCAACCATCTAGTCCCAACCTACTTTTCCAGCTTTATCTTAGTGAGCATTTAAATGCTTATTGAAGACTTCTAAAATAAGTACATGCTTCGCTAAGAGGACCTAGGCTCTGTGGGCTCTTCTGCAATCGTAGGATCATCAATTTAGAGCTAAGTGGATCTTAGAGGTCATCATGTACAAGGCCCCCATTTTATAGATGAGGAAACTGAGGCCCAGAAGAGTTATGTGACTTATCCAGGATTCCACAGTGTTTGGTGAGATTCAAACTCAGGTCGATCCATCACACTACAATGCCTCTCCATTCAAGGATCGCTTGAGAGCTATTGAGTGTTGGTCATGAGATGTAATGATAACTATTTCTCACTTATATACAACATTAAGGAATATGGAGAATTTCAGGCAATGCAATGCATCTGTGTTTTGTCAGGTCCGGTTAATTGAAAATAGTTTCTTCCTTTCTTTCTTTTTCATATAGCTTATGTGCCTCCAAGGGATTTGAGTTTTTCTGATGTGACTTCAAATAGTTTCAAAGTCAACTGGTCTCCAGCTGGAGAGCATGTTTTTACATATCATGTCACATACAGGGAAACTGCTGGTGGTGAAGAACTCACTGTTGTAGAACCTGCTTCCAGTACCAGTGTTATTCTAGACCACTTAAAGCCAGAAACTTTGTACTTGGTCAATGTGACAGCAGAATATGAGGATGGTTTCAGTGACTCCTTACCTGGAGAAGAAACAACTTTGGAAGGTATATTGCAGTTCTGCTAATTTTTAAAAAATACAACTTATGATATTGTTTTAGCTTGCAAGGTATTTTGTCAGCAAATCAACTGCGGCCTCATCCAGAATTTTGTTCTTGCAATCACTTTCTATGAACCTTAGCAATGTCTAAACTTAGAATACATATTTCATACCTTCAAGAAGGGAAAATTTTAAAAATGTATCAAATCAAATTTACTTGGATCTCTTGGTTTATTATCATGCCAAGTAATTAATGAATTTGCTCATGAAATGCTGCATTATATTTTTTTGGCAACATATTTCAGTAATGACCACATTTTCATACTTTTATGAAGTTGCTTTAACCTTCTGCATTACTCCAGTGACAGAACTGTTAAAATATAAATCTTGACCTCTCTTAGTGTTAGATGTTATCTGAATATTTGCACAGGAATCAGGGTCTTGAATACATTTAGCTCTACCTACCAAAACTTTAAGTAGATGAAGTAAGGCTAGGAGAAGGAAGATAGTAGTTAGGGATGGAGGTTCCTGGAGAACTCTGCTCCCACTTTGTGAACTTGAAGCTTGCTTTCTAAACCCTTTAGGAGTGAGAAGACTAGTCAGGTGCAGATGCATTTGATTTTATAACTATTTGCACAGAAGGAGAAGTTAAAAACTGCAGCACTTAGGGAAGGAGCCTTGAAGAATGGCTGTATTTAAGGATGACTATCCTCAAATAAGGACAAGTGGCTATATTTAAAGGATGCTCCAAGGATTGAATTTTCCCCTTAGAAAAATAAATCTATGATATTTCCTATTGACACATTTTGTTGCAGCAAATCTGTATTTAACCTAAAGAAGAGGAAGGGAACAGTTAGTTCTAGGAACAGTACAGGTTAGACAAGATGGCCTTTGAAGTCACTTCCAATTTGGAAATTCTAAGATTCCGAGACATTCAAGGAATTTTCAAATATGGACAGGGTCAGAGTGAATGTAACAGCTGTTCTTCATTTCCATTGAGGGATAGAAGAATCAGAAACAGGCTAAGACAAGAGTATGAAGAATTTAGATTCTTTGAAGAGAAGAATTTGCTGATAGTGTTTGTAGATGCTGGAAGTATTTGCTTGTGGAAGCTTGTGAAATCTCTCTCTGGGCAGCTTTGAAAATAAGATTGATCTGTGTCCATTGGGATGATGTAGGTATAATTTTGCCAGATTATGGGAAAAGCAGCTAGATAATCTAGGTCTGTTCCTGGCCTCAGATGTTAGGATTGTGGTTTAAAGGTTCTTTTTTACTTCTTCTATCAATAACTAGACACATATCCTTGATTTCCACTTTTGACTTGGGTAATATTTCTTCTAAGGTTGTGATCTCTGCTTATGCCCTAAACTCTGACAACTTTACTTTGTCTTGTGAATGGAAAGCATGTCCTAAGTAATATTTTTAGTACAATATAGTATAGTATGGTATGGTATGATATGGTATGGTATGGTATGGTGTGGAATGTATGGTATGGTATGATATGGTATCATATATTGTATCTAATTATCCAGAAATATTATGTTTTTCTAAGTGTAGGGAACTCCTAGTTATGGAAATTCTCTTCCCTGAGGAACATTGGCAACCTCACTATAAATTGTACTCTGTGTTGCCTCGAGTTACTGAGAGGTTAACTGGTATGTGTTAGATATATGTCTTGAGTAGCAATTTTCCTGAGTCTAAGGTGACCTATATCCATTATACCATATTGCTACTTATACAGTGAGCATTACAGTGGAGCAAAGCCTTTTCCTTGTCCATAAGAGGCAAAAAGCAACAGTAAAATTCCATTTTTAATTATGTGGCTATAATGGAGACTGGGTGTTAATGCTACCCCCACTCCAACTGTCGCTCAAATATATAAAATTGTGATTCTTTACCTCTCATCTTGAGTAATTAAGTTTCTCCTGGCTACTGGAACTAAATCAGATAAAGTAGTCAAGTGTCTGAAAACCATGATGAAAGCTTTCTTCAGCCCCTCAACTGCCATCCCTCTAAGGAACTACTACGCAGTGGTATATTATATATCTAAATAGCCCCTACTCATTACTGAAAATTTATTAAGAGCCCAGTGACTGTGTGCTATCAGTGGCTTATTTTAATAGGTCTGTGAGGCAGAGAAGACAGTAGTGCCCCTTACCTTCCATTCACTGTCAAATGTTTTTCAAATAGATGGGTATTCAGAAGAATTTAAGGGGTAAAAAGGTCATATAACTTTGAGGTAGAAGGGATGTTGGAGCTCATCCAGCCCAATCTGGTCATGGTACAGATGATGAAATGGAGAAAAAAAGATGGGAATGTTGTAATCAGGTACACATGGTAGTTAGTATTTATGATTCATAATCACTTCTCATTTATTTATCTTATGAGCATTTGGTATAATTTCTCAGTTCCAGTCCTAATAACAAGATGACTTTTTGTCTGAGCGGAAAGTTTAAAATATCTTCTTTCTTTCAGTGAAAGGTGCTCCTCGCAACTTAAAAGTGACAGATGAAACCACTGATAGCTTTAAAATTGCCTGGACTCAAGCCCCAGGGAAAGTCTTAAGATACCGGATTGTATATCGGTCACTTCCTAGTGGAGCAAGACAAGAAGTCACAGTTCCAGCAAATGAACGAAGAAAGACGCTCGAGAACTTGACCCCAGATACAAAATATGAAGTGTCTGTTATCCCTGAGTACTTTTCTGGACCTGGAAATCTGCTAACTGGAAATGCAGCTACTGAAGAAGGTACGTCAGATTCAGATGACAGCTACTTGTGCAAAATGAAACAGTCTCGCAGCTATCATCCAATTAATTTAATATCCCGCATCCATTAAAAAAAAGAAATAGCATTTTTGTCCAGATTATATTCTTTTGGACAAAACTGTTGGCCCACTTTTCTGCTTTATCTTTTCATGCTCAAGTCCAGATGTTCCCTTATGAATTTTTATGACCATATTTTCTTATATCTTAACACATGAAAATGGTGGTGGATTATTCAGGCTTTCTTCCCGCCCCCCCAGTAAGCTGTATGACTCACTTGAAACAGATCCTATTTAATGGTCTATATATTTTTAAAAGAGGATTTACTTTCAAGGATACGTATAGAAAAGCTTTCAGTATTGTGAGGTTTAATGTTTGGTATACATAGGACCAGGGACAAGGATTTGATATTGTGTGGGAAATGGTGGTTAAGCTATAATTCTAGCAATGTGTTGACTGTGCTGGCCTGCTGCAGTTGGGTGAATTATCAGACAGTTGGGCTGAAAGGTTATTACATAGATTGTAACTTGATTTCTAAGGTGGCAGTAATGAAGTAGGTACTTCATAGATAACGGATTGGTTCATCATAGATTGGAACCACCTCAGCAATCTATCCAATGTTTTTTCATTATTCTTTTTTTCTGGAATGAAATTTCCTTGGATACTTTTGTGTACTTTCAGGGGGTGCCAAAGTATTAAACTGCCACAGAGTTGGGTTAATGTCTACTCTATCAAAAAATTTATAAGCTGGTGAGTGTGTCAGAACTACGCTATCATTTAACTGCTATTTGCCTCATTTTCTTTATCTGTAAAATGGAGATAATAACCTGCCTCACAGGGTTGTTGTGAAACTCAAGATAAGAATTGTAGAGCTTAACAGTGTTTGATACATTATAAATATACTAAAATATTAGCTATTATAATTATGGTTATAGTATAATTTTCATTATATGATAGGTAATATGAGTATAGGTCAACTCAAATTCAGCTGGTGGTTGTCATCCTTTAATATTCACAGCAATAGTTAATTTTTCTCCATTGACAATTTCATGGAAAAATCAAAATCCAAATGGGGATAACTAATCAACTTGCATATTTTTGATATAGCTTTAATCCAATTTTTGGCAATTCATTGTGGTTGAAATGAGAGGATTTGACATGTTAAACACAGGAAAAAAAACATTACTTTTATTGATGTATTTTAATTATGACATCTATATAGGACTGTTTATCATTGTTATGATGCTGTTGGCTAATTGGCACCATTTGCTATATTTGTCACAGGTGCAACTAAGTATGAGAATTTGTCTTAAACTATGTATGCACATTTTATTTAACACAAAAAATGGTAAGTTAGCAGAGTATTTCCTGAGCCATTTCTATCTAGTAATGTATTTTCATGTGTTTTTTTTTAAACTTCATAAAGTTCGAGGAAATCCAAGGGATTTAAGAGTCTCTGACCCTACAATATCATCATTGAAGTTATCTTGGAGTGCAGCACCAGGAAAAGTCAAACAGTACCTTGTAACATACACTCCAGTGGCAGGAGGTGAAACCCACGAGATAACCGTGAGGGGTGATACAACCAGCACGCAGCTGAAGGGCTTAGACCAAGGGGCAACATACTCCTTGTCAGTGACTGCCTTGTATGCTTCTGGAGCCGGTGATACCCTTTCTGGAGAAGGAACAACACTGGAAGGTAATTCCTTTTTTTCTTAATGAGATGCATTTAAAATGTTTATGACTTAAATTTCCTGGAATTTGTATCCCTCCGTATCAAGACATTTATGTTGAAAAGAGCTATTTGTATTAGATATGCATTTTAGTCAGAGATAATAGTGGTTAGCACTTACTATGTTCCAGGCACTGCACTAAGTATGTTACAATTAGTATCTCATTTGCTCCTTGCAACAAATCTGGGAGATAGATGCTATTGTTCTTGTTTTACAAATGAGGAAACTGGCAAATAGAGATTAAGTGACTTGCCTAAGGTCATAATTAATAAGTTTATGAGGCTAGATTTGAACACAGGTTTTCCTGATTCACAGCTTAGTGCTCTATCCACTGTGCTGTTTGAGATGTCAACTGAAAAAGTAAGATCATTCAGAAAAGGCAAATATATTTGGGGATCATTTTTGTAATGAGGAAAAGTGTGAGAAGAAAAACATATTCATTGAAGACAAGTAGGTTGTTGAAGAAAATGAGATGAGAATTTAAGGAATTAAGAGCTAGAAGAAACCTTAACTACTATCTAGTCCAACTTTTTTTTTTTTTTACAGATAAGAAAACTGAGGTCTAGAGAGGCTAATTGACTCTTTAAGGGAACATAACTAGTTATCTTCTTGCTAGTGGTATTTTTTCATTCTCTGTATCTATTACCAGTGCCTAGTATAATGTTTGACACATAGTAGGCACTTAATATGTGTTTACTAATTGATTGATTGATTGGTAGGACCACAGCTGTATCTCCAGACTTCTAGTTCAGTGAGTTTTTCATTCTCCCATGCAAATTATGGTTACAAAAACTTTTGAAATCATTGTACTTTTTTTGAATATGTAGTTTGATATCTTTGCCTGTCTTCCACAAATTATTTGGAAAAAACCCATTTGGTTGGTACTAAAACTGTCAACTCTGAGAGAGGGAATCTTAGCCAAAAAGTAAGCCTGCTACCATATTCTTTTGGTGATATTAACAATGTGATGGGGAATATAAATTAGCTAGAGTTTCTGGTTTAATTTTTCTTTAAGCAGTAGTTCTAAGCAGGAACCTCCCAAGCTTAGTTCCTTGCCAGTAGAATGAAGATGGATACTTTGCTTGATCAGTTATGAGTTTGGAGAATTTTTCACAGTGCTCTAGACCTATCTTCCAAAACAAAGGCCATGGAACAACCCTTGGTGGGGGGGGAGGGAGATTTGATTAGACTTTCAAGGAGTGTGTGTTCAGTTGGTGGGAAGGTGAGAAGATGGGGTTCGATCTACTCTCTTTCCCATATAACCAGTAATAGGCTTATCTCTAACACAACCACCCCACCCCTTGAATTTTTCCCTACCCTGCCCCCTCCTATCACTGACTTTTTGGGTCTGTGTAGGGGTGCTATTGTAAAACATGTCGACTGTGACCCCCTCAGAAGCAAAGGAAGGTAATATTTTCTTTGGCACTCTCCCTATCCCTAGCATCTCTATACTTTTCTATACTTTGTTGTTGCAGTAGGCATCCCTCAGTGACAGGCTCTGTGCTTTGCGATAACAGCTGATTATTAAGCTCCCTTCACATTTTAAAGTCAGTAAATTTCTCTATTTCTCTTTCAGGGTACCGCTGTCCTCTCAGTCACAGAATAACTTTAAGTGTCATTAAGAATAACTTTAGTGTTATGTTTGATTCTGCTTCTTTATCCCACATATCTAACAGGTTGCCCAAATCTGTCTAACATTATCTCTCACAACTGTTTTCTTTCATCAGTTCACAAAAAGCCACCATTCTGGTTCAGTTCAGCATTATCTTTTACCTGGACTATTGAATGGTCATCTAATTTGCCTCCCAGCCTCAAGCATCCCAATGTCAATCTGTTCTCCACATAGCTACTGCAGGGATTTTTCCTAAGCAAAGGTCTCACTATATACTTCTTCCCTGAGCGATAAACATCAGTGGCTCCCCATTGAATCTAGAATCAAAATAACATTTCATCTTTATCTCATTCTTTTTTTAAACTATTTTATGTTTAAGTTTTGAAATGTGTATGTTAGCATAGTACTATATATATATATATATATATATATATATATATATAATTTGTAAATGAATAAATATACAAATATTGGGGTTGCATGCTCAGTTTTTTTTACTGGAGAGTTGTATCATAAAGGAAGTTTGAAAATCACTGCTGTAGATAATTTTCAAGGGTATTTATATGAGTTATTGTATATCTTGGACAGCTAGTATTCTTTGACACGTGACATCTAATAAATTATCTGTATAATCTTGAACAACTCACTTTACCCTTCTGGACCTCACTTTCCTCATTTGTAAAATGAAAGAGTTGGATTAGATGGCTTCTGAATTCCACTTCTAGATCTATGAACCTACAAACTAAACACACAGGACAAGATAGGTTGGAATAAAATGCTTTTTCAATTTACCTATGAGAGGGAGATCAGCAAGGACTGAATTTAAGATTTTAAAGGCATGCTGTTTTGTTGATACTGGCCCTTATCTCCCTCTCCTCCAGTGAGAGTCACTGTGGCACAGTGGTGAGAGCCTTGCAACACCTGGGTTTAAGCCTTGGGTGTGATACATACTAGCTATATGATCATGGACAGTTAGTTGATCTTTCAGTTTACAAGAGTCTATCCAAGATCTGTCAGTGGAGGGAATTTCCCTACCAGGAGTTCCCTACACAGATGAAACAACAAGTCCAGACTTCTCTCCTTTTCCCATCTCCAAAGTAGAAATGGTTCAAATTAAATCTAAAATGTAACTTTTTACAGTGTGAAGTAATAATAAATATCTAGCAAAATAAATGGCTTCATGAACTTAAGATTGTTAGAGATGGCTCCAGCAAAGATTAAATATCTAACAGTACTTGGATAATTCTAGTTACAGACAGGGATGAAGAGAAAACAGATGAAGTTGTTTATCCCCATGTCCAAAGAAATCCAGATTTGGAGCATAGTATGTTGATACAGAATGCTTTTTGTGTAGATTGGCACAACTCAAGCTAATTTTAAAATCCTATTAGCACAATTGTCGAGATACTTTCTTAGCTATGTAGAATTCAATTAAACTTGCTTTTTATTTGTGCCAGGCCCTGTACTAGGGGTACAAAGGCAGAAATGAAATGACCTCTACCTTCAAGGAGTTTACAAATTACTGACTGTGATTTTTAGCACTTCAAAAAATAATGGTTAAAATAGTGACACATAATAAGAAATTATATATAGGGTAGAAATGAATTATTGACTTAAACTGTCTTCCTAAGAATATAGTCATGGTGCCTAAGAATGCCTAGGAGTGTTCTTGTGATTTTACAATTGCATATTTAAAAGGGTAGAAAATCTTTAAGTTATGTGAACTAAAATTGGCCCAGGCTGCAGTAACTTAGAACAGTAAAAAGCATGCAAACCTACTTCTGTAATAACATATGGTATTTTATAGAGATTTGCCTTTTTCCTTGTGATTTATTGCATTTCCCTTTGCTCTTATACTTCCCACTGACTCTCTGTGTATTTACTCACCTGATACAGTTTTCAGGGAGGACCCTTTATTCTTTTTAGACTGATCATGAACTTCATTAGACTTGTGAAAACCTCGCCTCTACAATGTCTTGAAAAGAAAGACATTTAAAACATTCCTTATTCCTGTAGCTTAAAAGAAATGGTTTTCTTCTTAGTCAGAAGGCCTTTTAAATAGTGTTGCCTGGTCTTAGGAACAAAATTTTTGCATAGCCCAAGTGACTGCCAGTCATGGATAGCTAAATAAATGACTTAAACTTTTCTTGCTTCAGAAGATTCCCGATAACATGAATGTGACTATTCTTTCCAGTCATGAAATGGTGACTCTCTATCCATCCATTTATAGCCCAAAATATTATTCTGCACATGACAGGAAAGGAGGAGACTTTAGCAGACATTTAGTGGGACACCACCTCTATCCCATATATGATCATAGATTTAAAACTGGTTGATACCTGAGAGGTCATCCAGTTCAACTCCATTTCTGTCTCCCTCAAGTCCAATTCACATGTAAGTCAAGACATTACCTGTAGCACCCTTAGTCCTCTTTGAAACTGAAGGATGAACAACAACTTTTCAGATGAGGGATGGAGGCTTAGGGTGACTCAATTATTTGCCTGTGTAGTAGTAAACTATTAGAGGTGGAAGTCAAACCTAAGTCCTCTGATGCCCAATTCAGTACTTTTCTCATTGAACTAAACTTCCTTTCCACATCTTAATATGAGTAACTAAGGTCCCAAAAAGTAGTGATTTGCTTAAGGTCACAAAGGTAGTAAGCAGGTGAACTGTGGTTGAACCCAGATCCTGACTCCAAAACTAGTTTTCTTTTTACTGTATCAATCAATTAATAAATATTTATTAAGGACCTGTTAATTACTAGGCAGTGTGCTAAGTGCTAGGGTTACAAAAAGAAGCAAAAGACAATCCTTTGCCCTTAAGGACCTTCCAATCTAATGGTAGAGACAACGTGTAAGCAAGTATATACAAACAAGCTATATACAGGATAAATAGGAAATAATTAGCAGAGGGGGAAGGCATTAGAATTAAGAATCATTGGGGAGAGCTTCCTGTAGAAGGTAGGATTTTACTAAAGGAAGCCAGGGAAGTCATTGGAGTATACACACATACATATGTATACACACGTGTGTTTGTATGCACATGCATGCATATTTATACATAGCCATTATAAAAATAACTCTCTGAAGAGATAGACAATAAAATAAATGAAGTAAGCATTTAACTTTTTTATGTTCACTATGACCTGGGTAGGAGGAAACATTTACAAAGTGACTTTAAAGAACAATAAATTTATATGCCTGAAACTGTGGGTTTTATGTTTAATTCACAGTGTCTTTTATAGAAGAGAGGGAAAGCATTAATAGATATCTGTTGAATTGAATTACTAAGTAAGTTTAGTTGAATTAAATTTTGAGCTCCTAAGACTTGGGAAAAAAATTTCACTCACTTAAAGATCCCTATCTGCTGTAAAGAAAGGGTGATACAACCTTGCCAAATCCTTTTATGAACATGCTTATCCCCTTACGTTATGTATGATTAAACTTGACAAATATGTGAAAACATAGTTATAACTAAATTAAAATGAGAAGGTTTTTTTAAAAAAACTTCTGGTTATTCCATTTAATTTTATTATATTATTTTAGCCAAACTCACATACCATATATGAGGAATAAGAGATGATGGTAAATACAGCGAATGGAAAGCCCACAGAAAGAGAAACAGTGAGCTGTTTCTGAGAGCTACTGTTTTTCTAATCTGTTTTCTCTTGGGAGAGGAGGTGGTAAGAACAGAGCTGGCAAGGATCTTGCTTTGACTCAGAGGCATAAAATCAGATGGCAAGAATATAATAGACGTTGGTAGTTTTATAGATCAGCTTAAGTTCATAAAGGTTTTTAATTCCCAGAGAAAAATGAAACTTCCATTCTTTGCTATTGACTGTATGATCTTTTTTGCTTAGAACTTTTTATTTTTGAAATGTGGACATATATCAGGCAATTGTCTTGTAGTTCTAACTATGGATTTATTAGCACTTGCATTGCTGGCTCGAGTATATTAGAATGACAAAAGCAGAGTTCATTACCATTTCAGATACTAACTCCAGAGGAATTTAACCACAAAGCATTCATATTGGTTTTGCAGACATAGATTTTATAAAGTGGAACAGCCTATTCTAATGAACAAAACACTGTTGCACATTGAAATGCATAATAAATCTTCATAGAACCTGGGACTGTCACTGTTGCTGCTTAGACAGAGGGAACCTGCTTTTACATTTAAATAAACATTAACCACTTTTTTTTTTGTTCCAAGAGATTAATCCAATTTAATGAAATATCCAATTTGGAATAACATAGATGGATGTATATTTTAAAGAGTGCTCATTTTCACCAGGGAAAGAAGTAGCTTTTGCATAGTTTCTTCCTTGCTTCCCTTCTGTTGTCACAGCAACATAAAAGTGTTCTAGAAATGAATGGCCTCCTGTAGACCAAATTGAGCTAACTCAGTTGACATTTTGTTACAGTGAAGTTTTTAGCATATCACAGGAACTCTACATCATGTTGAATTATATAGTGCTTCTCCCAGATGTACTAAAACAAGGACTCTGTTTCTTAAGAGATTTAGTGCTGTCTCATATATTTGCAAAGTTATATTATAGCATTACAACTTTGGAATTTCTAAGGAACTTTGGATATTTATCAAATGATAACTGACAATTCCTTTTCTTTGGACTAACCTGATACAAAAAAACCCCTCAAATTAGCAGAGATAGAGAGAAATTTAAAACAAAATTCTCCTCTCCTTAACAGTAAATGGTAACTTTAATGTCAGAGTTATAACTAAAGCAGGATGATTAGAATTTTGCTCCTGGGTGCCAACATTGAGAGGGTGCCAATTAAATTGTCTTAGTTTGAATTTCTTCCCCACAGCTGCTGCACAACAGCTATATACTCCTCCCATGTAACCTCCATATTTTGCCCTTTTTTCTTGTGGCTTCCATATTCCTAGTTACAACTTTGTTTAATTGTCATGGAGATTTTTTTTTTTGTTAGTATGACCTGTGTCTTGTCTGTCATTTACTTGTCTATATGTTTCATATGGGTAACACCAGAGTTTGATTTTTGAGACAGAAATTTCAGTTCAGCAGTTGTAAATCAATTCCATTCCAATGTAAATTTTCTCCAAGAATAGGTCTTTGGTTACTTCCGAAGTGGAAAGTTGGAGGCTTTGAGAGTTACATTCTAGCAGAAAGAACAAATTAGTTTTGGAGAGGGCTTACTTTAAGATCTATTGGTGAAAGTGGTGCTTGAAATTCAACGAAAGCTAGTTGGAATCATATATAAGGTACAATAGGCTTCATTGCTTCAACTACCTGTGATTGCTTTGGTGTGGATATTCCCAATACTGGAATAGATTGTAATGGCCTTAGACCAGTAACTGTGGCCAAAATAATTGAGCCAACTTTGAATCATATATCATAAGATTTAAGGGCCATAAAGGGACCCCTCCCAAACCTCCCCTCAAATAATTTTGCAGATGAGGAAACAGAAGGTCCCAATGTAGTATATAGCAAAGTTAGGATTTGAATGTGCTTAGCTAGGCTAGTGCTTGGAGAATAGTCACAGACCTTTCCAGCTTGGTAAAGCTTGCCACATATTAGGCTCCACTTATATGGCCTTTTAGAACCTAAAATTACCTCCACATCATGATAAAGTATCACAATAGAACTTTAATGGAAGGGGAGAAATAAAACTTTTGTTCAGTTCTGATTAACATTTCAGTTGCCATGGTGTGTTAATCCAGACTGCATTGATAATTGTACTAGGATGGTTAAATGAAACTTGGGTCCAGCATGCCATCCTCTGGGTGCCTGATCGCTCTTAGAAATAATCTGGTATAGTTAATTAGCATATATTAAGGACCTATTATTTGCTAGGTGTTGTGTCAAACTCTGGGGGTACAAAGACAGGCAAAAAACAATATCTGTCTCAATGGAGAAAACAGCAAGCCCACAGCTCTGCACAGACAAGATAACTATCTACCTACCCATCTATCTATCTATCTATCTACCTATCTATCTGTCTGTCTATCTTCATCATCATCATCAATCTATCTAATATGCATATATTTATATAATCTATCTATCTGACAAATTGGGAGTAATCTCAGAGGGAAAGTAATAAGTAGGACTTAGAAAGTCTTGTTATAGATGGTGGAACTTTAGCTGAGACTTGATGGAAGCCAGGGAAGCCAAGAGGTAGACATGAGGAGGGAAAGAGTTCCAGGCATGGAGGACAGCCAATGAAAGTCCTCAGAGTTTTTGGTGTGAGGAGCAGCAAAGTGGCCAGTGTCACTGGATCACAGACTATGTGGAAGGGAGTGAAGCATAAGAAGACTGGAAAGGTAGGAAGGGGTCAGGTTAAGTAGAGCTTTAAAAGCCAAATGAAGGATTTTATATCTGACCTTAGAGGTAATAGAGATCCACTGAAAGAGGGGGTGATATGGTCAGACTTGTGTTTCTGGAAGATCCGTTGGACAGCTGTGAATCCTGCATGGTAGGGCACCACAAAGGTCCCGCCCTTCTTGTGGACCACCATGCTTATTGCTTCCTGCCTGCTAATTCTTCTAGGAGTTGCCTGGTGTGTTGTTGTGCATTTGTTTCAGTTGTGTCTGACTCTTTGTGACCCCATTTGGGATTGTTTTGGCAAAGACAGTGGAGTGGGTTTGCCATTTCCTTTTCCAGATAAGTTTTTATACATGTGGAAATTGAGGCAAACAGAGTTAAGTGACTTGCCCAGGGTCACACAGCTGGTAAGTGTTCAAGGCCATATCTACCTGATATAGTTCCCTATACCCCATTCCACCCCATTCTTCATTCTGAGGGTTGTTCAAAGTGACCAGGATCAATCAGAGGGACTCATTTCTGTGCTTTCTTCTTTCTTCTTCACCTCCTTCTGGTGGTTGTTTAGCACAACTTCATTGCTCCCACAGGGTAGACTCCTTCCTCTCTTTTTGTGCCTAAACTTGCCAATTTGACCCTGGATGCCAGGATGCCTGGTTGCAGCTCTGGTTGAACTTTGTAATAATTTGGTTTTTAGACTGTGTAACGGAAAGGGTTATGATATATAGGAAAGTTACTTAAATGAGGTATTAATTGTTTGGCTTGGTATATGGAAAAAAAGTGATGTACAAATTAAATACTTGGAGACATTCAGAGTAGTAAAAAACCACCTGTCTAAATTACCCTGTAGAGCACCCAGCTCAGTGATACATGCACTTCATAAATAGTTTTTGATGATATTTTATGCACATTGGAAAATCAGGTAAAATTTTCCAGCATCATCATTTCTAAAGATGTATCAGATTCTGGCAAGTATGAAATAATGAGAAAGCTGGGTCATTACTCTATCCCCATCTCTTTCCTGCAGCAGAATAAATAGACTCTGTTGTAAATCACAGATGCTCCAAGCTGGAAGGGGCCTCAGGCCATCTAGTCCAAATCATATCAGAATGAGAATTCCTACTGCAGTGTACTTACTGTCATACAGACTTTGCTTAAAGATCTCCAGTGACAGGCAACTCACTACCTCCAGAGGCAAATCATTCTGTTTTTGGACAGCTTTGTTAGAAAGATTTTCCTTACTTCAAGCCCAGATCTGCCTCTCTGCAGCTTCTCCCTATTCCTTCCAGTTGTGCGCTCTGTTACCAGATAGTACAAGTTGAATCCCTTTTCCACATGACAGTCCTTCAAATACTTGAAAACGACATGTCCTACCTTTCAGGGAGGCATGCTTCTGAAGGCAAGATTAAGAGAAACTACAGATTACATTATCAGAAGCTACATTTTCAGAGGTAAGAGTCACATAAGAAGTACAGGCAACATATCAGAACATTAACAGATTAATATCATACCTTGATTACATAACATCTTAAAATGTCATGTTCATGAAAAACCATCAAGTTTTGCCCATCATTGGTCTTGTTTACTTGCAAGGGTGCCCAGGTTATTTCAGAATCTTGGAGAAGTAGAAAGAAGTAGAGAGAAGGATTAAAGTTAGGACCTCCATCGGTATTTGGAAAAGGGAGACAGGAGAGATGAAATCTCATAGTAGGCACAAGGCTTAGGGCCTGGAAGAAGCCATTGAGGACACAAATTCTTCCTTTGCATTTCTAACCCTGGAATAATAGGTGTTCAACAGCCAGATATGAACTAATTCCCATTTTCTTTATAGGAACATAGATGAAATGAGATTGTGAACTACCTTCTCATCTTTCATCACCTGAGAATGACAAAAATAGGTTCCTAAATCTAAAGCTTCAAAGGACCTAGAGTCTAGTATAACTGATATATATATATATACACATATATATATGTATATATATATACATACACACACACATATATATACACACATATGTACATACAATACATATGTATATACACATACATATGCATATGTACATATATGTATATATACACATTACTGATACACATATATTACATATGAGGTAACAGGCTCAGAGGTTAAGTGACTTGCTCAAAGTGACAGAATCACCCTATGTTTCGACTCCAGACTTCATACTACTTTCATTACACCATATTACTTTTAAAATTTTTAGGATTGACCTGATAGGTAGCATTTCAAGGCCCTTGAGCCAGGCCCTTAAAATGACTTCTCTTTTACTCAATATTATTTAAATTATGGAGGAAACCAGTGATTCCATCATTAGAGATATAAAGCTTAATATGAAAAAATCTAGCACAACAGTGACCATTATTAATTCACACTAAAAAGTGACCCATCAAGAGAATGTTAATGACTGCTTTCAGATCCTACTCTGTTTCTATACCAGTGGGTGCCTAGCCTGGGAGTTATGGAAAGGGTAGAAGAAAACATTTGGGTCCTTGGCACCTTTTTTGGGAAGAGGAAGAATCCAAAACAGGAGGCTAAGAACACCTGATTCTCTTTCCATCATACCACATTGTCTCTATATTGAGGGAATTCTTGAAGAAAGTACGGGAAGAAGAAAAACTAGCTTTCTCAAATGATATTCCATAGCAGACTTAATTTTTTTCCAGTGCATAATTGGTTGAAGAGTACAGAGATTTCAAGATATTACTGTGATTACGTTCTGTTGACTACATCAACGTATTTGGGGAACTAGAATGAAATGCAGCTTTAAAAGGCTGTACTGTAATTAAGTATCTCTCTCAAATATTTTAATGTCATAATGAAATTGTTTAAAAGATGAAATAACAGAGATTGTTTCATTACTCTCTCATCATTGATAGAAAGCAAGGCATAAAACAGGGAAACATGCTCCCTAAAGATACTCTCATACCTTGCCTGAGTTCAAATCTGGCCTCAGATACTCACTAGCTGTATAACCCTGGGCAAGTCACTTAATCTTGCTTACCTCAGTTTCCTTATCTGTAAAATGGGAAATGACAAGGTACTGTAGTATCTTTGCCAAGAAAATTCCATATAAGGTCACAGAGAGCTGAACACAATAGAAAAAACTCAACAACAGAGTCTCTCCATCCAGCTGCATATGGGTAATAGGTATTCTTTACCCACTTAGTTTTTCTTGTATGAATCTGGTGCTCTATCTTCTGTGCCAACCAGTTGCCCAGATAGACTCTAGAACTTATCACTGTAGATAGATGATATTGGACCCCGAATAAAACAGAAGGAAGAAAGTGGGTTGGGTTACATTTGGAAAATTGTACAATACTTTTGATGACACTCAGCTTCTTCCTGAAACAAAAATCCATTTTTCTGAAACTAGTATATAGTGATGCTATGTATTGATGGATTATGTACTGCTTCAATCTCTGAGGAATAAAAATTGCTATTCTCTCAATAATTGATGAAATTACTATGAGGATACAGAGAGAAAAGAAAAGAGAAAATACACAGTGTCACACAAAGATCTAGAAAAGGAGACTGATGAGTCAGAAAGATAGGAGAAGGAGAGAGCGGTAACATGGAAACCCCAAAAGGAGAGAGTATCCAGAAAGAGATGGTTAATAGTATCAAATGTTGCAAATGTGGTCAAGAATGATGAAGATTGAGAAGGGGCAAATCTTTCATTTTATACATGGTAACATTTGTCAAGTAGTTGTAACTTCCTTAATTTACATAGCTAGGTAGTTAGAACCAGGTCTTTAAAGATCATGAGTTTCCATTTTTGCTTATTTTTTCATGTAATACTTAATTTTGGTTGTTAAAGTAAGAAACACTGAACTCTGGGGAATTCTAGTGTTTAACAGGAGTTAGCTTTTCTTATAATAAATACACTGATGGGGTCATATACCCAACATGAAATTACTGGATCAAGAAAGTGATATAGTGTCTGGAAAAAAGGGCAAAGAATCAGTAAGTGAGAATTGCTTCGCAAACAGTAGGTGCTCAGTACTTAGAAATGTATTTGATTAACTGACTCATTCCTAAGAGTCAGAAGTCATTAAATTTTGCTGCTTGTTTACTTTTTCAACCACAGATCCTGAAGGAGGTTCCTGTTAACTTTTAGCCAACTTTTCCTTTTTTGGCTGTAGAGAATAACTGTAGAATGGAGAAAGATTGGGAGAAAAAATCCTTAAACTGGATTATTTCTATTTTATTACATCCAAATCAATAAATACTACTTCATTAAGTCATGGCTGGATGTTTAGAAGAGTTTGATGTAGAAAACTTTTCATTTTTTAATCCATCCCTTGTTGAAGGAGGAATCTGAGGGATTATATTTTAAAAAAATAATCTTTTCTTCTTAAAACTAGTGACCGTCACAAATTTATCCATTTTACAATGATCATCTATTAGTTTTACTTTCTTTTTGTACAGGACCTCTGATTTCATCAATGTAGGGAATTCCTGGGGCAGAATTTCCTTTACTAAATCAGGTTAGCATGTTCTCTGGAACTTGGTCTTAGTTTAGTGACTTGCCCAGGATCACATAGCCAGAATTTGGTAGATATTGGACTTGAACTCAAGTCTTCTTCATTCAAAGGTCACATTTAAACTGAGAACTGAGAACAGTAAATTGAAAAACCCAGAGAAAAATTCCCTTACTTGGCTAGTAAACTTCTTTGCCCATTTTTCAGTGAGTTCAGAAGTATGATGGAGTTTGTATTTTCTTAAAATCTCCCTACCAGCCACCTACCCCTTCTCAAAATGAAATCATTCGATTGTGTTTGTGACACTGAAGTCTGTTGTCATGGGAATGTGTATAATGTCACAAACATCATTGTAGCAAATAGGAATAAAAATGAGCTGAGAGGCAAATCATTGGGAGACAATAAATACAAGTTGGAAGTGTTGATGTCTTTTGTTCCCCACTCCCACATCATCCCAGCATTAAATGTGAAAAAACCCCAAAACTCACCGCAACATTGGAGCCAACTTTAATTTTATAGTCATGTTTTTTGTGTTTCACTAATGCTTCACTGGGTTGATTTTTAGTAGGGAGGAAGAGTACAAGGAAAGGGCATCTTTGGGAACAATCCCTTTTACTGAGTCTTATGGCCACAAGATATTAATAGGCAAAAATGGAGGGAATATTTTCTGTAATGTGAAAAAGTGGGATATATGGACATTATTCACTTATCTGTGTTTAACATTTCCCCCAGTAGAATATAAGCTCCTTGAGGGCAAAGACGATTTTGTTTTTGTCTAAGGATGTTAAACATTTAGCACAGTATTTGAATTGAACTGAATTGAGTTCAGTTGATTTGGAACAACTTTGACTGGCACTAATACAGAAAACCCTCCCATTCTCTTCCATTCCTCAAAGATCTCAGATAGTAGTTTAGCAGTTTCATCTACCAGTTGCCTTGGTGCCTGGGGATAAAATTTGTCTAGAGTCTACATTCAAAGCAAGTATGAATTCTTGACATTATGGGTGGTTTGGAATCTTTCCAGAAACAAGTAGCAATTTAGCAGCTGAATGGGCATGGGAGGTAGGAGAAGTGGAAGTTGGAAGATGTTAAAGAGAGGGATGGTGGGGCAGGTGGGAGTGAAATTAACCTATGGGGTATCAAGTGGTTTGCTTCACGTGGTAGTGACTTCACCCTCACAGGCTTTGGTTAGAAGCTGGATCAACCCTGGCGGTATACGTTGTTGAGGAGATTCCTTGTAAAGATAACAGAACTACATGGTCATAGAGTACCCTGTTGAGTCTGAAATACTGTGATACTATGACACTGCATCCGTATACTACACATGTCAAATCCAGAGTCCCATTGCCTGAATGGCATTTAGTGCAAAGGTGTTCTTATAAAGCTGTACTTGCATGTTGTTGCATTGCACAGAAAAGACATGATTTGTGATCATATTTAGAGTTTAAAACACAGACAGCCATCCCTCCCCACTTTATATGAAACAGTCACAAGCTTTGAAAGAAAATAAATTGGTATGATATTAGAAATATTTTTCTGATTGCAGTGAAATGCATATCTAATTTTCCTGTCCTCCCCTACCCCAGATAGGATGTTCTTCTGTCAGCCTCTCAAGTTATTTATAATAGAGTTAGAAGTTTCCACTTGGACTTGAGGTTTCAAAGAAAAGCCCAACCTTTTTTTCCCCTTTTCATTGAACTACATATCTTTTTTTGTTGTTGTTCAGTGTGGCTTCTCTTTTCTCTAATGTTCCTTTTCTGTCCAGGTTCTAGAGTATTGTATATAGCAGCAAGACATACATTATTTTTTCTCCCATCTTTATGGCAACGATGGTTGAGACAATAATGGTCTTCAGAATTCTTATAGAGCTTTTTGTATTACTTGCTTGAACACCCAGCAATTGCTTGCTAAAAATTGTGCTGGGAAAGCAGATAGTTTTATATTGATGTCATATTATGGCAGAAATTCTATGTGAAGTAGCCAACATAAAGTGACTTGTATATTTATATTATATTAAAATATGGAAAGAGTAGCTGTTTTATTGGGAGAAAGCTGTGGTTTAGGTTTTCTTATTTTCCATTTGGATTATATTAATGTTTTTTACTGAATGAAAAGGCTTGAATTTGGGAACAGAAATTTTCAGTCATTCCCCCCACTCTAAAGTATAGCCCCCTTTAATAACTAATACTTTTTCAGTGTTCTAGAAGAATGGGTGTTTTTTCAGTTTCATTGAAAGGTTACCGTTTTACATTTATAACGCCATAAAATCCAACAACAAGGAATGGATATGTAGAATTAGTTTTGCCATAGGAATGAGGTCATGTTTTAGAATTTTAGTGAACCACACATTAGAGCTGGAGATTTGTTTAAATTAGACTGGTAGAAAGCACAGAACAGTGGAAAAAGCCCTGGGCTTTGTATGAATGAGTAGACTCTGGAGGGCCAGTCCTAGAACTTTCTGCCAATAGATAGCTATGGAGTTGATCAGCAAGTTCACTGTGAGCTTCCCCAGCCTCTCATTAAAAGAGGAGCAGGTTATCTAGATGGTTGTTTCCAGCTTTAAACATCTGATAGATATAATAATACATATATATGCATAATATATATAATATAAATCTATAGCTCTAATAGCATCATATATATGATTTTTAGGATTATCTAGGATTTTTTGCAATTCATATATACATATACATGTATATATGAATTGTAGAAAAAATATTTTGAGGACCATGGTCCATACCCTAAGGTAGCCGAGGCATGAAAGGGGATAAGGTGCTTGGGAAAATCCTGAAGATAGAAGTTAGGAATGTATTTTATAGAGGGAATAAAAGAGAGATATCATAACGACATCTGAGCAAATAAAAAAGAAATTGGAGATGTGGAATTCCACTCAGGGAAATTCAATGAATATTTATGAGATACCTTATACTGTGTCAGGCAATGGGGATAGAAATATATACAAAGGGTCATCAATCTGGCTTTGGAAGAGACCTTAGAGTCTCTGGTCCAACTCCTTCATTTTACTGGTGAGGAAATAGGTCTAGAGAGGATAAGCAACTAATCTGGGGTCATAGGAGGTAGTGACTTTCATAGATTTAGAGTTGGAAGAGAAGTCAAAGTCTACCTAGTCTAATTCCCTTATTTTTACAGATGAGGAAGGAGTACATGTGAGCTTCATGGGAGATAAAATTGGAAAGATAGATTGGGGACAGATTGTGGAGGACCCTGTGTGCCTTACCAACACTATCTTTCATTTGAAATCAAGTCAACAAATAGTTATTAAGTGCCCCCAAAGGGGCAGGCTTTATGCTAAGAGCTGAGAATGCAAAGAAAGGCAAAAAAACCATTAACTGCTCTTAGGGAACTCACAGTATAATGGGGGGAGACAATATGCAAACAACTATCTACAAACAAGATATATACAGGATAAATTGGGAATAATCTCAAAGGAAGAAAGTAGCACTAAGGGGGATTGTGAAAGGCTTTCTTGCAGAAGGTGAGATTTCAGACGAAACCTAAGGAAGCCTGGGAATCTAGAAATTAGAGATGAGGAAGGAAATGCATGGAGTTGGGAGATGACATGTCTTATGTGACAAACAGCAAAGAGGCCAAGATTTTAGTTAGGCTCATGAGCTGGTTAGGCATTTCAAGGAGATTAATTATGTAGTTTTTGGAATAGAAAGGTAGGGGAAAATTTTGGAGAAAAAGAGCCTTTTGTGGGAAAGAAAAAAGAATCAAAAGATGATTTTGAAGTTTCAAACCTGGCAGAGTGAGAATAAAGTTGCTTTTGGTAGAGAAAACAGCAGGAGGGGTTCATTGTTGGTAAAAAGTGATTGCAATTTTAGATAGATTTTGAGGCACTGGAAAGAACTCTGAATAATAAGGATGAGTGTGGTATAATTTATGATTTCATCAATGTTGGGAACTTTCTGTATGGGAACTCATCCTACTAATTCAGATGCAATCTGTCTATGACTTAATAGATAAGTCCTAGGGAATTACCAGATGCACATAGAATCACCCTGCTAGTAAATGTCAGAGAAGGAATTTGGGCTTGGATCTTTCTGAGATCAAGCTCAACAGATTATCCTCTATGAACTGAATATTAGTTTGAAAAAAAGAGAAAGGTTTAGATGTTTATATGTATATTCTTGCACTGATTCCTTTTTTAAAAATTTCTCTTCTGTAGAACGAGGTTCTGCTCGAGACTTGATCACTAAAGATATCACTGACACTTCCATTGGAGCATATTGGACATCTGCTCCAGGGATGGTTCGTGGTTACAGAGTTACATGGAGATCCCTTTATGATGATATTGAAGCTGGAGAGAAGAATCTTCCTGGAGATGCAATTCATACTGTGATAGAAAATCTGCAACCAGAGACCAAATATAAAATTTCAATATTTGCCACCTACACCAGTGGGGAAGGGAATCCTTTAAATGGAGAAGCTACAACTGAATGTAGGTGACATTTTACATTATTAGTGCTTATCATCCTTTGGATTCTGATTAATGTATATTAATACATATTCAAAAGTATGAATATGTGTAGTTGGTTCTCCAGTCTACATATATTTACTTCATATTGAAACTTAAGACTCAGGAAGCATAGAAGGTATCATAGGTATCATAGATTTGGGCTAAAAGACATTTTAGAGGCCACTGGATCCAGCCTTCCCTCCCCATTTTGTGTATGACGAAACCAGTACATGTTTAAGGTAGGATTTTAAAATCAGGTTCAACTGACTCCAAGTCCAGTCTTCCACCTATAAGTATTGAGAGAAAGCATGAATGTGAAAAAGGAGCAAAGAGTCAAAGAGCACTGCTCCATTACTTGCCAGGAAAGGAAAGCAAATTCGGAAAATCTTTTCTCCTATTTACTTCTAGTCTAGTTAGGGTCATATATAGTTATCTTCTTGTTAAAGTAGCTTGCTTTTCAAGATCCCTTAAATGTTGGAATTAAACATTATACATTCTTTATTCCAAGCTCAATGCCATATCTTAGGGCATTGTTGGAAGTGTTGGGGAGGGAGAGGAAATGGTTTGAGGTAAGGATGTACAACCTTTCAGTATCAGAAAGCTGCTTCCTCAATCCAACCACATGACTCATTATCGCCTATTTTTCTGAGACCCAGTATCGTTTCTAGAGCTGAGTTAGGGAGTACTGAGTGGGATAACAATGTAGTGATTGATTATTAAGGAATTATCAAGAACAATTAATTAGTAGACTCCAAAAAATACCTGATGGGTCATGTGACTCAAGTTAATCTCATTGTTTCTAGCCTGGGATTTCTGTGTCTGTCCTCTGTAAGGCTTTAGGGAAGGGGAATGGAGGAACTGTTGGTAAGAGGGCATTCATCCTTATGATGTTTTATTAAAAAGAAAAGACTGAATAGGTCAGGTCAGTGGCCATTATTTCAGCTCTATTGGAGAATTGAAGAGTGCAGTGACTGACATCACTGATTTTTCTCCCCTTCTAATTGGTTTACTTTCAGACAAAAATCTCATGGGCTGAACCAAGAATTGAGTTAATGTAAATTAACATTCTCAGACAAAGAAATATGGTCTTGTCTTGTGTCAAACACAATCAGATTCTCCATAGTTCTACATAATTTAGCAGAAAATTAAATTTTACTGAAAAGTATATTGACATAGTTGGTTTCCATGGTAAAGTTAATATTATATCTGAAATGTATTGGCTGTTGTTTAAGGATGTGTCTTTTGATTGGTTTTTGGAAGAAGTTCAGTTGATGCAAAAATAAATAATGTGTAGCAAATTAAGATAACATGCAAGTGAACCTTCCAATTAATTCCTTTGATTATTAAAAGAATATCATTCCTATGTTTAGAAAATTTTAATAATGTAGGTATCTGAAGACTGACAAATATTGCATTTGCCAAAAATCATGCTTTATATGATAGCTCTTTGAAGGTGTGAATCTTCTAATCTTCTTGTGAAGGGAATTCTTGAATAGGAATGTGTTAGTACCAAAACTATGAGGGATGGCAGAAATCTTAAATTGCCTTTCACCTCTCTGAAGCTCAGTCATAGTACTTTCTTCATAAACACTTGTTGACTGATTGATTTAGTTATTGAATTTAAAAGACCTCCTCTGAACTGGGAGAAATCTGAGTAGTATTGAACTTCATTGTTGGTTGAGGATCAGCTACTTTAAAGGTTGAAGTTAGAGAACTAGTTGAAGGGGAAAAGAGGTTAATTTGTTCCACTAAGTTTTTTTTTTTTAGTTTTTTAACTTTTGCTGTGAAAGATAAGACAATTTGGAAAATATTGTTGAAAAGTTGTGGTAAGCAAGGGTCAGGTGTCTAGGCCATTTATATTTGTATCCCAGATGGGACTTACAAGGAATTTTACTTCAAAGATATGAAAAGTTTCATGCTGTCTTCTTTGTTTCTAGTAGGGAACATTTTGTTGAGTGGTTTCAAATATAGCTTTCAGCTGAACAGCTCTGGAAACATTATAAGGTCCAGAAAGATGGTGGAATTCTTTTAGAATTATGAACTGGAGGTATGGCCAAGATGCCAATAGACAGAGAACTAATGTGTGTGCATTTGTATGAGTATGTATATGTGTATATATGTGCATGTGGATGCTTATATATGTGTGGATGCACGTATGTGTATACATACGTTTGTTTTCCTAGTCTGAGATAGCTAGTTTAGAGGTATTGCTACCTGGAGGCATCCCATGGAGGGAAGAGATGTCAGTAACAAGGGGTGGAAGGAAGAAGAGAGGGTAATACAGCAATTCATAGCACAACTTGTCTATGTTGTTCTTTGTTCTCAAAGGGACCATGACATCATGGTGGTGATGCCATGACATGCACCATGCAACTTTTTTTGTGGTGATGAGCCAACCTCATTGCTTTTTCCAAAAGCCTGAGGGTCAGTTAATAATTAGCATGAGATATACAGAAATTTGCTGGTTTCCTTCTGTTATTTTCTGTAGTTTATTATAAAGAAAGGGCATAACTAAGAAGCCTGCAAGACATCACAGTATGAAGCATGAAATTCAAAAATCTGGTTTAAACATATTTAGATTTTTAAGTATTTGCACAGCCTGGGAATCTTAGTACTTGTGTCAGGGGAGTGGTAACAGATTTTTGGAGCGCCAGTTGCTATTCATAACAGCACCCAAAGATTTTTTTTGTATGATCATGTTACATTCTTCTGAACTTTGAACATCAGTGAAATTAGACTGGGCATCTTGTGTAAGAGGAAGAGATTTGATACTCATTCTAAAAAGGTTTGATTTTTTTTATTGAACTAAAATCTACTTGTGTGAATGCAATAGTCAGAGCTCTTGGTATTTCAGTGCATATTTATGTAGGAGAATGAGTCATTATGGTCGACAATGCTAAATTTGGAGTTAGGAGACCTGTGTTCAAATCTTTTCCTACTGCTTACTACTTGTGTAAACTTAAGTGATTCATTTAACCATTCTAGGACTTGTCTTATTTGTAAAATGAAGGGGTTTTACCGATGACCTTTGAAGTCCTTTGAAGGACTAAATCTGGGGATTTCCAACCCTGGGTCCACAGACCTTCAAGGAATCATTTATAGATTTCAGGAGGTCTTCGAACTTGCATGAGATAAAAATACATCTTTATTTTCATTCACCTCTATCGGAAATCTGGCATTTTCTGCTATTGTGAATTAAAAAAACGACAATAAGAACTCCTCTACATTCTCCTGAGGAGGGATCTATAGATTTCACCAGATTGTCAAAGTGTTCTGACATGAAAAAGGTTAAGAACTCTTGCACAAATATGTGATCCTATGACTTAAACCTTTCCTAGGACAAGCCCACGCACACCACATCTTAATCCACATTAGTGGTAGTTGATAATCAGAATCCTGAGCTAGTAGTAGTCTCAATGAAATGTTGACATCACTTTTTTTTTCAAGAGTCTATATGACATTATAACTTTTTTCTTTTTTAGTGGGAAAACTTTTAGTTGTTTTCTTTTCATTTAAATTGGTTCATCTTTATCCGATAATTTATAATAGTAGACAATTGTGAGTTGGGTTCTTCTGAATACATTTTAGATGAAGATATCTTTTGTGTGTATTTTAATTTATTTACTTCTCTTCATATTCATCATTACTGGACATAATAAGAGTACAACTTCACTGAACATCCAAGTTTAAGATTCTTTGTATTTGCTTTTGAAAAGGGTAATATTTTGTAGCAAATCATTCAGGTTTTTGGCCCTTCATAATCCCTTAATGCAAAGTTTCTTAACCCAAGGTCTGTTAACTTGTTTAAAAAAAATCCTTTTGATAATAGTATATTCCATAAATTAACTTATTTTGTAATTCTATGTATTTCAATTTATGCATTTAAAAATATTATTTTGGAAAGTTGTTGATGACATAAATAAAGTTAAGAGTTCCTGTTTATTGTAGTGGAAAGCCACTGAGCTATTCTTTTCTTGGAGTCTCTTGGTATACTTATCTAACTCATCACTGGCGATTTTATTCTCCCCTCCCCCACTGCCCATAAGGGATCAGAGCAGGAAACTGAAATTTTTCTTAGTATAGGGGTTTTTATACTTGTCATCAGGCCATGTCAAATGTTACCAGAGCAAATTAAGAGAGGCGCTTACATCACTGTCTGAATACTTCTATACAAATCCGCCTTTGGTTGATATTTTACTCAAGATTTCTCCATGTGGAACAAAGATGAATGACCATGGTATTTTAAGTTACTTTGTTATTATTGTTTTGTGAAGACCTATAATGTCTTTGGCATTGGGAGCTCCCAGCAAGGGACTTTCTCCTACCAGTACATATATGCAACTTACGGTCTTTCAGAGTTGCCTGGGGACTCTGATATTAGGCTAAGTGTCAGAGGTGGGAGATTTGAGTCCAATTTGTTCTAACAGAGGCAAGCTAGCTATCCTTTATATCATGCTGCCTTTCTTTCTCTTTTTCTCTTCCTCTCCATTTTTCTTTTTCTTCTCATTTCTTCCCCTTCCCCTTCTTCATCCCTTTCTTTTCCACCTTCCCCCTTTCCTTACCTCTCTTATCCTTCTCTCTCTTTCTCATTCCTTCCCTTTTCCTTTCCCTCTCATATTCTCTTTCCTCTTCTCCATCTTTTCATGTCCCCTTCTCTTCCCTTCCTTTTCTTTCCTTCCCATTCATTTCCTCTTTTTCTTCTTCCTTCCCCTCCCTTCTTTTCCTTTCCCCCTTTCCTTCCTTTTCTTTCCTTTCCCTTCCTTCCCCTCTCCCTCTTTATCCCTCTATCCCCCCTTCTCTCTTTCAAATAGTGAGGGGAAATTCTTAATCTTTCCCCTAGGAACTTAAGCATATTCCTATATAAAATGATTCTAACCTTTTGAAGTATCTAATCCCTGAACAAATGAAATAAAAATGCTAACAGTACTGGCAGAATATAAGCACCACATTGGCATAGTGAAGAATAGAAGTTACATGATCTCTATTAGAAGTTTAATTACCCTTTCATTAAATAAAAATCACCTAAGGAAAGAGAAAGATTATTTTTGCTGATGATATATATTGTACCTTGAGGAAACACTTTCCACATGAAGGATTCCTATCAGGCTAAGTTTTCACAAACCTAATTTTAAAACTATTGGGACATTATATAATGGCTTATCTCTTTATATCCCTCTTCTTTACATTTTTTTTTTGGAAGAGAACACAAGAAATTTCATTAACAACCTTCATTTTGGCTAAAGTAATTATCTGGGTCACTCTTGTGCTACTTGCAATGGCCCCTGTCAAAATTCACTTGCAGAGCTAACAGCTGTAAAATTCCTCAAGGCATTTGGTTTTAAGAGAAATTCTTTACAGATGAAAGTAGGATAAAATTTCTAAACGCTTGTCCCAGGAAAAGGATGTTTTCTTTTCTAAATTCCCTAACACTCAACTAGGAAATCCCTAAGATCCAGGCTTCTAGTTTTCAGGGGATGGGCAAGAAAGGTCTCTTAGGATCTGTTGTTATCCTTAGTTTACAATAGATTACAATGCTGAACTATGAAACACCATGATCCTTGACATTCATATAAAGCTTTAAGATTTGGAAAACATTTTACAAAGAATGTCTCATGGGAGTGTTACAAGAACCCTGTGGGGTAGTTACTAAGAAGGTATTATTATTTTTATTGTCTCCATTTTATAGATGGGAACATTAAGGTCCAGAGAAGTTGCAACTTGCTAATAGTCAGTTAGCAAATGTCAGGGGGTAGGATTTGAATTCGAGTCTTCTTAATTCTGGTCTACAACTTTATCTACTAGGCTATTCTGCCTTTCCTAAAGTACTTGAAAATCAAAGCCCAGATCATGACTCTTTGCTCAAATGGTGTTTTATTACATTATAACATGTTTTATTTTTTTTATTGACATGTATTTTAATCTGGCTTTGCATCCCCCAGTATCTCAAAATGCCAGGACTCTGAGAGTTGATGATGAGACAGAAACAACAATGAGAGTCACTTGGCAACCAGCGCCGGGGAAAGTTGTGAACTATCGTGCAGTATACCGGCCTCGTGGAGGAGGAAGACAGATGGTGGCCAAAGTGCCCCCCACAGTCACATCAACTGTTTTAAAACGACTTCAGCCTCAAACCACGTATGACATCACAGTGCTTCCAATTTACAAGACAGGGGAAGGAAAGCAAAGGCAAGGATCAGGAACCACACGTATGTATAATTTTAAAGATCCTTTTTAAGTTCTTACAATTCTACAACCCCAGAGTTGGAAGGGATGTAAGAGACCTATTAATTTAACCCATACCTGAATAAAAATCTCATGTAGACTGTATGCAATAGGTGGTCATCCTTTAATTGAGAACCTAACTGTGTACTGTGACCCCTTCCAATTTTGGATAACCAATTATTGGGGAGTTTTTCCTTATATCAACTCTTAAGTCTCCTTTTTTGCAATTTCCCATTGGGTTCTGGGTTCTGACTTCTGAAGTCAAGCACAAGTCTGTTTCTTCTACATGACAGCCTTCCAGATATGTGAAGGCTACTAGTGTACCCACTCATCTACCCCGATTCTCTTCCAAAAAGTTTTCCTTCCTCCAGACTAATTACTAACAGTCACTGGTTATTCTGCTCTGCGTGCTAGTCATCTTATCTTTGTCTTTTCTGAATGGTCATACTCAATCTGACCAGGACAAGATTTAATACAACTGTTAGCGTGCTAATCCTGGATACTCTGCCTCTCATGAGGTAGCTCAAGAGTTTATTATCTGTTGATTCATTTTGAGCTTATGGTTTATTGAACCTGCTAAGGGAAGAGATTGGAATTTAACTCCGAGTATGAGCATTTATAAGATCCATTGACTCAGATTCTTTTATCTCTTTTCTAACTCTGTGACTGTCCCTTTGCCTCCTTTGGTGGTTATTTTTCCTCCTTCTGTCCCCTAAGAGTAAGTATCCTTTTTTTCCTCTATACTCTTTCCTATAGTGATGCTTCATTATTCCCTGACTTCGGTTATTGCTTCTTTGCAGATCACATTGAAATGTCCGTCTCCAACTTCAGCTGCTCTTTTGAATCCCCGTCCCAAGTTCCCAGCTGTTTATTAGATACTTGTTTCTAGATGTCTTGCTGACATCTTGAATTCAACATATCAAAACTGAGCTCATCGTCTTCCCTTCAAAATCTGCCCCTGCTCCTCGCTTTTCCAGTTCTTTGTTGTCACTCTATCTTTCTAGTACCCATTCCTGACTGAAATCCTGGAGTCTCCTTGGATTTTCCTCTTTTCTTCACCTTGTTCAGTCTCCAGTCACTTGCCAAATACAGTTGATTTTATTCCTGAAATATTCCTTACAACTTTCCTTTTCTTTCTCCTCACACAATACACTAATTTAGAGCCTTGTTTCTTCTCACCTGGGCTATTGTGATAGTTTCCTAACAAGTCTTCTTGACCCTGATGACATCAAATGTGAATGGAATGCTACATTCAATAAAGTGCAAAATAATAGATACTTCACCTCTGGTGTCTTCCTCTCTGGAGTTTATCCTTTATGCTTCTGACAAAGTAGTCTTTCTAATGCACAGGTCTGATCATATCATGTTAGAGACAGTGTGACACAGTGCAGGGGTAGGGAACATGTGGCCTTGAGTCCACATGTAGACTCTAGGTTCTTAAGTGTGACCTTCTGACTGAATACAAACTTCACAGAGCAAATCCCCTTAATAAAAGAATTTTTGGATATATAGGAGAAGTATCAACAAAGACTTCACAGAAAGTACCAACCAAACTTCACAGAATAAATCCTTTTATTAAGGGGATCTGTTCTGTGAAGTTTGGATTCAGTCAAAAGGTCACACTTGAGGACCTAGAAGGCAACATGTGGCCTTGAGGCCACAGGTTCCCCACCCCTAGTACAGTAGATAGATTGCTAGATCAAGAGTTAGGAATGTCTGGGTTCAGTTCTTGCCTTAGACTCACTAACTGTGTGACATAGGCAATTCGTAGCCTTTCTTGGCCTCATTTCCTCACAAGGGGGGTTGGATTAGATGGCTTTTAAGGTCCTTTCCAGCTCTAAATCTAAGATTTTGCAAAAAAAATCCAACAACACCTTTCAGTGATTCCCCATTCTCTATGGGATGAAACAGTACAAATTTCTTGGTTTAGCTTTCAAGATCTTCCATAGTCTGTCTTTCATATACCTTTCCAGCCTCACTTCTTCTCTGTGGACTTCATTATTAGCCAAATTGAATTAAGAGCCATTTCCTGGTCTCATCTATCTTTTCTCATCTCTGCATAGTTTTTCAGGCCATAATTAGTGCCCGAAATGGACTCTTTCCATATTTCTGCTCTGTTCTAATCTTTTTCTTTCTGCAAAGGCTAGTATAAATGCCACCTACTCTGTGAAGCCTTTCCATGGTCCCTCATCTGAAAATGGTTTGTCCTCTCCAGAATCTCTTAACCGTTTATTGGTATTTATCTTCTACATTTATTCTATTCTAACTTATAGTGATTTGTTTGTCCATCTTATTCAGCAATTTACTGTTAGGCTGTAAACTCCTTGAAAGCAGGGATTATTTCATATTTTGTCTTTGCATCTCTAATGCTTGGCACAGTGCCTAGAACATAAAAGCATTTAGGAAATGTTTATTAAATTGAATGGAAGGGAATCGAGGGGAGGGAAGTTGAGTTCTTTGAAGGCAAGGGCTATTTCATTTGTGTTTTTATATCCCCAGCACTGAGTATATAGTACCTGGTCCATAACAGGTACTTAATAAATGCTTGTTGATTGATTTTTCGTTTTTCTATCCCCACATTGTGAATCAGTATGACATCGTGGGTAAAGAACTGATTTCTCATACCATGCCTGGATTCAAGTCCTGCCTACTGGCTGTGTGATCTGGGCAAGTCACTTAATCTCTGCATGCTCTAAGTGACTCTCTGAGATTCCATGTTATAAAGGAACATCTGACTTGCTCTGGTAGAGAGAATTTCTTCCCTTGGAAGTTCCCTATACCAATAAAATCCCAGGTCTAGGCCCTGTCTGTACTGCTTTATATAGTTTGTCTGCCAATAGCAGGTACATAACACACATTTATTAAAATCAGCTGAGTTGAGTTTAGTACTGGAACTGTGGATAAAGGTTTAATATCCATAAGAAGACTTTGTATTTCACATAATTATTACTTGTATTTTTTCTCTTTGTAGTATCAAAATTCAAATCACCCAGGAACCTCAAAACATCTGACTCAACCATGTCAAGCTTCCGAGTCACTTGGGAACCAGCTCCTGGGGAAGTAAAAGGATACAAGGTCACTTTCCATCCTACAGGAGATGATCAGAGGCTTGGGGAATTAGTTGTTGGTCCCTATGACAATACTGTTGTTTTGGAGGAACTTAGGTATGAGATAGTTTTATTCTTTTTTTTGTTATTGTTATTTCAAACAATTTATTGAAATCAGTGAGGCCTAAGTTGGAAAATATGTTCGGAGAAGGGATTTGTAAAAGCTGCTAGATAGTGGAGATGAAAACTACTTTCCCAAGGCAGGTTTTAGTTGCTGTGAACAACTCAAAGAGTGGTTTTGGAAATTGTCAAGCACAAGAGGCTTTCTGTAGTTCTTGGTCACATTTTTACAACTTAGTGGGAGTACTTCTTTCAGTAGCAATGCCATGCTTTAAAATAAAAAAAAAAGCTTCCAGTCTGAAGCATTTTGCCAAGAGTAGTCCCCACTCGGGGTGTTGTCATTATGTGGTAGAAAACCCTCTCCAAATGTGGAGATTACTATTCCCTCTGAAAATGCCCAGATGACTCATTCTGAAATCCCAAGTGAGAGTCTTCTTCCAATTTGAGACATAGTAGAAGGCAAGACTTTGTGTTTTGTGCCAGTGGGGCAGAAGAGGGGAAGGGTGGGTTGATTAAAAGTCCTGCTCCAGGCTCTGCAATGGAAAATAAGGAAGTCTAAGAATGAATGGAGGGTGACCATTCATTATAATGAGTATAATAAACTACTGTGCTCTTGATGACTATATACTTGATTTGTTACTAGCTCATGCTGCCTCCCTTGGTGTAGGGGAGAGGGGTTGGCCTTTGAGACAGGAAGACCTGGGTTTAAGCCTTCCTTGTCTCTGACACTGACCATAGGCAAATTAGTTGATTTCAGTTCCCAGAGAACTTCCTAAGGCTATATAAATTACAGCATTGTTACAGATCAGCGTTGTTGGAGAGAGAGGTTCATAGATGTGGTCTACAATGAGAACAAACAACATACTTAATCTTAATATCCAGGACTCATTTATTTTATCAAGAATTCGTATTTAGAAGTTTCTTCATTTGTACAATAATATGGAAATTTGAACAAATACTTCTCTCTCATTTTAAAGATCTATACAGAGCAAAAAAAACATTCTTGTTGTCTTAAAATGTATTTTTTAATAGTAGTGATTTAGTTCTGAGTCAGATTCTGCCTGTTGTATGCTCAGTTCAAAGGTAAATAAATACACCCCAGAGATTCTGTGCAGCTTTACTACTTATGAACTGCCCATACCATGCAGCTCCTCTAAGAGGGGGGTGGAGTTTGTGAGTGGGTGGTTACCTCTGGTATTCTTTGGGGTATATTTTCTGGTTGCCTTCACCTGCCTACACCCTGCACTTGAATTTTCAGGTCACTGCTCAGGGCGGTGATGTTAGATGATATCTAGCAATTTCCCATTGACATAAGGCACACAGTTAAATGCCATGGCGAATTTTCATCCTAAACTCCATATTTTCTCATGCTCCCAAACTCAAAGGGAACAATTTCTATGACTCTTTTAGTAATGTGGAAAAGAAAGAATAAAATTCTTTATTTGGGTAGTTAAAAATAACTTTTTAGCTACCTTATATCTCTATTTATATCTGTATCTATATATCCATTTTTTTTAATATTGCAGGGCAGGCACAACCTATAAAGTAAATGTTTTTGGAATGTTTGATGGAGGAGAAAGTTCACCACTTATTGGACAAGAAATGACAACTCTTTCAGACACAACTGTCATGCCAATTTTATCTACAGGTAAGCAACCTGTGAGAATTTAAATTAATTTGGATGCTTTAAATTTAGGTAGTTTGCCTAATTGTTTTGTGGAAAAGTCTTGTAAAATAATGTTTAAAACTAAATGTTGACATTTTCAACTAAAAGGCTGAAACAACTAAAGATGTTTTAATGCAAATATTGACATTTTCAACTAAAGCCTTAAAGCACTACAGGTTTATTTATGTACTATATAAATTTTTAACTATATGAATATATAAAATATGAATTTATAACTAGATGAATAGTCCTCTTCAAAAGTAACATGACTTATGTGCTAATTTTACCTATTATCATGTAGGTAGAGTACTTTGCAAACTCCCAAGTGCTATATAAATGGTAGCTAGTACTCTTGTTATTATCAGAGATTTAACTGGAATTCACACCATTGAAACCTATAAGTCTTTTTTTGTCCCTTAGACATTCATCAAATATGATTTTGCTTATTGTTATTTTTATGATGTAGTGTTCCACTACTTAATACATCATTATATAGTCATGAGATTTTTATTAAATTAATGCAGTTAAAGCAAAGACATTATTTCCTCCCTCTAGTATCTGAAATATGCTTTTGTTAAAGATGTATGGAAAATGTCAATATATGAGATTTAATTTTACAAGATAGTAATAGCTACTAGATTTTATTTAGTAGTTGAGACAGGAAAAAAAATTAAATGCATTTTAAATGAAGGTTCTCAGGACATCCAGTCTCAGGATCTGGAGAGATGTAGTTAATGTGTTTGCCACTCTGAATCAGAGTCCTTAGCAAGATTGGACTAGTTAAGCAGACAGAAAGTGAGAGTTTTTTCAGTTGTAGAGCTGTGAAGAAATCTTTGATTTTTTTTTTGCTATTATCACATTCATACCATCAGTATTATACATGAAGCAATGAAACATCACTTAGTGAATGGAGGGTAGACCTTGAAGAGAGAGACCTCTGGATTCAAATCCTTCTTTTTTGACCCATAGTAGCTTTCTGACATTTAACCTCTCAGTGATCTTGGCAATTCTCACAGGTTGTAAAGATAAGTTGTCAATATGCATTATTGGAGGGAGTTTTTACACTGAAAACTCCCTATACCACTGAAATAACAGAACCAGATTTCCTCTTCCTCCTCCTCCATCACCTAAAGCATATATGAAACTAGGACAAAATTAGGACAAAATTAAATTTAAACAATTTCCCAGCTCTTTGTGTTATGTTGACAAAGATTAGATTTGTACTTTCTGTGTTTAAGAGGATCATGATTTTTAACCATTAGATACTTGTAATAATTAATTACTCAAGATCCTTCAGTACTGGATAGTTTATGTAGAATGTTAATGAAATCACAATATCTTTTAAGTATGATGAATGTGATGTTTTTTTTTAAATGGAATTTCTTCCATATAAAGATTAGACGTTATAAGGGCAAGAAGCCAGAAAATAAACAATTGGTAACACAACTTCTAGAACAATAGAAGGCAGTTTTTAGATGAGTAATTTTAAGCTTGATTAAAAAATTCAGTCTGTTTTATAGAAATGTTCTATTACTTAACTTATGATGATGATATTAACCGACTCATATTTTTGTTCCCTAGCTTGTGAACTGAGGAGATCTGAAATGATTTCTCTTTCCTTAGCATCCCAGCCTTGTATAAATGTTTGTACTTGTGTTTCTACATCTCCTCACTTGTGTGTTTGTTTGCATATCTCCTCCTAAATTATGTTCCTTCTTCATTTTTTTAAATGTGCACACTCCTCTGCCATCTGTATTTATCTAATTGCATTACAAAGTAAAGACAACTGTTTACAAAAATGGTAACTATGAAATGTCTGCATGGTAAATAAGATGAAATATTGGCATAGGACATTAATTGGGCATTTCTAACCAAATGTATTTGCATTGAGGTAATCTTGTATTTGATACTAATAGTTACCTCTCATATTTGGTGTAGTAAATTTTTAAAAAAAAGGTTTTGGTCTGCAGAAGCAATTTCCAGCCCATGCATTTTCATCAGCTCATCCCATACTCTTAAACAATTTTGTAGTGATAGGACTGCTACCAGCAGTCAGATATTATTCCAGAGAAATATACTCCTAATGCTTTAGGTCATATTTGAAAATTTAACTAAAATTTCTAATTCCTGATAGTGAGATACCTTTGAAATAAGCCTATTTTCTTTCAGACTTGTGAGCCTTTGCTCATTTATCTTGCAGTTATGACTAGAAGACTAATTTCTGTGACAGACTAAAGTGAGGAAAAACGAAAGGAAAGATGCCTAATTGAGAGTGGGTGATACAAGGCATGTCCATTGAAGTAACCATTGAATGAATGAGCACTTCTTATTGATACAAGTTGAAGTCCATGAATGGGATGATGATGTGTGTTTCATGGATATATTTCCAGTGATGTCCTAATATCTAGTAATGCTATAATGGTTGAGACAGGGAGGCCAAGCATCCAAGTGTTAGCAGAGGGAGGAGAAATAGGAATAAAGGATACCTAAACATCACCTAATGTTTTTCGTACTCATGTGTGCCTTTTGGTTATTGCTGCATCAGGCATGGAGTGTTTCACCAGAGCAGAAGCTGACATCGTGCTCCTGGTCGATGGTTCTTGGAGTATTGGTCGGGCTAATTTTAAAACTGTCAGGAGTTTCATTTCACGTATTGTTGAAGTCTTCGAGATTGGCCCCAAAAGAGTACAAATTGGTAGGTCTTGCTAATATTGAAGTTTTAGACACTTGTTTTTATGCTTCTCTCAGTAAACTAATGATAACTGCATTATTTAAGCCCTTGCTCAGTACAGTGGGGACCCCAGAACAGAGTGGCAGCTGAATGCACATAAAGACAGGAAAAGCCTATTGGAAGCGGTTGCTAACCTACCATACAAAGGAGGCAACACACTAACAGGTACACTCTGACCTATAAGTTTTTTAAGCCTTGGTTTTTTAAAAAAATCGTTATTAAAATTTAAAGATCATCAAGTAATCATTTTATGTATCTTTTTAAAATCACACCAGGCATGGCTTTGAATTTTATTCGGCAAAATAACTTCAGGCCACAGGCTGGCATGAGACCCCGAGCTCGCAAGATTGGTGTTCTCATCACTGATGGAAAATCACAGGATGATGTAGAAGCGCCTTCAAAGAAACTGAAGGATGAAGGAGTGGAACTCTTTGCTATTGGTGAGGACCACAAAGAAAGGCAGCAATCCGATGGCAATGCTTTTGGGATTTCAAGGGTCTGTAATTTTGCGAGCTTGGTTAATCCATCCACTGGCCAAAGAAGCCCTTTTAGGTCTGACTATAATTTAGGGATGTGAGAACCTGCTGAATCCGTCAGAGGGCCCCACTTGAGGACCTAGAGGGCCACGTATGACCTTGAAGCTGCAGGTTCCTCACCCCTGGACTAGATGATCTTTGCAGGTCACTGGAGTCAAGAACATTAATGACTTGGTCATTATTTTCTAGTGAGGAACTTCTCTGAACTTAGCTAGGTTGGCTCATCTTGGGCTTGTAATTGGCATCTTTATAACTTGGTAGGTCCTGACAGAGACTGTGCCCTACTGGCGTAGCCTTCATGCCTCTTTGAAGTACTGGGGGAAGGGAAGAAGGGAAAGGAAAAAGCATTTATATATATAGCTTAGAATGTGCCAGGAGATATGGTAAGTGCTTTACAAATATTATTTAATTTGATTCTCACAACAATTGTGTGAGATAGGTGCTGTTATTTCCACTTCACCATTGAGGAAACTGAGGCAAATAGAGGTTAAGTGACTTGCTTAGGGCCACATAACTAGTATGTGCCTGAGACCAGATTCAATCATATCTTCCGGACTCCAGGCCTAGCGTACTGTGCCACAGAACTGCCTCTACTCATTGGAGTAGACCTTTATGGAAGAAATATATATGTGTGTGTGTGTGTGTGTGTGTGTGTGTGTGTGTGTGTATACACATATATATGTATCAGCCTATACATATAATATAAATGGAAATATAAGGATTTTCTGACTTAGTAAAAAACATTTGGTAGCATTTAGCATAATTTCATGTGTTAACCTCCCCTGGTAGGACAGAAGTTCCTTGACTGACATTCTATTCTATTTTACCTTTTTTTTTTGTATCTCTAGTGTTCATCTTACTGAGTGACTGACATACAGTAAGCACTTAATACATGCTGGTTGATTGGTCTCCATAAGAAAGGAGATATGATTTTAGAGCTTTGAACACACAATCAGTTTTGTTCATTGGCCAATTTGAACTTCTCAATTTGTCTAATTTACCTTCTAATGAAACAGAACAATTATCAGGTCATGAAAGAGGAAAACAGTGTCAGAGGTATTAGACATGTGCTGTTACCAACACTTAGGATATTTCCTGTTAAGTTCCCTTCCTCATAATCAAGTCACCACTAAGATTTCTGGAAAGGGCAAAACTCCAAGTCAATTAATTACCTTATGGCTCAGTTTACCATACCCAAACAACAGATCCTTGGTCATTAACCCCCATCCCCAAAGTGTGTGGTCTTTCCCATTAAAATGTAAGCGCCTTGAGGGCAAGGACTATTTTACATTTTGTAATTGCATCTGCAGTGCTTAGTACAGTTCCTGGTGCATAGGAAGCACTTGCTAAATGTTTTTTAATTAATTTTTTCATCATTCAGTTCATTCATTTATTTACTGACTTTGGTTAGTTATAGGTTGACCCAGCCAATAAGACGTTAATTTTTGCTCTTAGAAGCACTCTTTCAATCTCTTCTGAGATCTCATTATATTATAGCTATTAATCTTTCTTTTTTTAGGGAAAATCACATATATATATATATATCTATTTTATCATACAGTAGAAAATTGAAATATTACTTCTATTAAATTACTTGTTAAATTTTATTAAAATTTTTTTCTGATCCATGTTGCTAATTTGTAATTTTTTTAAAAATAAAGGTATTAAAAATGCTGATGAGACTGAGTTAAAGATGATTGCAACTGATCCAGATGATACTCATGCATACAATGTGGCTGATTTTGACTCACTTTCTAGGATTGTGGATGAACTCACTGTTAACTTGTGCAATAGTGTCAAAGGTCCAGGTATGCTATTATTTTAACTACTACCTTATTCATCATTTTGTCAACTTTCAATGTTCCTTTCTTTGGCTTAATTGAGGGTAATTCCAGTTAAAATTCATCTCGCTGCTTGTCTTTCCTCAAAATTTCTGTGGATTCCTTTAATATCTAGTGAGAGATTCTTTTTCTTTCAGAATTCTTGTTCACTTGCAATTGGTATTTTGAAGAGATAAAAGTGAGAAAGTCTTTTAAGTTTGGATCCTTTGTTGTCCTCCCAAGATAAATGGTTTTGAATATGAAAATGGGAGGTTTGGATTAGGGCTATTTTGTGGCTTATTGATTTTACATCAACCATAAATTATTTTTGAAGTTGATTTTCTAGATTATTCTTCAGTAGAAACAAATACTAACACTGAATGAGTCCTAAGAGATTACTTGGTCCAACTGCTTTCTCCCTCCCTCTCCCCACTTTTTACAGATAAGACAATTGAAGCTAAATGCTGGATGCCATTGCTGAAGCAGTATTTGGGTAGGAGGGTGGTATAAAGCAGCCAACCTTTACAAGTCTCTATGAACTTATCCAGACTGGTTCTTGCACAATATAATATAGTTAATTGTCAGGACTATACCTGGAGTCTTTCTAGCTTGGAAGAACCTGACAGAGCTTGTGCCTTAATAGGCTAGCCTTTGAGAATGCAGGATGACCACTCTTTCATTCTGGGGCATCAGAATAGGATTTAATGGAGTCAATTAATGAAAGACCAAATATGATGATTATTTTGGAGCTTGAAATAATTCCTTTTAGAGTTACCATAGATTACCCTTTGTGTGTTTATATTAGTCATGTGAAAATTGGAATGAGAGCCCAAGGATACCAGTGGACATGATTCAGGTTATTTTGGGTTTCAGGAGTATATTTATATGTATTTTTCTCCTCTGAGTTTCTTTTCTTTTTTCTTTTTCTGAGTTTTTGACCAATCCTTTGCAGATTTTCTTTTGGGATTTGGCCAACAGATTGTATTTTTCTCGGGAGAATAAGGCCATCGGTGTAACTAAACTAGCATTTGGAGGTTTCCGGCTCTCAATATTAGTTTATAAAGTTGTAGCTTTATTCTACTGGAGAGAGCTTAGAATAGATGAAAACATCTTTTATCTATTTGGTTTTTATCAACCATATAATCACTGCATTCATGCCAGTTTCCCAGACCATAAAACTGCTTGATAATTTTGTAGGCTTGATTATAATCCAAGTATGATAAAGGTTAAAAGAATAAAAATGAGAATTTTTTTTACATAGTTTTGACTTGCAAACAATTCAAAGAGGATGGTTGAGTTGGATTTACTTTGGATTTATATACTTTGGATTTACTAGATTAATGTCTTTATTTTTAAGCTTTAACTTAGTCCTTTTTTTCATCTTTACCATCTTCTTAATGTTATTTAAAAAATAGACTTCATGTTACAGACAAGGACTGGTCCCACTTATTCTATAAAACAGCTGACTGTTGCATTTAGGTGACAGTTACTTTCAATAGTATCACTATAAAACAACAGTTTAGGTACATCCTGTCTAACCCTTGGCATAAAAATATTGTTACAAATCTATAGAGACATAATCAGAAGACTTTACTTACAAAAGTTCAAATTAAATAATGAACCATTTAAAAAGAATCTAGACTCCACTGAATAAAAGGAATGCTTTTAGAAAAAAATGTCACTAATTGACTCATCCTAGTTTTTTTATTTTTATATTGAGAGCTACTTAATATATAAAGGAGGTTGCTTAGAATTTTTATGATAAAAAACACTTATATTTATATAGTACTTAGGGTTGAAATGCTTTGCATTACATTATCTCATTTGATCCTTATGAGGTGTGTGGAGTGTGACATTATTAGAGGTAATGTGTGGGTAAGGAAACTCAGGCCCAGAGAGGTTCAGGAACTCACCCATGGTTTCACAGTTAATAAGGGGCAGTTTAAGGATGTGAACTTCTGAATATGGTCTTCTGAATTTTAGTCTAGTGCTTTTCCCATTCGGTCACCTTGCCAGGTGATTATTAGGACTTTTCATTCTAATTTTAATTTTTGCCATGTTGATTAATTGATGAACCTTTTATATATTTTATTTCCCTTGCATAGGTGACTTGGAAGCACCTTCCAATCTAGTTATATCTGAGCGAACCCATCGTTCCTTTAGAGTGAGTTGGATACCACCATCAGACAGCGTAGACAGATACAAGGTGGAATACTATCCAGTTTCTGGAGGGAAACGCCAAGAAGTGAGTCTGCTTCTTCTCTCCTTGCTGTCCCTTTCTCCTTTCACAAGTCCCCCAGTAGAGGCTTTTTGTAGAATGTCAGATGAGGAGTCAGCATTTCTAGCGAGAGGCTGAGACCAAATTAAGAGTAGTTGTGGGCTCACTTCTGTTACAGGCGCACAGTATGTCTGTGCTGCTTGAGTCTGCGCAATTTTCTTCTTGCTCTTGGTTGTCATTAAAGTTGAGAAAATACTTACTTGAATTCCTATGGTTCTTAAAGACTGTGGCATGGTAGTGGAATGACATTATTTCTCTCACTAGATGACGTATTTATTCTTGCCGTTACTATCTGTTTCTTTGCTGACCTAACATTTTCTGAAACAAAAATTCTTCAAAATAAACTCTAAGCCTATATGGTAGGGACGATTAGCAGAATTCTGGCTCAGTTTGATAAATTTCTCTTCTCCACTCCCCTAGCAGGGCTCCAGGCTGAAATTCTAGAAGAAAGGAAGAAATGGGGAATATGCCATTGGTAACTTTTACCTTTATTTTACTCTTTCCACCTAGTTTTATGTGAGCCGCCTGGAAACTAGTACAGTGCTTAAGGATCTAAAGCCTGAAACAGAGTATGTCGTTAATGTGTATTCTGTGGTAGAAGATGAGAATAGTGAACCTCTGAAGGGCACTGAAACCACCTGTAAGTGTTCATATAATTTTACTCCTTGTGCTCACATCTGCGTTTTGCGGGTGTCTGATCTTTCTAGAAAAATCTTTGTTCTTTTTTTCCCTTTCCCTACACCTGCCACCCCCCTCTCTAGTCTCTTGGTACCTCCAGATTTTACCCAATGAGCAAGATTTCCAATGTTATTACCAACTTCCTCTCTCCAGAGAGTTATTTCATCAGCCCCAGAAAGCTTTTAGGTGGGATGACACAAGGTCACATATAGAGAGGGTGAGACGGAGCTGGGAATAAAATTCAGATCTCGACTTTCAGTTCACTTTTCTTTCTGTAACACTATGCTGTTATTATGTGTAGTCATGCAAAATGTATTTCCATGGTAGCCATACTGTGAAAGAAAATGCAGACAAACTCACCTCCCCCAAGAAAAATAAAGAAAAAATTTGCTTCAATCTGCATTCAAACTCCATCAGTTTTTTTCCTCTGGAGATGGATAGTATTTTTCATCATAAATCCTTCAATATTGTCTTGGATCGTTGAATTGCTGAGAATATCTAAGTCATTCACAGTTGATCAGAATACAATATGCTATGGCTCTGCTCATTTACTTTGTGTCAGTTCATGTAGGTCTTTCTGAGGGCATCTTGCTCATCATTTCTGATACCATAATATTGTTCTATCACAATCATATACAACTGGTTCACCCATTCCCCCTTTGATGGATATCTAGATTTTGACAAAATTTCAGGTTCATTAGTCTACAAAATGTGACTCATGTAGATATATGAAGAAAAGAA
>CM053770.1:355438458-355465796 GCA_028658325.1 Potorous gilbertii | reverse complement strand
CATGATAATCTTATTTCACATTTGTATAGTATTTTAACCTTTACAATTTCAATCCTGTGAGTTACATACTGTGGGTGTTAGTTTTCTTATTTTACAGATGAAGCAACTGAGATTCACAGAGGTTAGATAATTTGACTCATATCAAAAGCCAGTTAACCTTGGTCTTCTAAGTGCAGTGTTTTTTCCTACTTAACCATTTTTGTGATTATATAGATTGGCCATATTCTCTCAGTCTTTTTAAAATACAAACTGGAGAGTCCTTATGTGGTCATAGACTTAGGAACCTTAGATGTCATCAATTTCAATCCCCTCATTTTACAGATGAGAACCTTGAGGAGCAGGGAGAAGTCACGTGGCTAATTTCATTTGTCTCAGTGCCCGAGCAAAGACTGAAGTTCAGATTTTTTGATTCTTAGTTTGGCATACCAAGTTTGTTTTTGTTGCCTTCTCATCACTCTTATTAAAAGCCTGCTTTCCTTCTTTTATTGATCCTGCATTCACATACGGGCCATGTATTCTACAATTATATTGGACTTTGCCTTCAAGTGTCATGATTGGATAGAGTCTGGCAAACTAATTCTTGTTAAGGTGTCAACTATTAATGACTTAGCTCTTCAGGGATATTTGTGTTTCAATTTGGTTTCTTAAAGGCATGGATTTCTAACAGGTAGAATTTCTGCTGTCAGCCAGTAGGGGAGGTTCTTTTGATTGGGCACCTTTTCTGCTCAAATTATACCTAGTAGACAGAAATCCATCTTGCCTGCTCATAAAACTACCCCTATTCACTGACATATTTTTCAGGTTTCTTGTAGCTATGTTTTTTAATGTATCATGTAATTACATTGATAATTTTCTCTAATAAACTCAAAAATGTGTTTGATTAAAACATGTGACATATTAATTCCTTTCCTGTTAAAGATAGTTATGTTTCATTGAAAGATAAATTTGAAATTTAGAATACTTCAATGGATGAGTATTAAGTTAAAAACATCTGGACTAGAAATAAAGCATCCAGATGTCTAAATGCTTACTCATTGTGGGCAGTTCTCCATTTTCATGAGATTTTAATTAGCATGGCATAAACATCTGAATTCAGTAGACTGTTAACAAAATGGACAAATTTTCTTTCAGCAGCAAGATAGCTAGATGGCCCTGAGCAATGAATAAAAAGCTAACCTCCATAATTGTAGGAAATTGAAAGACTTCATGCCACAAGACTGGTATCATGAAATTCACTGTGAACCTTTTTCTAGATGTGGCCTGGCAAGTGTTAGTCACTTAGTCTACCTTTGTTAAGGCTGCTGATATGGCTGGATTTTTCCTTTTTTTTTTCTGGAAACACCAAGGGATTTTAAGGTGGAGTAGTGGATAGAGTGCCTAGCCTAGAGTCAGGAAGACTTCTTCCTGAGTTCAAATCTGGCCTCAGACACTTACTAGTGACCCTGGGCAAGTCACTTAACCCTGTTTGCCTCAGTTTCCTGGTCTGTAAAACAAGCTAGAGAAGGAGATGGAAAACCACTCCAGTATTTTTGCCAAGAAGACCCCAAATGGGGTCATGAGGAGTCAGACGTGACTGAAAAATGACTGAACAGCAGGAAAGGAACTTTAATTCTTTTGCTGAATCATTTTAGTGTGGTTCTGAATCACATTAAAAAAAAGAAAACATAAGTAAGAATGAGTCCAGTCCCCAATGCTGTGACATCTCTAAGATCATGCCATTCTTAGGGATCTTGAAATTGGGTGGCAGCTCAGATTATGAAGATATAACTTGTTTTTCAGATTTAAACAAACTGCACAATTGGAAGGTTTGGAGAGGGAGGGATCAATAAGAAAACAATGTCACTAAAAATGAAAGCAATTAACAAAGCGATTTGATGACAGTTCAATTGCAAGTGACTTTCTGGCAAGTCAGTCCTGAAATACGTTTTATTTTGTGCTTGAGAAGAAGAGATCCCCTTTTCAGGTCATAATTTCAAAGCTTGAGACTCATTCCATACTTTAGGATGTACTGATTCCAGTAGATTAGAAAGAACAAGGTTTTAACTCTCTGCCCCTGTTTGATCAAAGACCACAATAGGAGGAAGGCAAAACAGCGTGGTTCTACAGAAGCTGAAACCAGACACCCCATACTCAATTACTGTCTCATCTCTGTATTCTGATGGTGAAGGAGGAAGGATGACTGGCCGAGGCAAGACCAGTAAGTGAGCCCAAGTTCCTTTATTTTTTTCACCGATCTTACTTTGCAGTAAAATCACATGTGTACATCAGATAGTGTTTGTCTGACTTAAAGCCTTTAGCAGTGACTCCATGCGGATGATCTCTCTATTTTAAAATATTAATTTCAAGACTGTACTTACTAAAAGAAATATTGTTGAGCTGAATGAAACATTTCTTTCATTGATTAATCCATTCTGGACTTGTGATTTTATTAGTGTGGGGGAATTCTTAGTGTGGAAAACACTGTCCACCAATGCAGATCAACAACACTTCTTTCATATATAGTCTTAGGAAACTTGGAAACTGACAACACAAACAACTTATCTAGGGTCACACAACTGTTGTGTGTCAGAGGCAGTATTTGAAACCAGTCCTTCCTGACTCTAGTCACTGTATCATTTCTTGTTAAAAACAGAAAAGATTAAGACTGAACAAACCCCACCCAAACCAAAACTCTATAGTTAAAAGTACTTTGTTGGGGGAAATAGCATCTCGAGAAAGCACTGACTTTTTTTTACCAAAACCACGCTGTTTTTACCATTGTGATTAATGTGCTCTGTTGGTAAAACAAAAAGGCAACATACTCAGTTATGATTTATGCACTTTTCAGAGCCTCTCAATACTGTGAAGAACCTGAGAGTGTATGATCCTTCCACCAGTACGCTGAATGTTCGATGGGATCATGCTGAGGGCAATCCTCGCCAGTATAAGGTTTTCTATGCACCAACTGCAGGTGGTCCAGAAGAAATGGTATTATTCTGTTGAATCTCATTAGCCCATTTGAACTTTATAGGAATTAACCTAAAATTGAACTAATGAATCACTCAATTTATTAAATTATAACGAATGGATGGCTCATTTAATAGGTTTTGACAGTGGAGTAGGTAGGTGGGAAAGGTGGAAGATGGGAAAACAGTTAATGATACAGAGTTGGGTTAGAGGCAGTTATATCCTCTTGCTTTTGGTCTCCAGGCAATAAAAAGACTGTCAGATATGTACCGTTCTCAGTGCCCTGATACTATCAGATAGTGGTATAGTAGTATATATTTTCTGAGTCCTGAGTTATCGGAGTAGGAAACACATTCTACCCTTTCAACATGATCTGGGTTATAAAATTTAGAGGTGAAAGAAAGTTTCTAGTGAGTCTCCCCTCCATTTTACAGAGGAAGAAACCAAGTCCCAAAGATATAAAATTATTTTCCCAGTTACACAGTCAATAAGTGGTAGAGCCAAGATTCGAATTTAAGTTTTCAGACTTTGTTGTGAGGATCAGATGAAATTAGTAATTTTAAAGCATTTAGCACAGTGCCTGGTGTATGGTAAATACTATATAAATGTCAGTTACTATAGTTATCATTCTCCCCATCCCACCTTTCCTTTTCTTTGCAATATTAAAGATACCTTTCAACTGTTCTCTGATATTAGATTAACCTGAGCATGAAGTATCTGATATATCACCTGGCTTTCGTTTAGTTTGGTGTGTGTGTGTGTGTGTGTGTGTGTGTGTGTGTGTGTGTGTGTGTATTACATGGCATCATTGATTTATAGCTGAAAGAGACCTTAAAGGTCATTTAGTCCGGTCCTCTCATTTTTACAAATGAGCATACAGATACCTAGAGTTCAATGGTCACATGGAACATAAGTAGAATACACTCAGGTTGAGTTGAAGCTTCATTCATTTCATAAGATTTTCAAGTTAAATTCTTCATAGACAAGACTATATAGATTTCCCCACTAGTGAAGTTGAGTGCCTTGTGTTTCTTTCAAATTATTAGGTAACAACTCCAGGGAACACCAATTATTTTATTCTGAGGAACCTGCAACCTGACACACCTTATACAGTTACAGTAGTTCCAGTTTATACGGAAGGGGATGGTGGACGAACTTCAGACACTGGAAGGACATGTAGGTTGTTTTTTTTTAATGTACTGAAATAATGTTTTTATAAAAGCAAAACCCACCTTCTTGGAATAACAATTTGAGCGCTGATAGATTTAAAGATACTTTCAAAAATTTCACTGGCAATTTGACATATTAACGTTTTGCATCCTGCCTTGTAAATATGCGTTAAGAAGAGTTTTTGTAATTTGATGCTCATGCAAACAATGTGAATGGTTGAAATCTGTCTATCCTGTCATTTGATCTCACAGGGTTCTGTTTTGCTGATGAATCCCTTCTTGCCATTAAGGATCATTTGCTTTGATTTTCCCTCAAAGAAAACCAGTTTATGGTGTTTTTACTGTCAATAGTATTTTTTAAATGACATTTCCATGTATTTGTGTGCCTATATTTCTCCCCCTTTTTGGTACTTATTGGTATTGGTAAAAATGAGACTAATATTCTGAAATGGTTAATCTCATCTGGTAAAAGATCCATGGGGAGAAGTTTTAAGTTATTAGCCAATAGCTGCACTTGTGGGGTTCTCTTTCAATGGAAATTGTCTGTATTTTTACTTAGCAGAGTTCATTAAAAATGGACTATTTCTTGGCTCTTTGCTCTCTCTAAGCCTTTCTCTCCATAGTGTATGACACATAGTAGGTGCTCAATATATTTTTGTTGAATGAATAAGTAATGAAAAGTAGTTGAATGATAGCTAATGTCTGATAACTAATAGCAAATGTTGCTCAGTAACCAAAACCTGTGAGTATTTGTCTTCTTCTTCTCTTTTTATTAAGTATAGGGATATAATGATAGGTATTAATGTTGCATTTGAATTCTCCTCCCTCTCCCTCCTATATTCTATTTAACAAACAATTGGGCTACTTTGCCAGAGCACTCTAATTTTACTGTTAAGAAAAAAATCATCTCTTGCACATATTCATTGCCCTGTTCCTCTTTGAGACAGTATTCCAAAATAAACGAGTAAGGTTGGCTCAGTCTAGGGGAAAAGTTGCATCTAAAGGGTTTTAAACTTGATTCAGTACTTAGGAACTCTGAAACTGAAGGAGAGCAATATTTTATCCTATTGTGGTTTGTGAGCCCTGGCAGTCTACTAATGCAGACTTGTCGTGTGTAAACAGAATTAAGAAATATGCTTCCATTTTCCTTTGCCTAGTGGTAAGAGGCCTGCCGAGAAATATCCAAGTGTATAATCCCACGCCAAATACCCTTGATGTTCGCTGGGAACCTGCACCCGGACCTGTCCAGCAGTACCGTATTGTGTATTCTCCCCAGACTGGCACAAGGCCTTCAGAATCTGTAAGTAATTTTGTCTTCTGAAAACTCAGCAAGAGATTTCTGTGGACCACATTGCACCTTCTGCCATGAAGACTGGCCAGTAACAATAAATCAATTGTGTGCATGGCACTGCCTGCAGTGGAAACATCATTTCCAGATGAGTGTAGTCATGTGGCAGTATACTAGACTCAGAGTGAGCAGACCACAAGCATGCTAAACTCTACATGGAGGGATCTTTTGTTGTATTTCTAATGAATTGGGACAGGTGTAGTCAATATATGGAAGACTAAGGAAAGCGTGGTCACTGGAAAATATGAGTTAGTTATCAAATATAAATGTCATGTGATTTAAAGAGCTTAAGCGGACCATTTGAAACACTGATGAAGGAAGTCAATGTGAGTATGGCTTGTGAATTACCTATTCATTCTTCAAGTGTCCTTGTTGTTTATATAACTAAAAATATACCTTAAGAAGTTGACAGCATTTTTCTTGGATGAAAAATTGTTTGATTTAGTTTATAGTCACTGCACTTCTCAGTTGTGCTTTGGTGAATATGTTCATTTAGCAGTGTTACAAGTTTGTGTCCACATAGTACTAGGATGCTTAATTGAAACTCAGTTGGGAAAATAACTCATTTAGTTGTCAAGGCATGACACATCAGTCCATGATAAATGACATTCATGCAACGTAGGAAGAGTAAAGAAAACTCTCTGCTTTCTACAAGTTAAAATTTTGCAAATGTTTGGCTTTACCCTCTCCTTTCTGTGTTGTAGACATCCTGTGGACAGCTCTTGCCCTTCTCAGAACACAGTGCTATTTGGCTCTGGGTTGAAATAGAAAGCACTTCTCCCCAGAATGTGAACATTCTCACAAATTTGATAATTTTTGGGTAAAAAAGAAACAAAATCAAACCCAAAACAAACAACAAAGCTTGCCCTCTAAGCACAATCATATTTGAAAGTCTTGATTATTAACATGCAATAGGATGCAATTGAAGTTAGTTAGTCAGTGGCAAGCATGTACTTAACAGTTTTTTGGGAGATGATGTTCCCAAGAACAAATTGAACGTAATAGCATGAAAATAGCAGGCCAATAATAGAAAGTGCAGTTAGCACTTGACTGATCTGGGCTAAAGTCCTTTGTTATAGGTATTATGATGAGTTGAGAAACATGACTTGGTAAGCACTTGGGTTGTCATCAGATTAACTCTTGGCATTGTTTCCCCTTCAGATCACAGTACCAGGAAATACCCGCACAGTGCAGTTGGAGCGCCTGATTCCAGATACGCCCTATTCTGTGAACATTGTGGCAGTGTACTCAGATGGAGAGGGAAATCCTAGCCCTGCTCAGGGCCAAACATGTGAGAAAAAAGCCTTTTCTATCTCAATTTCCACATATTTAAATGTAGGATTTCTTAGAGAGAGGGAGGGATCGTTTCTTTAAGTAATTGTTGAGTAGAGGTCCTACGTGGTTTCTGCTTTTATTCATATTTTAGACTGAAAATGTTTTCAGTGTCTGATCTCTGTGTTGAATGTATTTGGTATTGATGTTTTTCTTGGTTAGCATTACTTCCATTTCAGACTTAAAGCTAGAAGGCCCTCTTGGAGGAAGTTTCCTTTTCTCACTTCTTTCTAATTTTCCACTCCCCGGTCCTTCTTTTCCTTGTCCTCCCATATAAACAATGACTGTTTTCTGTAAGTGAGAATTTTTTTAAAAAGTCTAAGAGTTCTGAGTTCCAATGGTTTTCTGAATAGGTAGTGGTGGTCACTAGCCTTGGAGTCAGGAGATATGGATTCAGGTACTAACTCCAACATTTATAAGATTTGTTAGCTTCTATGAGCTTCAGGGATTTGTTTTATATATATCAGGGATTTGTTTTATATATATATATAATGATAAAATAATTATAGGATATGACTTAACATATACCATGTTATTGTATAAAATATGTTATTATATTATCTCCTGATAATATACTATCTACACCCTCACAGTCTTATTTGTGAGGAAATATATAGTAAGATTTAAAGCTCTATAAAAATGTAAGATGTTATTACTACTCCTGCTACTATTATAATGACAGCAAAGGTTCCTTTCTTTCTGGGCTATAAATCTTAGTAAGTCTATGGTGATAAACTATTCTCTGCATTAATATTAGCCCCAACCTTAGATATGTAGTAGTTTATAACTTTTATCAATTTATCAAATAATAAGAGTGGAGAAAATTTCATAGAAAGGGATCTTGAGTTCCTTGAGTCGCAATCTCCCATTTCACTCAGAGGAGTGAAATGACTTGTCTGGGGGTCATGGTGCCAGTAAGAAGCAGTCAGGGCTGAAACCCAGGTCTCTTGACTCCTATGTCATTATTTCTATCACTGTAGAATGCTAATTGGTACTTCACACATGGAGAGAGATGATACATGCCATCAACAAAATGAGGAGGTTATTGCAATACTGTAGGTCAGAGAGCTGAAGCCCTAAACAGGGGTAGTAGCCATATGAGTAGAGATGTGAGAGATACTATAGAGATGGAAGTGAAAAGATTCACTAAGTGACTGGATAACGTAGGGGTGAGTGAAAGTGAGGATGAATGGTATATGGCAATGAGGCTGTGAATCTAGTAGAGTAGTAGTGTTGTCTTTAAGGGAAGTATGGACATCCAGAGGAGAGCAGAGTTTTTAAGGAAAGAGGTAATGGATATAATGAGAAAATGTAATTATATTACATTTGACATAATTAGTCATGTAGTATCTTCCAGGTACTTTGCTGCTCCCTGGGGGCACAAAGACAGGTGAAATAGTTCATGCTTACTAGAAGCTTGTATTCTTTTGGAGGAGAAAACAAATATACTGGTAGATGCAAAATACATAGAACAGAAATGCAAGGTAAATTCAAGGGTATGGGAAGGAACTTAGCAGCTGGAGAACTTGAGAAGGACTTTATGCAGAAGTCTGATTTTGAGCTCTTGATATAACTTAGGGATTTTTGGAGATGAAGGCAAAGAAGGAATGGCTTTAAGGAAAGAGAAACAGCCAGGGCAGAGGCACAGAAATGAAATGGACTGTCCCATGTGAGGAAAAGTAAGGATAATTTGACTGGACTATGGAGTATGTGAAGGGGAATAATGTGAAACAAGACTGGAAAGGTAGGAGCTGGGTAGTCAGTGGCTTTAAATGACTTACTGAAGAGTTTGTACTTAATCTTAGAGGTAATAGGGAATCAATATAATTTATTGAGTTGAGGATAGACTTAGTCAGACTCATAATTTAAAAACATCATTTCAGAATCTATTTGGGGAGGATGGGTTGTAGTGGGGAAGGCTAATCGGGAGGTTATTCCAATAGTATAGGTCAGAGGACTGAAGCCCTACACTGGGATAGTAGTCATATGAGAAGAGATGTGAGAGATATTAGAGAGACAGAAATTAAAAGATTCAGCAAATGATTGGATAAGGTGGGGGTGAGTGAGAGTGAAGAATTGTATGTGAAAATGAGGCTGTGAATCTGATGAACAGTGTCTTCAAGGGACATAGAGATATTCAGAAGAGGGCAGAGTTTTTAAGGAAAGATATAGTAGAGTCTGTTTTGGACATGTGGAGTTTGAGATGCCTACGGGACATCTAGTTCCAAATACTTAATAGGCAGTTGGTGGCGCAGGACTAGAGCTCAAGTAAGAGACTATGTAGATCTAGAAGCCATCTGGGAAATGATAATTAAACACATGTGAACTGATGTGGTCATTAAATGAGAGAGTATGTAGAAGGGAGAGGGTACAGGACAGAGCCTGGGTATAGTTAGGAGGCATATGATAAGGATGACAATCCAGCAAAGAACACCGAAAAGATGTGGTCATATGTATTAGGTTTGAAATAAAAGAGCACTATCGTGAAAATCTAAGAGAGAAAAGAATATCCAGTAAAATATTCTTTCGTGAAAACATTCCTTGTGAGTAGGGATTGCTTTAATCTTCATACTTGTATCCCCAGGGCCTACCACAGTGCCTGATACATAATAAATGGTTAATAAATACTTGTTGATTGACTAATGGGAGATGATAGTCAACAGTGCCCAATACATTAGAGAGGTTAAGGATGAAGGCTAAAAAAAAAGGCAATTAAAAATTATTCATTCTTTGGAGAGAGACATTATAATTGAGTGATGGGGTCAGAAGCCATATTGTAAGAGCCTGAGAAATGAATGAGAAGAGAGGAAGTGGAGACAAAGGGATCAGATAGTTTTTTACATGCTTTAAAACTCTTGTTATGTTAAGCATGCTAATAAAACTTCATATGAAATAATTCTTGTCCTCTTAGGTTGCAGCCAGACACTCAGTCTTGAGGAATTTCCAAGCTGAGTAGAATATTTTTATGATTAACTGGAACTAATATTAAATGTTGATTATTTAGTACCACGAGATGGGCCAAGAAACATGAAAGTCTTTGGAGAGACAACCAATAGCCTTTCTGTAACGTGGGATCATGCTGACGGACCTGTTCAGCACTACAGGATCATTTATTCTCCTACCGTTGGTGATCCAATTGATGAATATGTAAGTTTTCTTACTATTTTATCAACTATGTAAAAAGCCCTTATGTCACTTCAACTGAATTATTTCAACAAGCATGTATTAGTACAGGGAAAACATTTCTTTTCTCAGGCCAAAATACAGCATATAATTTTAAAATATATTATTGAATTTGTCTTTTAGACCACAGTCCCTGGCAGAAGAAATAATGTAATTTTGCAGCCCCTGCAAACAGATACTCCATATAAAATTACTATTGTTGCTGTGTATGAAGATGGGGATGGTGGACATTTAGTTGGAAATGGAAGAACTGGTAAATTTCCTTTATCCTTTATTTTTTTGGTGGGGGGGGTAATAACCTTATTGTTTTTGTATTAGCATAAAATGAGACTCTTTGGTTAAAAAGGACATGTTGACCTTACCTGATTTAAAAAGTTGGATTATCCATTTAATGGTAGAGAAAGGGGCTTCTCAACAATCTTCATGAAAATCTAGAGAAATTTGCCTGTTTTTACCTTGGTTTTGTTTCTTGTGTGCAAGAACAGTATAATTTGCTCGTAATTCTGTTTTTATGACATCATTGTTTCAATATCTAATTGGTTGATTAGATCAGTTAATTTAGTTACCACTTAATCTAATGAAGCCTCAAATATTTGGGCTTATAGAAATAAGTAAAAATGGTTCTTTGCCTCATAAGTCTCTCTTTCTTCAGTATCACTATCACTGAGTCCAGTAATGAATCTATAACTGAAAACTCTTATGGCATTGAATATAAATTGGAGGTGGGTGGGATTCAGCTTATATGTGTGTAACTGGAACCGTCTATATTTTGAATTCTGTTGTGTTCTGTAAGAACAGGTAAAGTGGCATGACTTCAATGACATGCTATTTGTGCATCCCCAAATCCTGTTCATTTCCCCAAATGATACTGGCAAAGAATAAGGTTTGCCTTGATTTAAGTGGAATAGAATGTAAACTCTGGTAGACTATTACGCTCATTGAGGTTAGTTGTTAGGGATTATTTTTGATTTTGTCTTTTTTTTACTCACAGAGCCTGGTGCTACCTGGCCCAGAGTAGGTGCTTAATAAGTTCTTGTTGAAAGAGTACCAGTTGTCCATTCTGAAGAGAAAGGGCTAAATAGAAATGCCATCTTTTCCAATAATTCCAGAAATATATGAATTTTTAAGTCTATCTACAAGGTATAGTGAAAAGTAAAGTGAGAATTACATTTTATTCTATATGGAAGAAGATTTTTAAAAATTCATATTTCTCTTGGCATATTTTGTTTCTAGGATGTTTCAGTGTTTGTATATTACTCCTTAGGGGGAATGGAAGGTTTTGGAGCTTTGAGTTTCCACAAATACAGTGAAAACTATCAAAAGTTTTATTCTTTATAGAAAGAGTTAATCCATTCTATTTTTTTTCTAAATTTTATTGATCATTAAAATCTGTTTGCCCTCCTGGACCCCCTTCCCCCCATATCATACCAGGAATAGTAACTCAGTGCTACTAGTTGAAATGCCATTAAAATAGCATTTCATGGAACAAGAATTTAGGGGTCAATTTTCTATTAGCATGAGGACAGATTAGTGATATAATAGTATATGTAGTGAAATAAGCACAGGATGTGGAGTCAGAAGATTCTTCTTGATTTTGATGGATGACTTTGGGTAAGTCATAATGCTTCTGAACATTTGGTTTATCAGCTGTAATATGAGGGATATTGGTGGCTTACCATAAGGGAAGTAGCTCTGGCTACATGTCATATTGTTGTTTTGGATATACATCACTATCAAAATTACAAATATGGACATTAGAAAAATAACATGTGATCCATACGTCACTGATATTGTGAGTAATCTTTTTTCCCCTTTTCCTTGTGTGGAATGGTAGTGGTAGGATCACTTCTTTTAAGCCAGTACTTTTTATTATATGTCTGTTATGTGCCAGAAACCATGCATAGCACAAAGGAGGAAATAGAGACAAATAAAACGTAGTTTATGTCCTAAAGAAGATTATAATGTAAGTGAAGAAATGACATATGAACATTAAAGGCATGTGTGATGCTACAAGTGAGTGTGTGATAAGTCCATAGTTAATGATACAGACAGGAAGTGTGATATAACTTTAGAGGAAAGAAAGGTCACTGTTGATTGAGATTCTCAGAGAAATCTTGATTAAGAAGGCAAGATTTACGGAACAGATAAATTTTAGTAAGGTAAATAGGAACAGGGTAGACAGTTAAGAAAGGAGAAATACTGTCTTAAGCAAAAGCACCATTGCAAGTCCATTTTCCTTTAAATATAGAGATGGAAGAGGACTCAGTTACCATCTTTGTTTGGAGTTGAAGCCCAGACAGATGGTACACTTTGATGTCATACTTGGATGTGCCCTGGAGCTGGAACTCTCTGAAATTAGATCCACACCTATGGGAAAATCAATCACAAATCTGCCTTGCCAGAATATTTTGGCTCTTAGTATGGTTACAAAGATTCAGTCTTTGCTTACAGAATCATAGCTTTTAGATGTGTAAGGGAAACCTAACTAGAATCCTTATTATAATGCAACTGATAAGTGGTTACCCAGGATCAGCTTGGAGATCTTCAGTGAGGGGGAACCCGTTATCTCCAGAGGAGGTCTCATCCATTTTTGGATAGTTTTTGGATAATTATAAGGAAGCTTTTCCTTACATCTCCTTTAATCTGCATCTCTGCCTCTCTCCCTGTTGTTCCTAGTTCTGTTGGGTGTATTTTCCAAGAAGCCTCCTGGAAAAGAGAAGACTTTGTCTGAAGAGGATTTAATAGTTGTCTTTAAGTTTTTGAAAGAGAAATTAGATTGCTTTACATAGCCACAGAGGACAGAAGCAGGAGCAATGTGTGGAAATTAATTTTGACATTATATAGGGTCTACTTCTATACAATTAATTGGATCTGTCTAAAGGAGGAAGACCTCATTAGATAGTAAGTTCCTCATCAGGAGACATTTTTAAGTGGAGGCTGGATTATCATGTGTAGTTGGTGTTGAAAGTAGATTCCTGGGGATGATCAGTGAGATTAAGTGGCCTGTAATACTTCTTCCAATTCTAGGATCTCCTAATTTTATGATGAGATAATCTCTAAAGTTCTTTCTATTGTTAACAATTCTAGCATGTATTTAATGTCATAAATGACTTTTAAGATTCCTTCTTATGATTCTTTGTCATCAAATTCCAATTGTAGAAACCAACAGACTTTTATTAAGCAACTTCTTTGTACTGGGCATTTTACTAAGACATTAGAGATAAAAAAAACAACATATTAACAGATTCTGTCCCCAAGGAACTTGCATTCTGTACACATTTAAATACAAACATATGTACATAATACATATAGAGTAGGAAGTGGTACTTGAACTGAAATTTGAAAGAGACTAGGGATTCCAGGAGGTAGGAAGGAAGATGTCAAGCATTCCAGGGAAGGAGGATAGCCTATACAAAGATATGCCAGGTGCATGGAACAACCAGTAGGTCAATCTGGCAGGAATGTGAAGTGCATGAAAAGCAGTAGTTTTAATTAATTAATAAGTCCAAAGAGGTGTATTGGAGACAGAATGTGAAGGAACCTAAGTGCCAAAGAGGAGATGTATTTTATGTTAGTGTCAATAAATAACATTTGGAGCTTATTGAACAGGGAATGATATAATCAAAGATGTGCTTTAGGGATATCATTTTGGTAATTGTGTAGAGGATAGATTGAATAGAGAAATGAGTTGATTTGGGAGTGCTATTAAAAGGCTATTGTGCTAATAAATTAAATGAGAAATAATAAGGGCCTGCACTAAGGTGATGACCATTGAAGTAGAGAGAAGGGCATGATTGTGGGCCATGTTTGAGAGAGGTAGATTCAAAGAGAGGAGAGAGAGAGAGAGAGAGAGAGAGAGAGAGAGAGAGAGAGAGAGAGAGGAGGGAGGGAGGGAGGAAGGCAGGCTAGACAAGTAGGAGGAGAACCAAGAGAGAGAAGTGTTATAAATAAATAAACATGCAGAGAGGAGGCAGTATCCAAGATGAGAATTCAGTCCATAGAGTTAAATGGTGCAAAGAAATCAAGAAAGATGACAATTGAGAGCAGTTCAATGGATTTGGTAATTAGATTGTTGATAATTTTGAAAGAGCAGTTTCTGTTGAGTGATGGAGTCAGACGCCAGACTACAAGAGGTTGAGAAGTGAGAGAGAGGAGAGGAAGCGGAGATAATCAACATGGACAGCTAGATGATCAACATGGACAGATAGCCATTCCCCTCCCCCATTTTTTTCTTTTTTAGGACTTTGACTGTGGAAGAGATTGACATATAAGATCGTGACTTGAGGGGATGATAGGGTAAAATGAAGGGTAAAAAATAAATTTTTATAAGACTAAAGAAGATGTGGACATGTTTCTAGGCAACAGGGAAGAAGCTAGTCAATAGGGAGAGATTGAAGATTGGACAGCAACGTGTTGAAGGTTGTTGTACAATTGGAGAGGTTGACCTTGGGGAGAAAGGCTGCATCAGAGACTAAAGGAGGATAAAAGAATTGGGAAGGGAGTTTTAAAATGCAGAGTAGGGGAGAAAAGGGAGCTCGAGAATGATTTCTGTTGTCACAGTAAAGTATGAAAACATCCTTTTTCTGAGAGGCAGGTAGAGAGATAATAGTTTGGGAGGCTTGAGGAGAAAAGAGAAGGTTTGGAGCTTCCTGAGAAGTGAATGCAATAGAGAATTAATTAGGGAAAACAAAAAAGGGTTTTATTGTAGCTATGAGACTCCGGGTAAGAGTCCTGCCTAACTGTGAGAGCAAGTGCTGAAAATCAGTGCTCCATATTATTTTTTTGTGACTTCAAAAAATGAATTATTGTTTCCCCCTAATTTGTTTAATTAAAACAAGGGTGGGGGAGAATGCTAACTTCCTTTGATGAGTATGAAAGATGGCCAGTACTTTTACTACTCCTTGCTAATGAAATCCAATAATACGGTAACAAATTATATAATATATGTTATTTATTTTCAGTTGGACTGCTCCCTCCTCAGAACATACATATCACTGATGAATGGTATACCAGATTCAGGGTTTCCTGGGATCCTTCACCCTCTCCTGTTCTTGGTTACAAAATTGTATACAAACCAGTAGGTAAGACAACATTAGAATAATCATGAAGAATACATTATGTCCACTTATGTAAAAAATTATATAGAGGGAGTCAGACAAACCTTTTTCTTTAGTAGCTTAAAAGTTCAGGTGCTAGAGATGACTTTTTCAAGACACTCGCCCAAGGTCTTATTTGTTGTAACTGTGTGCAGATGATATTCTTTTCATCTAAATATATTAAGAGGAAAATCTGGCCTGTTGTGCACAAGAATGAAATTTAATTAGTTTAATAGAGCTTTGTGATGATGGAAATTTCATGGTAATCATACATACAATTTAACTGATATAAAGCATTCCTAAAATAAAAAATCTAGAACTAAAAGTGGACTCAGAGTCTGTCTAGCCTATACTCTTCATGTTGAAGAGAAGGAGAATGAAACTCAGCAAGGTTATATGACTTGCATATGCTAATCTACCTCTGACATTTACTAGCTGTGTAAACTTGAGCAGGGCAGCACGGTGACAATATGTAGACTGTCAAGCCTGGAGTCAGGAAGACCTGAGTTCAAATCTGGTCTCAGGACTCCTACTAACTGTGGCAAATCACTTAACCTTTGTTGCTTCAGTTTTCTCATTTGTAAAATGAGCTGGAAAAGAAGTGACATTAATTTTGCCAACAAAACCCCAAATGAGGCCATGGAGAGTGGGGCACCACACCGCTAAATATGTCAGAAAGACTCATCTTCCTGAGTTCAAATCTGGTTTCAGACACTTACTAACTGCACCTTTTTGGGCAAATTACTTAGCCCTGTTTGCCTCAGTTTCCTCATTTGTCAAATGAACTGGAGAAGACATGACAAATCACTTCAGTACCTTTGCCAAGAAAATGTTTATCTGGTTCATGACTGAAAAATGACTGAACAGCAAGAATTTGGACAAATTACAACCTCTTTGTGCCTCAGGGAACTTTCTAGGACTCACCAACTAATTCATCAATGGGTTGCAATCAGCAACCTGGATGGAGTTTCCACCATGATTATTTCTTGCAATGAATCACAGACATCACAGATCCTTTGTGGATCCATGTGTATTATAGCTGAGCAGAGTTAAAGGGGTCACACTTTCCATCAAACTACTTGGTACCACTCCTTCAGTGATGATGTGACATCAGAATTAAATTAATTCTCAGAAATTCCTCAGAAAGAGATCAGAGTTGTGGGGGAAAAGGAAAGAAAAGAAATAGGAATGTGAATGGGGAGAGGGGGAGGAAGGAAAGAAAAAGGAAGTAATTAAGAAAGGGAAATTTTTATTTTTGTTTCTGTTCTTAGTAACTGAACTAATCTGGCTGCTATCCAGGATAGAATTGCCTTACACTAAATTTTGATTTATGTCCAATATCATTATGTTGAAGTACTAGTATATAATGATGGTTTTAAGGTGGCCTTGTAAAATTTTCAATTGTAGACTGGGGACTTTATTAAAGCCAAGGAGAATTTTGACACTACTGATGATTTATTAACTATGTACTATTGTGACCTTCTTTCAAGGTTCTAATGAGCCTATGGAAGTATTTGTTGGGGAAGTGACATCATATACTCTGCACAATCTGAATCCCAGCACCACGTACGATGTGAATGTTTATGCTCAGTATGATTCTGGTCTCAGCATACCACTGACTGATCAAGGCACCACATGTGAGTCAAAACTGGTTTTATGGTTGTAAGGGAAAAATATATTTAAACCATACGGAATCAACCTGTTCTAATTTTGTTCCTCTCTTTTATTCATTCTTTTTTTTTTCATTTATCAGTTTTCCCAGGCAATCACTTTGTGTTCATAGTAAATTTTGGGGGTAGAGTTAAGCAAATACACTGTGTTCCAATAGTCTTAGTGGTTTTAAGCTACTGAAATTTTTAAGTTAATAAATGTTAAAATTGCTTTAAGACTTTGGGACACGCTGTCCATATATAACTATAGTCATTTAACTGAAGATGTAGGATTTATGTGTGACTGACAGGAATGCTGCTCCTTTTAATGCTACAAAAATGGTTATTTCAAGAATGGATATCTATAGTCAAGTCAGGTTCTTATATCTTTCTAGTTCTTATCATTCTTAGGGAGATTTGGCTCATACTACAGATTTTAATTATTTTTCGCAGAATTCCTTTGTGGTGGTAGAGGCTGGTGTAACTTAGACCCAGAGTCTGCTGAAGTATTTGATGCTAAGCACTTTAATAGCTAGTCAGTGACAGAACATTACTTTTTGAAAAATTATTGATGTCTTCATTATTTAGGGACTGCTGTTGAGATAACAAGTGGTAGTGGGAGAAGATCTGTAGAGTTGGTCATGTTAGAAAGTGGGGTAGAGGCGGGAGTTTGGTTCCTTTGTGTATTCATGATAAGAAAACATAATTGGACAACATTTTCCATCAAAATATAAGCTTCTTTGGGGTCATAAATTGCTTCTCTTTTGTCTTTGTATTCTCCCCACACCTAGTAAAGTGCCTGAAATTTAGTAGGTGCTTAATAAATGCTAATTAACTTTAAGAAAATTTCACAGTTCATCAAAAATTTGTTCTGGTATAATCAAATTGGTAGTTTGCATTTTCTTTTTCATGAAATGTCTATTTCCTTCCAATTTTCTTAGTATACTTGAATGTGACTGATCTGACAACTTACCAAGTAGGATGGAATACCTTCTGTGTTAAATGGGCTGCTCACCGATCTGCCACCTCATACAGATTGAAGTTAAATCCATCAGATGGTAAGCGTGGATTTTGTTTTTTAACTTGACAGTGGAAAAGTTTATGTAGTAGCTGCAGCCTAAATCTCTCTAAGAGTGTGCTAATTAGTGATGTGAAGTACACAAAAGACACTTTCATTTAAATCTTGCTGCTCAAGACAGTAGTGTTTTTCCTTTATTGTCCTATATAGGAACACGAGGGCAAGAAATCACAGTCCGCGGATCAGAAACCAGCCACTGTTTCCAGGACCTTTCACCAGATAGTGACTATGGGGTCACTGTCTTTGTTCAAACACCAAATCTTGAGGGACCTGGAGTTTCTGTCAAAGAACACACAAGTAAGCATATGAGCTCTTAAGAATGGAATGCAAAGAATATAAGACCATGTTAGACCATGCTGGAAATTTCCTGACCATAAAACTTAAAATTGAAATGTGATTGAATCTAGAGGTATAAGAGATTCTGAAGATCATTGAGACCAACCCCATAATTTCATAGATGACAGAAACCTGGGGGAGAGTGGGGAGAGGAGTTAAGTGACTTACCTGAAAGGCATCCAAAGTGGAATTTTTAGCCATGCTTCCCATGTTTCTGAATCTTGAGCTAGAAGGCACTTTAGAGATCGTCTACCTTAAGGGTTCTCAATCTAGCATCTGTGAATTTGTTTTTTAAAATATTTTGATAGCTGCATTTTAATATAATTGGTTTCCATTTCAGTCCTATGTATTTTATTTTATGCATTTCAAAACATTTTTGTGACTTGAGGTCATAGGTTTCCTGAGACTGCCAAAGGGGTGTACAATACAAAAAAGTTAACTCTTGATCAAGTCAAATCTCGTTTTTTCAGAGAGGAAACTGCAGTCCAGATTGGAGAAGGGTACTCAGGTAGCAACTAACAAATCTGGAACTCAGATCCAGCACTTCCTCTCTCTCTCCATCTTTTTCTATGTCCTTTTCTGCTAGTATCTGTCCTTGTGCAAATCACGCAGACTTGGGAAAAACTTCTGAAAAGAGAAAAAACTAAAGGCCATACAAATTCAACTTAAGATGAGCTCATATTTATTCTCTGGGTATTTACTGACCGTCTCAGGGCTACAGAGTAGAATGTAATTAGTACAGAGAATGGACATGGTCCTTTATAGGGTGCTGTGTCCCTTATATGGGGTGATAAAGTAATGTATGTCTTTATTCACTCTGACAGATGGTCTCTAAATGTGGTTTCACCTCCCAGATTCAGTGCTAAGGGGTAGGAGAGGAATTACTAAGGGAAAAGAGAGAAGAGCAAATAAATAGTGAATTTGGATTAAAAGAAATCCTATGTACATCTGTGAAATTATGTTTTTAGGAAAAGAAAACAAATTCTGATAGTTTTGCCTTAATACTGGACATTTTCTATCTATTAATTAATTTAGGAATCTTGAAGGGCTTCTAAGAGTTTCTTGTAAATGAAATGAAACAGATCACATAGGTAATAATGTTCTAATTGTTATTCTTATGATCTTAGCGGTTAAGCCAACAGAAGCCCCCACAGAGCCTCCAACACCTCCTCCTCCTCCTACAATCCCACCAGCTCGAGATGGTAAGTAGGATGCATTTCCTTAATTCCCTCCATGTGATAAATAGCTTTGATTTCAAAAGAAGTTTATAATCAAGAGAAAAAAATGTCAAAACCATCATTTGCAAAATTTTTCTTTTATACTTTCCTTTTAAAACTGGGGTGGCTTAAAAGACAGGTATCATTTTCTTGATCTCTTCTTTCTCGAGTTCAAAGCCTAGAGATCTCATAATCACCTTGAACATCATTAGTATCAATAGTCCTATAACTATCTGTATGAAAGAGGTAAAATTTCTCTAATTCCTTGTTTCTAGTCCTTTGTGAATTCAGGCATTTAAATGCCGCAAGCCGTAGATTATTAAGCTTCGTTTCATGTTTTAGTCACAAAGCTAAACTCATATTGATGATTTTCCAATACATCAAAACCCCTTTCCTTTAGGTAAATCAGGGCATATTGTTCCAACACTGTGTTGTCATGAATGGGCATTGTGAACTTATTTTGGCTGTAGCTACAACCTAAATCCCAAGCATCTGACATCTGGAATTCCTTGGCTTTGGATCTGAGAAGTATTCTGGATTCAATCCACTTTCACAAAGATTAAAATCATTTCCATTCATCAAATATTGAAGCACAATTGTCACTTTCATTGAAATTGGAGAAAAGATTTATTGAATCTTCTAGATTGTTTTCTAGTGAGATAGTTCCTTAAGTGCTTGATCAAGATAGGTTTAAATGAATTAGCTATTAAACAATATTCTTATAGACCCACTGCTCTATTCCTTTCCATGATGCTTTATTTTATGGAAAGAAAACATTTCACGGAGATTGTTCATTAGTGGTCTTATACAGCTTTGAGGGATCTGCAATGCTATAGCAATGGGAAATAGCCATACTTCAGAAATATGTGATTTCTTCCATGTGGGAATTCCTTCCATTGGTGAAGGAGCTTTCTACCTGCTCTCATAGATGGCTATGTGAATTCTGGGGGCCCAAACATTCCAACATCTATTGGACTACCCTTTAGTAATGCGCTTCTCGTAACTCAACTAGACAAGTCCATCATTGAACCTCTTCTTGGAACTTTTTCAATATGACAAGACTGGCAGAGATTCGTATTTCTCTGGCATGGCCTTGACAGCTTGAACTCTTCTCCATTCACAATGGAGCATTGTACGATTTCACTGGGAGAAGGGTAACCATTGGAGTCCAGTTATTTTGTAAAGATTATTTTAGGGTTAAAGATTTGGTCAAAGCCTGAGATGATGTTCTCTAAAAATTTAATGGAATGACTAGGTTTTCTTTTTCAAAATGAGCCAGATTCCCCCACTACATAAACTTCTTTTAAGATCTTATTCAACTTTATGTATTTTAAAATCTTTTGATTATATATTTTATGAGAATTTTTCTGTCATCTAAATATAGAGATTAAAAAAATAAACACATTATTTTTTTCCACTCTTTGTTTGGATCTAGTTGCATAATCAAGAGGAAAAAATGTCAAATCAGTATTTGCAAAATTCTTGATTTTATAGATGCTTTAGACATAGATGTACTGAGCTTCAAGGCACTTAACCTCCCTTTATTTGATTTCTTCCTGTTATCCAAATCCTGTCTTTTGTCTTAGAACTTTTATGAGGAAAGAGATCTTATTTATATGATACACATATTTATATGTATGTATACACACACACACACACACACACACACACACATATATATATATATACATATATTATATATATATATATATATATGTATATATATATATATATATATATATATACACACACACACATACGTATATATTAGAGTAGTTCCTGGGAGATGTCTAGGAATATATGAATGACAACATGTAGATAATTAAGATGAACTCTTTGTCTTTTCATTATGTAATTCTTTTTGGATGAAAAGGTCCACCAGATCTGAGGGTCGCTTTTGTTTTTTAGTATGCAAAGGTGCCAAAGCAGATATTGTGTTCTTGACTGATGCTTCTTGGAGTATTGGTGATGACAATTTCAACAAAGTTGTGAAATTTATCTTCAATACTGTGGGAGCCTTTGATCTAATCAGTCCTGCTGGAATTCAGGTAAGTAATTCTACAGGCACTTGTGATTTTCGTTTAATTAACTTGCATTCCTTAATAGGTCATGGTCATCTTTTTTTTTTTTTTTAAAGATTGTATATTTTACTTTTAAGAAAATAGATTTCCAGGATATACTATGTTTTAACTCTGTTCTCTGCCATGGCCTGGTCTCACACATAGAACTCGAATGATTCTGTTTGGCTAGAGGATGTACTGAAGAACTGATGAGCCTCCCAGGCTCAAGTTCCTATTTAGAATGCCTGAGTCTGACATGTCTTGTCATATTAAAGAGATTGAAAGGTTTTTCATGAATACAGTAATGTCTCCACTAATTCATATATATTCATACTAATTCATATTCACTATTGATTCAATATAATTTACTAATATTCATTAATATACATTCAGTATGTATGTATGTATATATATATATATATATATATATATATATATATATATATACATGTATGTATGTATGTATTCACTCTACCACTTGGTTTAAGGGTTGAGTCACTACCATCTTTGGTCATAGCTGGTTCAGGAGTTCATTGCAGATAATCATTGTTTCCTTGGAGCATTTGTTTTGTTTGTTAAACTGAAAACTTCCAGTCACTTTGCTCTGGTACTTAATTCAGTCATTTACTAGTGTAGGCATGAATTACACTTCTATAGTTACATTTAGTAACTTGATGAAAACATGTAAATTTCTAATATCCTATGGAATTGATAGAAGAATGGAACGCCTTTTCTCTGTAGTGAGAAAGATTTTTAAAGAATTAATTCTTTTTCTTCATTTCTTCCTCCCTTCCTCCCCAGTTTCTATTCATTTCCTTTAAAATTTTGGCAGTCTGTTTTTCTTCATTGTGGTTACTAAGGGTCATCATAAAAACAGGGACATTTCACAAAAGCCACGGATATTTTCATAAACAGATTAATCACCAAGTTCATTTTTTAGAGGATAGAATGTCAAGGGTCCATCCCTGGGCTTTAAGCCTTGCTTAATTGGTTCAACTTCCTAATTGGTTCCTCCTTCAATATTAGCTCTAGGGGACCTTGCCATCAGAACCAAGACTATTTATCTTTGATGACCTCCTAAGCTTTCCTGATCTTTGAATTCCCAGTCTAGGTCCCAAGGCTTCTGAGCCTTTCTGGCCTTGAGCTTGCGTAGTCCCTTTAAGTCAGAGATACAGCATACCTGGACTCTAATTACTTATCCTCCTTCATGTGTTGCTGCCTCTGTAACTGTCCTGGCCTGGCGTCTATCCTTTCTTTGATTCCTACTACCAAGGCATCACACATTCCAAGCCACATGAGTATGTTTTCTTGGGTCTTTAAAGGAAAAGAGAGATTGCAAATTCATAAATAATAGGACAGGTCAAAATATTTGGAAGTGTGTATAAAAAAACACTGTTTAGTCTTAGACCAACACCTAAGATTTCTGACCTCATAATTAACTAATGGATTCTAGACCTAGCATGCATGGCCTATGATATTTTCCAAACTTGGAATCTAGTGCCATAATACTCATCTCCATAGTGGCCCCAGATAAAAATGTTGGCTTCACCTTCAGAACACTCCCATGACAACAGTCTTGGGCTATTTGGATTAGGCTCACTAGAACAGTCTTCCAGGCTCATACTTACTCTCAGCCAACCTGGAAGCTTCATTATGATGGCATAGTGGGTTTTTGGAGTTCTGGTCATTTTACTACTTAACCCCTTAGGTAGCTAACTTATTTTCCCACCTGGCCAAGAATAAACAAAGAGGTAAATATGGTATTTTCTCCATTACTTAAAAAATCACAATAATTTGGTCTTACATACACTTTGAATTGCTTTGAATCCCTTCATTTTACAAAAGATAAAACTGACACCTGAGAGGTCTTGTGTCTTGTGCAAGGTCTTATAGTGATAGAACTGAGATTTGAACTCAGATCTTCTGATTCCAAATCCAGGGCTTTTGCCCTCTATGACTTAAGAAGTGATAGAATTTAGAAAGCACAACTAGAAAAATGACATTTTATTTATTGTATGCTGTCAGGTAGAATATACTGATTCTTTAAAAATTATTGCTAGGATTACTTGAAGATGCAGAAAAAACAAAGGAAGACTCATGGTGAAATCATGCTTTCTTTCAGGTTTCATTTGTCCAGTACAGTGATGAGGTAAAATCTGAGTTCAAATTGAATACCTATGCTGACAAGGCTCAAGCACTTGGGGCTCTTCAAAATATTCGGTACAGAGGTGGAAATACAAGAACAGGTACCTCTGGCTAAGCCACATTACTTTTTAATGACAATGCACTAAAAATGACAAATTGATCTCCCCCTTTTTTTGCATTTACCTTAATATTCTCCTCATAGTTGAATAGTCATTTTGGATTTTTTGCAGGGAAAAGGATTGGGGGAGGAGATCTCATTATTGATATTTACTTTATGTTAAAATTTGCAGGCAAGGCCTTGACATTTATCAAGGAGAAGGTCTTGACTTGGGAGAGTGGTATGAGAAAAGCCGTCCCTAAGGTACTTGTAGTGGTCACAGATGGCAGGTCACAGGATGAGGTCAAGAAGGCTGCTTTGGTCATACAACAATCTGGTAAGTAAATATGATCATCTCTGGTACCTTTTCTCTCCTTTTAATGATTAAAGCCATCGAATCATTTAAGTGCATATAATCATAAAAAAGACTTAAATGTATGTATTTTATTGTATATTTTACTTTGGGAGGCAGTGGATAGTAGATAGAAGGTCTACACTGTAAGTAAGAGGAATTGGGTTGTATGCAGATTGGCTGTATGGCCATGGGCAAACCATTTAACTGGTCAGCATGCCAAGACACTCTCTAAGATAGGGGTTCTTAATTTTTTGTGTATGTTGCATGGGCAGTTTTTTTTGGAGTGGGAGAAAAGTCACAAAAAATAATGTTCTGCTCACTCTACAAAGACTTGTATTTCACAGAAATAAGTAATGCTTGACAAGGACAAGAATTTAGAAGCCCTTAGCACATATGTATCATGTAACTTACCTCTCTGCAGCTGCAGAGTGAATTGATACAATTCACTAGAAGATACCTTGCCAAGAAATAATGGTGAGGTCTCAAGGGAGATCACACTGGGGGAGACCATGACATCCAGATGGTTGAGTCTTCCTAGAGTATTCCAATTATGATACCCTCATGCTTCATGCTGCAAGACTACATTACAGATGTTCTAGGATTTCCACTAAAAAAAAATTAGGAAAGACCTTTAAAGGCCCACTTGACACTGTGGTAAAATGAACTTTTGTGTATCATGGCACCCAAGTAGCAAACCTTAAAAGTAATGTGTCATCTAAAATTTAGCATCTATACATGTGAAAAACTTCTGCCAGAATTTGGTTTAGGGTGCAATATTACCTGGCTTATCCTAAGAGTGAAAGACAAATTTTTTTCATTAGTGAGATTCCTTCTCATATCATCTTTTAGTATTTACTGAAGCTGGTGACTGCCCTTTGGAAACATTTTTATTTCTTTCAGATGAATATAATTTTATTGTTAGTCATAAATTATTCCACAACTTATTTGGTTGGCTCTTTCACATGTGGCTATTTCCTGATGTGAAATTCATTCTTTTTTTGAATGAAAGCCATTTCTTTCTTTTCTTTTTTTCTACATTAGCTTAAATAAAAGAAAGTTTATAGCAAGTGGAGTTATTCCATTTCACTCCATTTCAAAGGTAGCCAAATCCTACACTTGAGCCTGAGGAAAACCAAGAGTTGGGAAAATTAATTTCACATAATCTAAGACTTAAAAAGAACTGATTCCTGGTTTCTAAGTCATAACATGATCTAGATTTTATATAAAATATAGTTACTCTTAATATGGTTGCAAACTCCATAGGTATTTAACAGCATGTATTTACAAGAAGAAATACTATATTAAGCATATCTTTTTGGTAATAAAAGCTTCCTAAGTTAATTGGTAGCTTCTAGGTTTAGGAAATCTAATGAATGAAATATTGGGAACTGGATAAGGAATGTATGCAAATGGCACATCCTACTTTTAAAAAGTTTATTTCACATTTCATGGTTCATTGAGTATAAAGATGGTATTTTTTCATTAGTAACTCTTTTAACTACAGTTGCTAACTCACCTAAATCCTAATGTAATGAATATGTTCCTCTGTAGGTTTCAGTGTCTTTGTAGTTGGTGTAGCTGATGTGGATTATAATGAACTTGCAAACATTGCCAGCAAACCAAGTGAACGCCATGTTTTTATTGTGGATGACTTTGAATCTTTTGAGAAGATTGAAGATAACCTAATAACTTTTGTTTGTGAAACTGCCACTTCAAGTAAGTAATAGCCAATGTGGATAATGTGTTTCAAGTCCAATAATATTTTTCAGAAGTACAGTGGTTTTCATTTTATAAAAAATTCTAATATTTATAATCTGAAATTGAATAAGTAGATTTTGGAAAAAATATATGTTTTCCATATTTCCAGTGAGTCATTGTTTTTCTGATTGAGATCATGCTTAATATTGTTTGTCAAAAGGCCATTTTTAGCTTTGAAGATGCAGTCATCCTTTTATGGAACAAAGCTCTTTTCTTTATCCTTTTCCTACCATAATGACATCCTGTGATTTTTAAATTTTTCATCTATGGTCCAATTTTGTATGTATATATATATGCATATATATTAACATATTAATTTATATAACTTTATATTGATTTTTATCTATACAAACATATAGTTTTATTTTTGTTTTAAGACAGAGTAATTGATACGCAATCTCACTCATGAATCCAAGAATAATAGAAATACTCTGTCATTGACACTTGCTTTTTATGAATTAAGATCTTAAAACCTTTTAAAATGTATATCCTCAAAAACCAAAGATCTTCTTGTTTCTAAACTACTTCTATATGGTATGGTACTCTCAGTAAGTTAAATCCTTCTACCTCATTATTGGATCTTGGGTCACCTGGGTGTGCCTGAAGAAACTTGTCTCAGTGGTCCATCCTGGTTTTAGATTTTTCTTTTTTTCTGCATCAGGCACAGTAGAATGACATTGCACCTGAAAAATAACTGATTCTGGGTGGAGTCACAGCCTCAGAAATGCACTTGATGGAGAGGACTATGGAGGTTGCAACTTTTCCAAAGACCCCTAGAATTCAGATTCTCATGCACATTTCTCTAGGATCTGTTTGAAATAGTTTAAAGGAGATTATTTTGAGAAGAGAGAGGGAGGAAAACCTTGCTTCTCCTCATCCACATTCCACGGACCTAAAATACTTTTCTGGAAGAGTCGTTATTTATTCCATTTCAAGAAATCTCCTGAAGGCAAGGGCTGGGCACAATGTAGTCCTTTCTGAGGCCTGGATCAGACCCTAGCAATGCTAAATTTGAACTTGGCATGTACCATTCTCTCTGGGCCTCAGTTTCCTGGTCTGTACAATGAGGATTCTGGACTAGATGGTCTTAGAAGCTTCTGCTAACTAGGCTCCTCTGCTTGGTTATGCTTAAGAATGTATTTAAATGGCAGTCAAATAGGACTTTAGGAAAATATTTTCCAATATTGGAATTTATTTGTAAGAATAAGGAAATTCATAAGATATGAACAGGTTAAATTGCTGACTTCTAACTACTATTTTGACAAGTGTGTGGCAAGTGTCTCATGTATAATCTTAATACATATTGACTTTGCATGTGGTGTGCACTTACTTTGTTATAGATTAAATATTTACTAATAATTAGAGAATATTCTGATTCATTTCAGGTTGCCCTCTTATTTATTTGGATGGATACACTTCGCCAGGTAAATACTTATATTGACATTTTCTAGCTTGGGCCAATTATTTAGAAGTTTATGTTGATGATAAAGATCTATCAAAGTAGGTAAATTCCTCCCATTGATGCTCATGCTCTCTATACCAGCGGGGGGGGGGGGGTGGCGAACCTGC